>CAMRHE010000547.1:662500-1009446 GCA_947044405.1 Leptodactylus fallax | reverse complement strand
ACAGCCACTACTAGAGAGAGCTCACTACATACAGATTATACAGTCACCACTAGAGGGAGCTCACTACATACAGATTATACAGTCACCACTAGAGAGAGCTCACTACATACAGATTATAAAGTCACAAATTGGAGGAGCTCACTACATACAGATTATACAGTCACCACTAGGAGAAGCTCACTACATACAGATTATACAGTCACCACTAGGAGAAGCTCACTACATACAGATTATACAGTCACCACTAGGAGAAGCTCACTACATACAGATTATACAGTCACCACTAGAGGGAGTTCACTACATACAGATTATACAGCCACCACTAGGGGGAGCTCACTACATACAGATTATACAGTCACCACTAGGGGAAGCTCACTACATACACATTATACAGTCACCACTAGAGGGAGCTCACTACATACAGATTATACAGACACCACTAGGGGGGAGCTCACTACATACAGATTATACAGTCACCACTAGGAGGAGCTCACTACATACAGATTATACAGTCACCACTAGGAGGAGCTCACTACATACAGATTATACAGTCACCACTAGGGGGAGCTCACTACATACAGATTATACAGTCACCACTAGAGGGAGCTCACTACATACAGATTATACAGTCACCACTAGGAGGAGCTCACTACATACAGATTATACAGTCACCACTAGGAGGAGCTCACTACATACAGATTATACAGTCACCACTAGGAGGAGCTCACTACATACAGATTATACAGTCACCACTAGGGAGAGATCACTACATTCAGTTTATACAGTCACCACTAGAGGGAGTTTTCTACATACAGATTATACAGTCACCACTAGAGGGAGTTCACTACATACATATTATACAGTCACCCCTAGGGAGGAGCTCACTACATACAGATTATACAGTCACCACTAGGAGAAGCTCACTACATACAGATTATACAGTCACCAGTAGAGGGGAGCTCACTACATACAGATTATACAGTCACCACTAGGAGGAGCTCACTACATACAGATTATACAGCCACCACTACGGGAAGCTCACTACATACAGATTATACAGTCACCACTAGCGGGAGCTCACTACATACAGATTATACAGTCACCTCTAGGGGGAGCTCACCTCATGCAGATTATACAATCACTATTAGAGGGAGTTCATTACATACAAATTATACAGTCACGACTAGAGGGAGCTCAATATATACAAATTATACAGTCACCACTAGGGGGAGCTCACTACATACAGATTATACAGTCACCACTAGAGGGAGCTCACTACATACAGATTATACAGTCACCACTAGAGGGAACTCACTACATACAGATTATACAGTCACCACTAGGGGGAGCTCACTACATACAGATTATAGAGTCACCACTAGGGGGACCTCACTGCATACATATTATACAGTCACCACTAGGAGGAGGTCACTACATACAGAATATACGGCCACCACTAGGAGGAGCTCACTACATACAGATTATACAGTCACCACTAGGAGGAGCTCACTACATACAGATTATACAGTCACCATTAGAGCGAGCTCACTACATACAGATTATACAGTCACCACTAGGATTAGCTCACTACATACAGATTATACAGCCACCACTAGGGGAAGCTCACTATATACAGATTATACAGTCACCACTAGGGGGAGCTCACTACATACAGATTATACAGTCACCACTAGGAGGAGCTCACTACATACAGATTATACAGTCACCACTAGGAGGTGCTCACTACATACAGAGTACACAGTCACCACTAGGGGAGCTCACTACAAACAGATTATACAGTCACCACTAGGAGGATCTCACTACATACAGATTATACAGTCACCACTAGGGGGAACTCACTACATACAGATTATACAGTCACCACTAGAGGGAGCTCACTACATACAGATTATACAGTCACCACCAGAGGGAGCTCACTACATACAGATTATACAGTCACCACTAGGAGGAGCTCACTACATACAGATTATACAGACACCACTAGGGGGAGCTCACTACATACAGATTATACAGACACCACTAGGGGGAGCTCTCTACATACAGATTATACAGCCACCACTAGGGGGAGCTCACTACATACAGATTATACAGACACCACTAGCGGGAGCTCACTACATACAGATTATACAGCCACCACTAGGGAGAGCTCACTACATACAGATTATACGGTCACCACTAGTATAGCTCACTACATACATATTATACAGCCACCACTAGGGGGAGCTCACTACATACAGATTATACAGACACCACTAGCGGGAGCTCACTACATACAGATTATACAGTCACCACTAGGAGGAGCTCACTACATACAGATTATACAGTCACCACTAGGAGGAGCTCACTACATACACATTATACAGTCACCACTAGAGGGAGCTCACTACATACAGATTATACAGTCACCACTAGGAGAAGCTCACTACATACAGATTATACAGTCACCACTAGGAGAAGCTCACTACATACAGATTATACAGTCACCACTAGAGGGAGTTCACTACATACAGATTATACAGCCACCACTAGGGGGAGCTCACTACATACAGATTATACAGCCACCACTAGGGGGAGCTCACTACATACACATTATACAGTCACCACTAGGGGGAGCTCACTACATACAGATTATACAGACACCACTAGGGGAGCTCACTACATACAGATTATACAGTCACCACTAGGAGGAGCTCACTACATACAGATTATACAGTCACCACTAGGAGGAGCTCACTACATACAGATTATACAGTCACCACTAGGGGGAGCTCACTACATACAGATTATACAGTCACCACTAGAGGGAGCTCACTACATACAGATTATACAGTCACCACTAGGAGGAGCTCACTACATACAGATTATACAGTCACCACTAGGAGGAGCTCACTACATACAGAGTATACAGTCACCACTAGGAGGAGCTCACTACATACAGATTATACAGTCACCACTAGGGGGAGCTCACTACATACAGATTATACAGTCACCACTAGGGGGAGCTCACTACATACAGATTATACAGTCACCACTAGGGGGAGCTCACTACATACAGATTATACAGTCACCCCTAGGAGGAGGTCACTACATACAGATTATACAGTCACCACTAGGGGGAGCTCACTACATACAGATTATACAGTCACCACTAGGGGGAGCTCACTACATACAGATTATACAGTCACCACTAGGAGGAGCTCACTACATACAGATTATACAGCCACCACTAGAGGGAGCTCACTACATACAGATTATACAGCCACCACTAGCGGGAGCTCACTACATACAGATTATACAGCCACCACTAGGGGGAGCTCACCACATACAGATTATACAGTCACCACTAGGGGGAGCTCACTACATACAGATTATACAGTCACCACTAGGGGGAGCTCAATACATACAAATTATACAGTCACCACTAGGGGGAGCTCACTACATACAGATTATACAGTCACCACTAGGGGGAGCTCACTACATACAGATTATACAGTCACCACTAGGGGGAGCTCACTACATACAGATTATACAGTCACCACTAGGGGGAGCTCACTACATACAGATTATAGAGTCACCACTAGGGGGACCTCACTGCATACAGATTATACAGTCACCACTAGGAGGAGGTCACTACATACAGAATATACAGCCACCACTAGGGGGAGCTCACTACATACAGATTATACAGTCACCACTAGGAGGAGCTCACTACATACAGATTATACAGTCACCACTAGAGGGAGCTCACTACATACAGATTATACAGCCACCACTAGGGGGAGCTCACTACATACAGATTATACAGCCACCACTAGGGGAGCTCACTACATACAGATTATACAGTCACCACTAGGGGGAGCTCACTACATACAGATTATACAGTCACCACTAGGGGGAGCTCACTACATACAGATTATACAGTCACCACTAGGGGGAGCTCACTACATACAGAGTACACAGTCACCACTAGGGGAGCTCACTACATACAGATTATACAGTCACCACTAGGAGGACCTCACTACATACAGATTATACAGTCACCACTAGGGGGAGCTCACTACATACAGATTATACAGTCACCACTAGAGGGAGCTCACTACATACAGATTATACAGTCACCACCAGAGGGAGCTCACTACATACAGATTATACAGTCACCACTAGGAGGAGCTCACTACATACAGATTATACAGTCACCACTAGGGGAGCTCACTACATACAGATTATACAGACACCACTAGGGGGAGCTCACTACATACAGATTATACAGCCACCACTAGGGGGAGCTCACTACATACAGATTATACAGACACCACTAGCGGGAGCTCACTACATACAGATTATACAGCCACCACTAGGGGGAGCTCACTACATACAGATTATACAGTCACCACTAGGGGAGCTCACTACATACAGATTATACAGCCACCACTAGGGGGAGCTCACTACATACAGATTATACAGACACCACTAGCGGGAGCTCACTACATACAGATTATACAGTCACCACTAGGAGGAGCTCACTACATACAGATTATACAGTCACCACTAGGAGGAGCTCACTACATACAGATTATACAGTCACCACTAGGGGGAGCTCACTACATACAGATTATACAGCCACCACTAGGGGGAGCTCACTACATACAGATTATACAGCCACCACTAGGGGGAGCTCACCACATACAGATTATACAGTCACCACTAGAGGGAGCTCACTACATACAGATTATACAGTCACCACTAGGAGGAGCTCACTACATACAGATTATACAGTCACCACTAGGGGGAGCTCACTACATACAGATTATACAGTCACCACTAGGGGGAGCTCACTACATACAGATTATACAGTCACCACTAGAGGGGAGCTCACTACATACAGATTATACAGTCACCACTAGGGAGCTCACTACATACAGACTATTCAGTCACCACTAGGGGGAGCTCACTACATACAGACTATACAGTCACCACTAGAGGGAGCTCACTACATACAGATTATACAGTCACCACTAGGGGGAGCTCACTACATACAGATTATACAGTCACCCCTAGAGGGAGCTCACTACATACAGATTATACAGCCACCACTAGGAGGAGCTCACTACATACAGATTATACAGCCACCACTAGAGGGAGCTCACTATATAGAGATTATACAGTCACCACTAGGGGGAGCTCACTACATACAGATTATACAGTCACCACTAGGAGGAGCTCACTGCATACAGATTATACAGTCACCACTAGGAGGAGCTCACTACATACAGATTATACAGTCACCCCTAGGGGGAGCTCACTACATACAGATTATACAGTCACCACTAGGAGGAGCTCACTACATACAGATTATACAGTCACCACTAGAGGGAGCTCACTACATACAGATTATACAGTCACCACTAGGGGGAGCTCACTACATACAGATTATACACTCACCACTAGGAGGAGCTCACTGCATACAGATTATACAGTCACCACTAGGGGGAGCTCACTACATACAGATTATACAGTCACCACTAGGGGGAGCTCACTACATACAGATTATACAGCCACCACTAGAGGGAGCTCACTCCATACAGATTATACAGTCACCACTAGGGGGAGCTCACTACATACAGATTATACAGTCACCACTAGGCGGAGCTCACTACATACAGATTATACAGTCACCACTAGGGGGAGCTCACTACATCCAGATTATACAGTCACCACTAGAGGGAGCTCACTACATACAGATTATACAGTCACCACTAGGAGGAGCTCACTACATACAGATTATACAGTCACCACTAGAGGGAGCTCACTACATACAGATTATACAGTCACCACTAGAGGGAGCTCACTACATACAGACTATACAGTCACCACTAGGAGAGCTCACTACATACAGATTATACAGCCACCACTAGGGGGAGCTCACTACATACAGATTATACAGTCACCACTAGAGGGAGCTCACTACATACAGATTATACAGTCACCACTAGAGAGAGCTCACTACATACAGATTATACAGTCACCACTAGAGGGAGCTCACTACATACAGATTATACAGTCACCACTAGGGAGCTCACTACATACAGATTATACAGTCACCACTAGGGGGAGCTCACTACATACAGATTATACAGTCACCACTAGGGGAGCTCACTACATACAGATTATAGGGTCACCACTAGGGGGAGCTCACTACATACAGATTATACAGTCACCACTAGGGGAGCTCACTACATACAGATTATACAGTCACCACTAGAGGGAGCTCACTACATACAGATTATACAGTCACCACTAGAGGGAGCTCACTACATACAGATTATACAGTCACCACTAGAGGGAGCTCACTACATACAGATTATACAGTCACCACTAGGAGGAGCTCACTACATACAGATTATACAGTCACCACTAGGGGGAGCTCACTACATACAGATTATACAGTCACCACTAGGGGGAGCTCACTACATACAGATTATACAGTCACCACTAGGAGGAGCTCACTACATACATATTATACAGTCACCACTAGGGGGAGCTCACTACATACAGATTATACAGTCACCACTAGGGGGAGCTCACTACATACAGATTATACAGTCACCACTAGGGGAGCTCACTACATACAGATTATACAGTCACCACTAGGGGGAGCTCACTACATACAGATTATACAGTCACCACTAGGGGGAGCTCACTACATACAGATTATACAGTCACCACTAGGAGGAGCTCACTCCATATGGATTATACAGTCACCACTAGGAGGAGCTCACTACATACAGATTATACAGTCACCACTAGGGGGAGCTCACTACATACAGATTATACAGTCACCACTAGGGGGAGCTCACTACATACAGATTATAGAGTCACCACTAGGGGGAGCTCACTACATACAGATTATACAGTCACCACTAGGAGGAGCTCACTACATACAGATTATACAGTCACCACTAGGGGAGCTCACTACATACAGATTATAGAGTCACCACTAGGGGGAGCTCACTACATACAGATTATACAGTCACCACTAGGAGGAGCTCACTACATACAGATTATACAGTCACCACTAGGGGGAGCTCACTACATACAGATTATACAGTCACCACTAGTGGGAGCTCACTACATACAGATTATACAGTCACCACTAGAGGGAGCTCACTACATACAGATTATACAGTCACCACTAGGAGGAGCTCACTACATACAGATTATACAGTCACCACTAGGGGAGCTCACTACATACAGATTATACAGTCACCACTAGGGGAGCTCACTACATACAGATTATACAGTCACCACTAGGGGAGCTCACTACATACAGGTTACACAGTCACCACTAGGAGGAGCTCACTACATACAGATTATACAGTCACCACTAGGGGGAGCTCACTACATACAGATTATACAGTCACCACTAGGGGGAGCTCACTACATACAGATTATACAGTCACCACTAGAGGGGAGCTCACTACATACAGCTTATACAGTCACCACTAGGGGGAGCTCACTACATACAGATTATACAGTCACCACTAGGGGAGCTCACTACATACAGATTATACAGTCACCACTAGGAGGAGCTCACTACATACAGATTATACAGCCACCACTAGAGGGAGCTCACTACATACAGATTATACAGTCACCACTAGGGGGAGCTCACTACATACAGATTATACAGTCACCACTAGGCGGAGCTCACTACATACAGATTATACAGTCACCACTAGGGGAGCTCACTACATACAGATTATACAGTCACCACTAGGGGGAGCTCACTACATACAGATTATACAGTCACCACTAGGGGAGCTCACTACATACAGATTATACAGTCACCACTAGGAGGGAGCTCACTACATACAGATTATACAGTCACCACTAGAGGGAGCTCACTACATACAGATTATACAGTCACCACTAGAGGAGCTCACTACATACAGATTATACAGTCACCACTAGAGGGAGCTCACTACATACAGATTATACAGTCACCACTAGGGGAGCTCACTACATACAGATTATACAGTCACCACTAGGGGGAGCTCACTACATACAGATTATACAGTCACCACTAGGGGAGCTCACTACATACAGATTATACAGTCACCACTAGGGGGAGCTCACTACATACAGATTATACAGTCACCACTAGGAGGAGCTCACTATATACAGATTATACAGTCACCACTAGGGGGAGCTCACTATATACAGATTATACAGTCACCACTAGGGGGAGCTCACTACATACAGATTATACAGTCACCACTAGGGGGAGCTCACTACATACAGATTATACAGTCACCACAAGGAGGAGCTCACTACATACAGATTATACAGTCACCACTAGGAGGAGCTCACTACATACAGATTATACAGTCACCACTAGGAGGAGCTCACTATATACAGATTATACAGTCACCACTAGAGGGAGCTCACTACATACAGATTATACAGTCACCACTAGGGGGAGCTCACTACATACAGATTATACAGTCACCACTAGGAGGAGCTCACTACATACACATTACAGTCACCACTAGAGGGAGCTCACTACATACAGATTATACAGTCACCCCTAGAGGGAGCTCACTACATACAGATTATACAGTCACCACTAGGGGGAGCTCACTACATACAGATTATACAGTCACCACTAGGAGGAGCTCACTACATACAGATTATACAGCCACCACTAGAGGGAGCTCACTACATACAGATTATACAGTCACCACTAGGGGGAGCTCACTACATACAGATTATACAGTCACCACTAGGAGGAGCTCACTACATACAGATTATACAGTCACCACTAGGGGGAGCTCACTACATACAGATTATACAGTCACCACTAGGGGGAGCTCACTACATACAGATTATACAGTCACCACTAGAGAGAGCTCACTACATACAGATTATACAGTCACCACTAGGGGGAGCTCACTACATACAGATTATACAGTCACCACTAGAGGGAGCTCACTACATACAGATTATACAGTCACCACTAGAGGGAGCTCACTACATACAGATTATACAGTCACCACTAGGGGGAGCTCACTACATACAGATTATACAGTCACCACTAGGGGGAGCTCACTACATACAGATTATACAGTCACCACTAGGGGAGCTCACTACATACAGATTATAGAGTCACCACTAGGGGAGCTCACTACATACAGATTATACAGTCACCACTAGGAGGAGCTCACTACATACAGATTATACAGTCACCACTAGGGGGAGCTCACTACATACAGATTATACAGTCACCACTAGGGGGAGCTCACTACATACAGATTATACAGTCACCACTAGGGGGAGCTCACTACATACAGATTATACAGTCACCACTAGGGGGAGCTCACTACATACAGATTATACAGTCACCACTAGGAGGAGCTCACTACATACAGATTATACAGTCACCACTAGGGGGAGCTCACTACATACAGATTATACAGTCACCACTAGGGGGAGCTCACTACATACAGATTATACAGTCACCACTAGAGGGAGCTCACTACATACAGATTATACAGTCACCACTAGGAGGAGCTCACTACATACAGATTATACAGTCACCACTAGAGGGAGCTCACTACATACAGATTATACAGTCACCACTAGGGGAGCTCACTACATACAGATTATACAGTCACCACTAGGGGGAGCTCACTACATACAGATTATACAGTCACCACTAGGAGGAGCTCACTACATACAGATTATACAGTCACCACTAGGGGGAGCTCACTACATACAGATTATACAGTCACCACTAGGGGGAGCTCACTACATACAGATTATACAGTCACCACTAGGGGGAGCTCACTACATACAGATTATACAGTCACCACTAGGAGGAGCTCACTACATACAGATTATACAGTCACCACTAGGAGGAGCTCACTACATACAGATTATACAGTCACCACTAGAGGGAGCTCACTACATACAGATTATACAGTCACCACTAGGGGGAGCTCACTACATACAGATTATACAGTCACCACTAGGGGGAGCTCACTACATACAGATTATACAGTCACCACTAGAGGGAGCTCACTACATACAGATTATACAGTCACCACTAGGGGGAGCTCACTACATACAGATTATACAGTCACCACTAGAGGGAGCTCACTACATACAGATTATACAGTCACCACTAGGGGGAGCTCACTACATACAGATTATACAGTCACCACTAGAGGGAGCTCACTACATACAGATTATACAGTCACCACTAGAGGGAGCTCACTACATACAGATTATACAGTCACCACTAGGAGGAGCTCACTACATACAGATTATACAGCCACCACTAGGAGGAGCTCACTACATACAGATTATACAGTCACCACTAGAGGGAGCTCACTACATACAGATTATACAGTCACCACTAGGAGGAGCTCACTACATACAGATTATACAGCCACCACTAGGGGGAGCTCACTACATACAGATTATACAGTCACCACTAGGGGGAGCTCACTACATACAGATTATACAGTCACCACTAGGAGGAGCTCACTACATACAGATTATACAGTCACCACTAGGGGAGCTCACTACATACAGATTATACAGTCACCACTAGGAGGAGCTCACTACATACAGATTATACAGTCACCACTAGGGGGAGCTCACTACATACAGATTATACAGTCACCACTAGGAGGAGCTCACTACATACAGATTATACAGTCACCACTAGAGGGAGCTCACTACATACAGATTATACAGTCACCACTAGGGGGAGCTCACTACATACAGATTATACAGTCACCACTAGAGGGAGCTCACTACATACAGATTATACAGTCACCACTAGGGGGAGCTCACTACATACAGATTATACAGTCACCACTAGGGGGAGCTCACTACATACAGATTATACAGTCACCACTAGGAGGGGCTCACTACATACAGATTATACAGTCACCACTAGGGGGAGCTCACTACATACAGATTATACAGTCACCACTAGAGGGAGCTCACTACATACAGATTATACAGTCACCACTAGGAGGAGCTCACTACATACAGATTATACAGACACCACTAGGGGGAGCTCACTACATACAGATTATACAGACACCACTAGGAGGAGCTCACTACATACAGATTATACAGTCACCACTAGGGGGAGCTCACTACATACAGATTATACAGTCACCACTAGGGGGAGCTCACTACATACAGATTATACAGTCACCACTAGGGGGAGCTCACTACATACAGATTATACAGCCACCACTAGGGGGAGCTCACTACATACAGATTATACAGTCACCACTAGAGGGAGCTCACTACATACAGATTATACAGTCACCACTAGAGGGAGCTCACTACATACAGATTATACAGTCACCACTAGGAGGAGCTCACTACATACAGATTATACAGTCACCACTAGGAGGAGCTCACTACATACAAATTATACAGTCACCACTAGGGGGAGCTCACTACATACAGATTATACAGTCACCCCTAGAGGGAGCTCACTACATACAGATTATACAGCCACCACTAGGAGGAGCTCACTACATACAGATTATACAGTCACCACTAGAGGGAGCTCACTACATACAGATTATACAGTCACCACTAGGGGGAGCTCACTACATACAGATTATACAGCCACCACTAGGGGGAGCTCACTGCATACAGATTATACAGCCACCACTAGGGGGAGCTCACTACATACAGATTATACAGTCACCACTAGGAGGAGCTCACTACATACAGATTATACAGCCACCACTAGAGGGAGCTCACTACATACAGATTATACAGTCACCACTAGGGGGAGCTCACTACATACAGATTATACAGTCACCACTAGGCGGAGCTCACTACATACAGATTATACAGTCACCACTAGGGGGAGCTCACTACATACAGATTATACAGTCACCACTAGGGGGAGCTCACTACATACAGATTATACAGTCACCACTAGGAGGAGCTCACTACATACAGATTATACAGTCACCACTAGGGGGAGCTCACTACATACAGATTATACAGTCACCACTAGAGGGAGCTCACTACATACAGATTATACAGCCACCACTAGAGGGAGCTCACTACATACAGATTATACAGCCACCACTAGGGAGAGCTCACTACATACAGATTATACAGTCACCACTAGGGGGAGCTCACTACATACAGATTATACAGTCACCACTAGAGGGAGCTCACTACATACAGATTATACAGTCACCACTAGAGAGAGCTCACTACATACAGATTATACAGTCACCACTAGAGGGAGCTCACTACATACAGATTATACAGTCACCACTAGGGGGAGCTCACTACATACAGATTATACAGTCACCACTAGGGGGAGCTCACTACATACAGATTATACAGTCACCACTAGGAGGGAGCTCACTACATACAGATTATACAGCCACCACTAGGGGGAGCTCACTACATACAGATTATACAGTCACCACTAGGGGGAGCTCACTACATACAGATTATACAGTCACCACTAGAGGGAGCTCACTACATACAGATTATACAGTCACCACTAGGGGGAGCTCACTACATACAGATTATACAGTCACCACTAGGAGGAGCTCACTACATACAGATTATACAGTCACCACTAGAGGGAGCTCACTACATACAGATTATACAGTCACCACTAGGGGGAGCTCACTACATACAGATTATACAGTCACCACTAGGAGGAGCTCACTACATACAGATTATACAGTCACCACTAGGGGGAGCTCACTACATACAGATTATACAGTCACCACTAGGGGAGCTCACTACATACAGATTATACAGTCACCACTAGGAGGAGCTCACTACATACAGATTATACAGTCACCACTAGGGGGAGCTCACTACATACAGATTATACAGTCACCACTAGGGGGAGCTCACTACATACAGATTATACAGTCACCACTAGAGGGAGCTCACTACATACAGATTATACAGTCACCACTAGGGGGAGCTCACTACATACAGATTATACAGTCACCACTAGGAGGAGCTCACTACATACAGATTATACAGTCACCACTAGGGGAGCTCACTACATACAGATTATACAGTCACCACTAGGAGGGAGCTCACTACATACAGATTATACAGTCACCACTAGGGGGAGCTCACTACATACAGATTATACAGTCACCACTAGGGGAGCTCACTACATACAGATTATACAGTCACCACTAGAGGGAGCTCACTACATACAGATTATACAGTCACCACTAGGAGGAGCTCACTACATACAGATTATACAGTCACCACTAGGGGGAGCTCACTACATACAGATTATACAGTCACCACTAGGGGGAGCTCACTACATACAGATTATACAGTCACCACTAGGAGGAGCTCACTACATACATATTATACAGTCACCACTAGGGGAGCTCACTACATACAGATTATACAGTCACCACTAGGGGGAGCTCACTACATACAGATTATACAGTCACCACTAGGGGGAGCTCACTACATACAGATTATACAGTCACCACTAGGAGGAGCTCACTACATACAGATTATACAGTCACCACTAGGGGGAGCTCACTACATACAGATTATACAGTCACCACTAGGGGGAGCTCACTACATACATGTTATACAGTCACCACTAGGAGGAGCTCACTACATACAGATTATACAGTCACCACTAGGGGGAGCTCACTACATACAGATTATACAGTCACCACTAGGGGAGCTCACTACATACAGATTATACAGTCACCCCTAGGGGGAGCTCACTACATACAGATTATACAGTCACCACTAGGAGGAGCTCACTACATACAGATTATACAGTCACCACTAGAGGGAGCTCACTACATACAGATTATACAGTCACCACTAGGAGGAGCTCACTACGTACAGATTATACAGTCACCACTAGAGGGAGCTCACTATATAGAAATTATACAGTCACCACTAGGGGGAGCTCACTACCTGCAGATTATACACTTACCACTAGGAGGAGCTCACTGCATACAGATTATACAGTCACCACCAGGAGGATCTCACTATATACAGATTATACAGTCACCACTAGAGGGAGCTCACTATATACAGATTATACAGTCACCACTAAGGGGAGCTCACTACATACAGATTATACACTTACCACTACGAGGAGCTCACTGCATACAGATTATACAGTCACCACTAGGGGGAGCTCACTACATACAGATTATACAGTCACCACTAGGAGGAGCTCACTACATACAGATTATACAGTCACCACTAGGGGGAGCTCACTACATACAGATTATACAGTCACCAATAGGAGAGCTCACTACATACAGATTATACAGTCACCACTAGAGGGAGCTCACTACATACAGATTATACAGTCACCACTAGTGGAGCTCACTACATACATATTATACAGTCACCACTAGGAGGAGCTCACTATATACAGATTATACAGTCACCATTAGGGGGAGCTCACTACATACAGATTATACAGTCACCACTAGGAGGAGCTCACTACAACAGATTATACAGTCACCACTAGGAGGAGCTCACTACATACAGATTATACAGTCACCACTAGGGGGAGCTCACTACATACAGATTATACAGCCACCACTAGAGGGAGCTCACTACATACAGATTATACAGCCACCACTAGAGGGAGCTCACTACATACAGATTATACAGTCACCACTAGAGGGAGCTCACTACATACAGATTATACAGTCACCACTAGAGAGGAGCTCACTACATACAGATTATACAGTCACCACTAGGAGGAGCTCACTACATACAGATTATACAGTCACCACTAGGAGAAGCTCACTACATACAGATTATACAGTCACCACTAGGAGAAGCTCACTACATACAGATTATACAGTCACCACTAGGGGGAGCTCACTACATACAGATTATACAGTCACCACTAGGGGGAGCTCACTACATACAGATTATACAGCCACCACTAGGGGGAGCTCACTACATACAGATTATACAGTCACCACTAGGGGGAGCTCACTACATACAGATTATACAGTCACCACTAGGGGGAGCTCACTACATACAGATTATACAGTCACCACTAGGAGGAGCTCACTACATACAGATTATACAGTCACCACTAGGGGGAGCTCACTACATACAGATTATACAGTCACCACTAGGAGGAGCTCACTACATACAGATTATACAGTCACCACTAGGGGAGCTCACTACATACAGATTATACAGTCACCACTAGGGGGAGCTCACTACATACAGATTATACAGTCACCACTAGGAGGAGCTCACTACATACAGATTATACAGTCACCACTAGGAGGAGCTCACTACATACAGATTATACAGTCACCACTAGGAGGAGCTCACTACATACAGATTATACAGTCACCACTAGGGGGAGCTCACTACATACAGATTATACAGTCACCACTAGGGGGAGCTCACTACATACAGATTATACAGTCACCACTAGAGGGAGTTCACTACATACAGATTATACAGTCACCACTAGAGGGAGCTCACTACATACAGATTATACAGTCACCACTAGGAGGAGCTCACTACATACAGATTATACAGTCACCACTAGGAGGAGCTCACTACATACAGATTATACAGTCACCACTAGAGGGAGCTCACTACATACAGATTATACAGTCACCACTAGGAGGAGCTCACTACATACAGATTATACAGCCACCACTACGGGAAGCTCACTACATACAGATTATACAGTCACCACTAGCGGGAGCTCACTACATACAGATTATACAGTCACCTCTAGGGGGAGCTCACTACATGCAGATTATACAATGACTATTAGAGGGAGTTCATTACATACAAATTATACAGTCACCACTAGAGGGAGCTCAATATATACAAATTATACAGTCACCACTAGGGGGAGCTCACTACATACAGATTATACAGTCACCACTAGAGGGAGCTCACTACATACAGATTATACAGTCACCACTAGAGGGAACTCACTACATACAGATTATACAGTCACCAAAAGGGGGAGCTCACTACATACAGATTATAGAGTCACCACTAGGGGGACCTCACTGCATACATATTATACAGTCACCACTAGGAGGAGGTCACTACATACAGAATATACGGCCACCACTAGGAGGAGCTCACTACATACAGATTATACAGTCACCACTAGGAGGAGCTCACTACATACAGATTATACAGTCACCATTAGAGCGAGCTCACTACATACAGATTATACAGTCACCACTAGGATTAGCTCACTACATACAGGTTATACAGCCACCACTAGGGGAAGCTCACTACATACAGATTATACAGTCACCACTAGGGGGAGCTCACTACATACAGATTATACAGTCACCACTAGGAGGAGCTCACTACATACAGATTATACAGTCACCACTAGGAGGTGCTCACTACATACAGAGTACACAGTCACCACTAGGGGAGCTCACTACATACAGATTATACAGTCACCACTAGGAGGATCTCACTAAATACAGATTATACAGTCACCACTAGGGGGAACTCACTACATACAGATTATACAGTCACCACTAGGGGGAGCTCACTACATACAGATTATACAGTCACCACTAGAGGGAGCTCACTACATACAGATTATACAGTCACCACCAGGGGGAGCTCACTACATACAGATTATACAGACACCACTAGGGGGAGCTCACTACATACAGATTATACAGACACCACTAGGGGGAGCTCTCTACATACAGATTATACAGCCACCACTAGGGGGAGCTCACTACATACAGATTATACAGACACCACTAGCGGGAGCTCACTACATACAGATTATACAGCCACCACTAGGGGGAGCTCACTACATACAGATTATACGGTCACCACTAGTATAGCTCACTACATACATATTATACAGCCACCACTAGGGGGAGCTCACTACATACAGATTATACAGACACCACTAGCGGGAGCTCACTACATACAGATTATACAGTCACCACTAGGAGGAGCTCACTACATACAGATTATACAGTCACCACTAGGAGGAGCTCACTACATACACATTATACAGTCACCACTAGAGGGAGCTCACTACATACAGATTATACAGTCACCACTAGGGGGAGCTCACTACATACAGATTATACAGTCACCACTAGGGGGAGCTCACCACATACAGATTATACAGTCACCACTAGAGGGAGTTCACTACATACAGATTATACAGCCACCACTAGGGGGAGCTCACTACATACAGATTATACAGTCACCACTAGGGGGAGCTCACTACATACAGATTATACAGTCACCACTAGAGGGAGCTCACTACATACAGATTATACAGTCACCACTAGGGGGAGCTCACTACATACAGATTATACAGTCACCACTAGGAGGAGCTCACTACATACAGATTATACAGTCACCACTAGGAGGAGCTCACTACATACAGATTATACAGTCACCACTAGGGGGAGCTCACTACATACAGATTATACAGTCACCACTAGAGGGAGCTCACTACATACAGATTATACAGTCACCACTAGGAGGAGCTCACTACATACAGATTATACAGTCACCACTAGGAGGAGCTCACTACATACAGATTATACAGTCACCACTAGGAGGAGCTCACTACATACAGATTATACAGTCACCACTAGGGGGAGCTCACTACATTCAGATTATACAGTCACCACTAGAGGGAGCTCACTACATACAGATTATACAGTCACCACTAGAGGGAGCTCACTACATACAGATTATACAGTCACCACTAGGGGGAGCTCACTACATACAGATTATACAGTCACCACTAGGAGGAGCTCACTACATACAGATTATACAGTCACCACTAGAGGGAGCTCACTACATACAGATTATACAGTCACCACTAGGAGGAGCTCACTACATACAGATTATACAGCCACCACTAGGGGAGCTCACTACATACAGATTATACAGTCACCACTAGGGGAGCTCACTACATACAGATTATACAGTCACCACTAGGGGGAGCTCACTACATGCAGATTATACAGTCACCACTAGAGGGAGCTCACTACATACAGATTATACAGTCACCACTAGAGGGAGCTCACTACATACAGATTATACAGTCACCACTAGAGGGAGCTCACTACATACAGATTATACAGTCACCACTAGAGGGAGCTCACTACATACAGATTATACAGTCACCACTAGGGGGAGCTCACTACATACAGATTATACAGTCACCACTAGGGGGAGCTCACTACATACAGATTATACAGTCACCACTAGGGGGACCTCACTACATACAGATTATACAGTCACCACTAGGAGGAGCTCACTACATACAGATTATACAGCCACCACTAGGGGGAGCTCACTACATACAGATTATACAGTCACCACTAGGAGGAGCTCACTACATACAGATTATACAGTCACCACTAGAGGGAGCTCACTACATACAGATTATACAGTCACCACTAGGAGGAGCTCACTACATACAGATTATACAGCCACCACTAGGGGGAGCTCACTACATACAGATTATACAGTCACCACTAGGGGGAGCTCACTACATACAGATTATACAGTCACCACTAGGAGGAGCTCACTACATACAGATTATACAGTCACCACTAGGAGGAGCTCACTACATACAGATTATACAGTCACCACTAGGGGGAGCTCACTACATACAGATTATACAGTCACCACTAGGGGGAGCTCACTACATACAGATTATACAGTCACCACTAGGGGGAGCTCACTACATACAGATTATACAGTCACCACTAGAGGGAGCTCACTACATACAGATTATACAGTCACCACTAGAGGGAGCTCACTACATACAGATTATACAGTCACCACTAGGAGGAGCTCACTACATACAGATTATACAGTCACCACTAGGGGGAGCTCACTACATACAGATTATACAGACACCACTAGGGGGAGCTCTCTACATACAGATTATACAGCCACCACTAGGGGGAGCTCACTACATACAGATTATACAGTCACCACTAGGGGGAGCTCACTACATACAGATTATACAGCCACCACTAGGGGGAGCTCACTACATACAGATTATACAGTCACCACTAGTGGGAGCTCACTACATACAGATTATACAGTCACCACTAGGGGGAGCTCACCACATACAGATTATACAGTCACCACTAGAGGGAGCTCACTACATACAGATTATACAGTCACCACTAGAGGGAGCTCACTACATACAAATTATACAGTCACCACTAGGGGGAGCTCACTACATACAGATTATACAGTCACCACTAGAGGGAGCTCACTACATACAGATTATACAGTCACCACTAGGGGGAGCTCACTACATACAGATTATACAGTCACCACTAGGGGGAGCTCACTACATACAGATTATACAGTCACCACTAGGGGGACCTCACTACATACAGATTATACAGTCACCACTAGGAGGAGCTCACTACATACAGATTATACAGCCACCACTAGGAGGAGCTCACTACATACAGATTATACAGTCACCACTAGGAGGAGCTCACTACATACAGATTATACAGTCACCATTAGGGGGAGCTCACTACATACAGATTATACAGTCACCACTAGGAGGAGCTCACTACATACAGATTATACAGCCACCACTAGGGGAGCTCACTACTCACTATATACAGATTATACAGTCACCACTAGGGGGAGCTCACTACATACAGATTATACAGTCACCACTAGGAGGAGCTCACTACATACAGATTATACAGTCACCACTAGGAGGAGCTCACTACATACAGAGTATACAGTCACCACTAGGGGAGCTCACTACAAACAGATTATACAGTCACCACTAGGAGGAGCTCACTACATACAGATTATACAGTCACCACTAGGGGGAGCTCACTACATACAGATTATACAGTCACCACTAGGGGGAGCTCACTACATACAGATTATACAGTCACCACTAGAGGGAGCTCACTACATACAGATTATACAGTCACCACTAGGAGGAGCTCACTACATACAGATTATACAGACACCACTAGGGGGAGCTCACTACATACAGATTATACAGACACCACTAGGGGGAGCTCACTACATACAGATTATACAGCCACCACTAGGGGGAGCTCACTACATACAGATTATACAGACACCACTAGCGGGAGCTCACTACATACAGATTATACAGCCACCACTAGGAGGAGCTCACTACATACAGATTATACAGTCACCACTAGTAGGGAGCTCACTACATACATATTATACAGCCACCACTAGGGGGAGCTCACTACATACAGATTATACAGACACCACTAGAGGGAGCTCACTACATACAGATTATACAGTCACCACTAGAGAGGAGCTCACTACATACAGATTATAAAGTCACCACTAGGAGGAGCTCACTACATACAGATTATACAGTCACCACTAGGGGGAGCTCACTACATACAGATTATACAGTCACCACTAGGAGAAGCTCACTACATACAGATTATACAGTCACCACTAGGAGAAGCTCACTACATACAGATTATACAGTCACCACTAGAGGGAGTTCACTACATACAGATTATACAGCCACCACTAGGGGGAGCTCACTACATACAGATTATACAGTCACCACTAGGGGAAGCTCACTACATACACATTATACAGTCACCACTAGAGGGAGCTCACTACATACAGATTATACAGACACCACTAGGGGGAGCTCACTACATACAGATTATACAGTCACCACTAGGAGGAGCTCACTACATACAGATTATACAGTCACCACTAGGAGGAGCTCACTACATACAGATTATACAGTCACCACTAGGGGGAGCTCACTACATACAGATTATACAGTCACCACTAGAGGGAGCTCACTACATACAGATTATACAGTCACCACTAGGAGGAGCTCACTACATACAGATTATACAGTCACCACTAGGAGGAGCTCACTACATACAGATTATACAGTCACCACTAGGAGGAGCTCACTACATACAGATTATACAGTCACCACTAGGGAGAGATCACTACATTCAGTTTATACAGTCACCACTAGAGGGAGTTTTCTACATACAGATTATACAGTCACCACTAGAGGGAGTTCACTACATACATATTATACAGTCACCCCTAGGAGGAGCTCACTACATACAGATTATACAGTCACCACTAGGAGAAGCTCACTACATACAGATTATACAGTCACCAGTAGAGGGAGCTCACTACATACAGATTATACAGTCACCACTAGGAGGAGCTCACTACATACAGATTATACAGCCACCACTACGGGAAGCTCACTACATACAGATTATACAGTCACCACTAGCGGGAGCTCACTACATACAGATTATACAGTCACCTCTAGGGGGAGCTCACCTCATGCAGATTATACAATCACTATTAGAGGGAGTTCATTACATACAAATTATACAGTCACGACTAGAGGGAGCTCAATATATACAAATTATACAGTCACCACTAGGGGGAGCTCACTACATACAGATTATACAGTCACCACTAGAGGGAGCTCACTACATACAGATTATACAGTCACCACTAGAGGGAACTCACTACATACAGATTATACAGTCACCACTAGGGGGAGCTCACTACATACAGATTATAGAGTCACCACTAGGGGGACCTCACTGCATACATATTATACAGTCACCACTAGGAGGAGGTCACTACATACAGAATATACGGCCACCACTAGGAGGAGCTCACTACATACAGATTATACAGTCACCACTAGGAGGAGCTCACTACATACAGATTATACAGTCACCATTAGAGCGAGCTCACTACATACAGATTATACAGTCACCACTAGGATTAGCTCACTACATACAGATTATACAGCCACCACTAGGGGAAGCTCACTACATACAGATTATACAGTCACCACTAGGGGGAGCTCACTACATACAGATTATACAGTCACCACTAGGAGGAGCTCACTACATACAGATTATACAGTCACCACTAGGAGGTGCTCACTACATACAGAGTACACAGTCACCACTAGGGGAGCTCACTACATACAGATTATACAGTCACCACTAGGAGGATCTCACTACATACAGATTATACAGTCACCACTAGGGGGAACTCACTACATACAGATTATACAGTCACCACTAGAGGGAGCTCACTACATACAGATTATACAGTCACCACCAGAGGGAGCTCACTACATACAGATTATACAGTCACCACTAGGAGGAGCTCACTACATACAGATTATACAGACACCACTAGGGGGAGCTCACTACATACAGATTATACAGACACCACTAGGGGGAGCTCTCTACATACAGATTATACAGCCACCACTAGGGGGAGCTCACTACATACAGATTATACAGACACCACTAGCGGGAGCTCACTACATACAGATTATACAGCCACCACTAGGGAGAGCTCACTACATACAGATTATACGGTCACCACTAGTATAGCTCACTACATACATATTATACAGCCACCACTAGGGGGAGCTCACTACATACAGATTATACAGACACCACTAGCGGGAGCTCACTACATACAGATTATACAGTCACCACTAGGAGGAGCTCACTACATACAGATTATACAGTCACCACTAGGAGGAGCTCACTACATACACATTATACAGTCACCACTAGAGGGAGCTCACTACATACAGATTATACAGTCACCACTAGGGGGAGCTCACTACATACAGATTATACAGTCACCACTAGCGGGAGTTTACCGCATACAGATTATACAGTCACCACTAGAGGGAGTTCACTACATACATATTATACAGTCACCACTAGGAGGAGCTCACTACATACAGATTATACAGTCACCACTAGGGGGAGCTAACTACATACAGATTATACAGTTACCACTAGAGGGAGTTTACTACATACAGATTATACAGTCACCACTAGAGGGAGCTCACTACATACAGATTATACAGTCACCAGTAGAGAGAGCTCATTACATACAGACTATTCAATCACCACTAGGAGGAGCTCTCTACATACAGATTATACAGTCACTATTAGAGGGAGCTCATTACTTACAGATTATACAGTCACCACTAGGAGGAGCTCACTACATACAGATTATACAGTCACCCCTAGAGGGAGCTCACTATATACAGATTATACAGTCACCACTAGGAGGAGCTCACTACGTACAGATTATACAGTCACCACTAGAGGGAGCTCACTATATAGAAATTATACAGTCACCACTAGGGGGAGCTCACTACATGCAGATTATACACTTACCACTAGGAGGAGCTCACTGCATACAGATTATACAGTCACCACCAGGAGGATCTCACTACATACAGATTATACAGTCACCCCTAGAGGGAGATCACTATATGCAGATTATACAGTCACCACTAGGAGGAGATCACTATGTACAGATTATACAGTCACCACTAGAGGGAGCTCACTATATACAGATTATACAGTCACGATTAGGGGGAGCTCACTACATACAGATTATACACTTACCACTAGGAGGAGCTCACTGCATACAGATTATACAGTCACCACTAGGGGGAGCTCACTACATACAGATTATACAGTCACCACTAGGAGGAGCTCACTACATACAGATTATACAGCCACCACTAGAGGGAGCTCATTACATACAGATTATACAGTCACCACTAGGGGGAGCTCACTACATACAGATTATATGGTCGCCACTAGGCGGAGCTCACTACATACAGATTATACAGTCGCCACTAGGGGGAGCTCACTACATCCAGATTATACAGTCACCACTAGAGGGAACTCACTACATACAGATTATACAGTCACCACTTCGCGGAGCTCACTACATACAGATTATACAGTCACCACTAGAGGGAGCTCACTACATAGAGATTATACAGTCACCACTAGAGGGAGCTCACTACATACAGACTATACAGTCACCACTAAAGAGAGCTCACTACATACAGATTATACAGTCTCCACTAGGGGGAGCTCACTACATACAGATTATACAGTCACCACTAGAGGGAGCTCACTACATACAGATTATACAGTCAACATTATAGAGAGCTCTATACATACAGATTATACAGTCACCACTAGAGGGAGCTCACTACATACAGATTATACAGTCAACATTATAGGGAGCTCTATACATACAGATTATACAGTCACCACTAGGGGGAGCTCACTACATACAGATTATACAGTCACCACTAGTGGAGCTCACTACATACAGATTATAGGGTCACCACTAGGGAGAGCTCACTACATACAGAATATACAGTCACCACTAGGAGGAGCTCACTACATACAGATTATACAGTCACCACTAGAGGGAGCTCACTACATACAGATTATACAGTCACCACTAGAGGGAGCTCACTACATACAGATTATACAGTCACCACTAGAGGGAGCTCACTACATACAGATTATACAGTCACCACTAGGAGGAGCTCACTACATACAGATTATACAGTCACCACTAGGGGGAGCTCACTACATACAGATTATACAGTCACCACTAGGGGGAGCACACTACATACATATTATACAGTCACCACTAGGAGGAGCTCACTACATATGTATTATACAGTCACCACTAGGAGGAGCTCACTACATACAGATTATACAGTCACCACTAGGGGGAGCTCACTACATACAGATTATACAGTCACCACTAGTGGAGCTTACTACATACAGATTATACAGTCACCACTAGGGGGAGCTCACTACATACAGATTATACAGTCACCACTAGGGGGAGCTCACTACATACATATTATACAGTCACCACTAGGAGGAGCTCACTACATATGTATTATACAGTCACCACTAGGAGGAGCTCACTACATACAGATTATACAGTCACCACTAGGGGGAGCTCACTACATACAGATTATACAGTCACCACTAGTGGAGCTCACTACATACAGATTATAGAGTCACCACTAGGGGGAGCTCACTACATACAGAATATACAGTCACCACTAGGAGGAGCTCACTACATACAGATTATACAGTCAACACTAGAGGGAGCTCACTACATACAGATTATAGAGTCACCACTAGAGGGAGCTCACTACATACAGATTATACAGTCACCACTAGGAGGAGCTCACTACATACAGATTATACAGTCACCACTAGAGGGAGCTCACTACATACAGATTATACAGTCACCACTAGTGGAGCTCACTACATACAGATTATACAGTCAACATTATAGGGAGCTCTATACATACAGATTATACAGTCACCACTAGGAGGAGCTCACTACATACAGATTATACAGTCACCACTAGGAGGAGCTCACTACATACAGATTATACAGTCACCACTAGTGGAGCTCACTACATACAGATTATACAGTCACCACTAGTGGAGCTCACTACATTCATGTTACACAGTCACCACTAGGAGGAGCTCACTATATACAGATTATACAGTCACCATTAGGGGGAGCTCACTACATACAGATTATACAGTCACCATTAGGGGGAGCTCACTACATACAGATTATACAGTCACCCCTAGAGGGAGCTCACTATATGCAGCTTATACAGTCACCACTAGGGGGAGCTCACTACATACAGATTATACAGTCACCACTAGGAGGAGCTCACTACATACAGATTATACAGTCACCACTAGGAGGAGCTCACTACATACAGATTATACAGCCACCACTAGAGGGAGCTCATTACATACAGATTATACAGTCACCACTAGGGGGAGCTCACTACATACAGATTATATGGTCGCCACTAGGCGGAGCTCACTACATACAGATTATACAGTCGCCACTAGGGGGAGCTCACTACATACAGATTATACAGTCACCACTAGAGGGAACTCACTACATACAGATTATACAGTCACCACTACGCGGAGCTCACTACATACAGATTATACAGTCACCACTAGAGGGAGCTCACTACATAGAGATTATACAGTCACCACTAGAGGGAGCTCACTACATACAGACTATACAGTCACCACTAAAGAGAGCTCACTACATACAGATTATACAGTCACCACTAGAGGGAGCTCACTACATACAGATTATACAGTCAACATTATAGGGAGCTCTATACATACAGATTATACAGTCACCACTAGGGGGAGCTCACTACATACAGATTATACAGTCACCACTAGTGGAGCTCACTACATACAGATTATAGAGTCACCACTAGGGGGAGCTCACTACATACAGAATATACAGTCACCACTAGGAGGAGCTCACTATATACAGATTATACAGTCACCATTAGGGGGAGCTCACTATATACAGATTATACAGTCACCACTAGGGGGAGCTCACTACATACAGATTATACAGTCACCACTAGGGGGAGCTCACTACATACAGATTATACAGTCACCACAAGGAGGAGCTCACTACATACAGATTATACAGTCACCACTAGGAGGAGCTCACTACATACATATTATACAGTCACCACTAGGAGGAGCTCACTATATACAAATTATACAGTCACCATTAGAGGGAGTTCACTACATACATATTATACAGTCACCACTAGAGGGAGTTCACTACATACATATTATACAGTCACCACTAGGAGGAGCTCACTACATACACATACAGTCACCACTAGAGGGAGCTCACTACATACAGATTATACAGTCACCCCTAGAGGGAGCTCACTATATGCAGCTTATACAGTCACCACTAGGGGGAGCTCACTACATACAGATTATACAGTCACCATTAGGAGGAGCTCACTACATACAGATTATACAGCCACCACTAGAGGGAGCTCATTACATACAGATTATACAGTCACCACTAGGGGGAGCTCACTACATACAGATTATATGGTCGCCACTAGGCGGGCTCACTACATACAGATACAGGCGCCACTGGGGGAGCTCACTACATACAGATTATACAGTCACCACTAGAGGGAACTCACTACATACAGATTATACAGTCACCACTACGCGGAGCTCACTACATACAGATTATACAGTCACCACTAGAGGGAGCTCACTACATACAGACTATACAGTCACCACTAAAGAGAGCTCACTACATACAGATTATACAGTCTCCACTAGGGGGAGCTCACTACATACAGATTATACAGTCAACATTATAGCGAGCTCTATACATACAGATTATACAGTCACCACTAGAGGGAGCTCACTACATACAGATTATACAGTCAACATTATAGGGAGCTCTATACATACAGATTATACAGTCACCACTAGGGGGAGCTCACTACATACAGATTATACAGTCACCACTAGTGGAGCTCACTACATAGAGATTATAGAGTCACCACTAGGGGGAGCTCACTACATACAGAATATACAGTCACCACTAGGAGGAGCTCACTATATACAGATTATACAGTCACCATTAGGGGGAGCTCACTATATACAGATTATACAGTCACCACTAGGGGGAGCTCACTACATACAGATTATACAGTCACCACTAGGGGGAGCTCGATACATACAGATTATACAGTCACCACAAGGAGGAGCTCACTACATACAGATTATACAGTCACCACTAGGAGGAGCTCACTACATACATATTATACAGTCACCACTAGGAGGAGCTCACTATATACAAATTATACAGTCACCATTAGAGGGAGTTCACTACATACATATTATACAGTCACCACTAGAGGGAGTTCACTACATACATATTATACAGTCACCACTAGGAGGAGCTCACTACATACACATACAGTCACCACTAGAGGGAGCTCACTACATACAGATTATACAGTCACCACTAGGGGAGCTCACTACATACAGATTATACAGTCACCACTAGAGGGAGGCTACATACATATATACAGTACCACTAGGAGGAGCTCACTACATATTATACAGTCACCACTAGGAGGAGCTCACTACATACACATTATACAGTCACCACTAGGAGGGAGCTCACTACATACAGATTATACAGTCACCACTAGGGGGAGCTCACTACATACAGATTATACAGTCACCACTAGGGGGAGCTCACTGCATACAGATTATACAGTCACCAGTGGGGAGTCACCAAGGGTTTTGTTACAGCCGGGGTCCTAAATATAATTATACAGTCACCACTAGGAGGAGCTCACTACATACAGAATATACAGTCACCACTAGGAGGAGCTCACTACATACAGATTATACAGTCACCAATAGAGGGAGCTCACTACATACAGATTATACAGTCACCACTAGCGGGAGCTCACTATATGCAGATTATACAGTCACCTCTAGGGGGAGCTCACTACATGCAGATTATACAATCACTATTAGAGGGAGTTCATTACATACAGATTATACAGTCACCACTAGGAGGAGCTCACTACTTGCAGATTATACAGTCACCACTAGAGGGAGCTCACTATATACAAATTATACAGTCACCACTAGGGGGAGCTCACTACATACAGATTATACAGTCACCACTAGAGGGAGCTCACTACATACAGATTATACAGTCACCACTAGAGGGAACTCACTACATACAGATTATACAGTCACCACTAGGAGGAGGTCACTACATACAGATTATACGGCCACCACTAGGAGGAGCTCACTACATACAGATTATACAGTCAACATTAGAGGGAGCTCACTACATACAGATTATACAGTCACCACTAGGAGGAGCTCACTACATACAAATTATACAGCCACCACTAGGGGAAGCTCACTACATACAGATTATACAGTCACCACTAGGGGGAGCTCACTACATACAGATTATACAGTCACCACTAGGAGGTGCTCACTACATACAGAGTACACAGTCACCTCTAGGGGAGCTCACTACATACAGATTATAGTCACCACTAGGAGGATCTCACTACATACAGATTATACAGTCACCACTAGGGGGAACTCACTACATACAGATTATACAGTCACCACTAGGAGGAGCTCACTACATACAGATTATACAGTCACCACTAGAGGGAGCTCACTACATACAGATTATACAGTCACCACCAGAGGGAGCTCACTACATACAGATTATACAGTCACCACTAGAGGGATCTGACTACATACAGATTATACAGTCACCACTAGGGGGAGCTCACTACATACAGATTATACAGTCACCACTAGGGGGAGCTCACTACATACAGATTATACAGTCAGCAGTAGGAGGGGCTCACTACATTCAGATTATACAGTCACCACTAGGGGGAGCTCACTACATACATTTTATACAGTCACCACTAGAAGGAGCTCACTACATACAGATTATACAGTCACCACTAGGAGGAGCTCACTACATACAGATTATACAGACACCACTAGGGGGAGCTCATTACATACAGATTATACAGACACCACTAGGAGGAGCTCACTACATACAGGTTATACAGTCACCACTAGGGGGAGCTCACTACATACAGATTATACAGTCACCAGTAGGTGGAGCTCACTACATACAGATTATACAGTCACCACTAGGGGGAGCTCACTACATACAGATTATACAGCCACCACTAGGGGGAGCTCACTACATACAGATTATACAGTTACCACTAGAGGGAGTTTACTACATACAGATTATACAGTCACCACTAGAGGGAGGTCACTACATACAGATTATACAGTCACCACTAGGAGGAGCTCACTACATACAGATTATACAGTCACCACTAGGAGGAGCTCACTACATACAGATTATACAGTCACCACTAGGAGGAGCTCACTACATACACATTATACAGTCACCACTAGAGGGAGCTCACTACATACAGACTATACAGTCACCACTAAAGGGAGCTCACTACATGCAGATTATACAATCACTATTAGAGGGAGTTCATTACATACAGATTATACAGTCACCACTAGGAGGAGCTCACTACTTGCAGATTATAGAGTCACCACTAGAGGGAGCTAACTATATACAAATTATACAGTCACCACTAGGGGGAGCTCACTACATACAGATTATACAGTCACCACTAGAGGGAGCTCACTACATACAGATTATACAGTCACCACTAGAGGGAACTCACTACATACAGATTATACAGTCACCACTAGGAGGAGGTCACTACATACAGATTATACGGCCACCACTAGGAGGAGCTCACTACATACAGATTATACAGTCACCATTAGAGGGAGCTCACTACATACAGATTATACAGTCACCACTAGGAGGAGCTCACTACATACAAATTATACAGCCACCACTAGGGGAAGCTCACTACATACAGATTATACAGTCACCACTAGGGGGAGCTCACTACATACAGATTATACAGTCACCACTAGGAGGTGCTCACTACATACAGAATACACAGTCACCTCTAGGGGAGCTCACTACATACAGATTATAGTCACCACTAGGAGGATCTCACTACATACAGATTATACAGTCACCACTAGGGGGAACTCACTACATACAGATTATACAGTCACCACTAGGAGGAGCTCACTACATACAGATTATACAGTCACCACTAGAGGGAGCTCACTACATACAGATTATACAGTCACCACCAGAGGGAGCTCACTACATACAGATTATACAGTCACCACTAGAGGGATCTGACTACATACAGATTATACAGTCACCACTAGGGGGAGCTCACTACATACAGATTATACAGTCACCACTAGGGGGAGCTCACTACATACAGATTATACAGTCAGCAGTAGGAGGGGCTCACTACATTCAGATTATACAGTCACCACTAGGGGGAGCTCACTACATACATATTATACAGTCACCACTAGAAGGAGCTCACTACATACAGATTATACAGTCACCACTAGGAGGAGCTCACTACATACAGATTATACAGACACCACTAGGGGGAGCTCATTACATACAGATTATACAGACACCACTAGGAGGAGCTCACTACATACAGGTTATACAGTCACCACTAGGGGGAGCTCACTACATACAGATTATACAGTCACCAGTAGGTGGAGCTCACTACATACAGATTATACAGTCACCACTAGGGGGAGCTCACTACATACAGATTATACCGCCACCACTAGGGGGAGCTCACTACATACAGATTATACGGTCACCACTAGTATAGCTCACTACATACATATTATACAGCCACCACTAGGGGGAGCTCACTACATACAGATTATACAGTTACCACTAGAGGGAGTTTACTACATACAGATTATACAGTCACCACTAGAGGGAGGTCACTACATACAGATTATACAGTCACCACTAGGAGGAGCTCACTACATACAGATTATACAGTCACCACTAGGAGGAGCTCACTACATACAGATTATACAGTCACCACTAGGAGGAGCTCACTACATACACATTATACAGTCACCACTAGAGGGAGCTCACTACATACAGACTATACAGTCACCACTAAAGGGAGCTCACTACATACAGATTATACAGTCGCCACTAGGGGGAGCTCACTACATACAGATTATACAGTCGCCACTAGAGGGAGCTCACTACATACAGATTATACAGTCACCACTAGGGGGAGCTCACTACATACAGATTGTACAGTCACCACTAGAGGGAGCTCACTACATACAGATTATACAGTCACCACTAGGAGGAGCTCACTACATACAGATTATACAGTCACCACTAGGAGGAGCTCACTATATACAGATTATACAGTCACCACTAGAGGGAGCTCACTACATACAGATTATACAGTCACCACTAGAGGGAGCTCACTACATACAGATACAGTCACCACTAGGGGGAGCTCACTACATACAGATTATACAGTCACCACTAGGAGGAGCTCACTACATGCAGATTATACAGTCACCACTAGGAGGAGCTCACTACATACAGATTATACAGTCACCACTAGAGGGAGCTCACTACATACAGATTATAGAGTCACCACTAAGGGGGGGGGGTTCTCATTGCTCTTCATGATCTGACATATTTGATATCACATCTGGTTTAATAAAGTTTTTAATATTTGTAGAGGGGTTCCCAGGAAGAAGCAGTGGGGCCCCTACAGTCTGCAGAGTCACTGGGTCAGGTGACTTTGGAGTGTCAGCTCTGGGATCCAGCGGTGATGTCACGCCCCTGTACTCGGCTCCGCCTCCTCCCGGGTTTATCTGCTGGCTCAGCGGGTGACTCGTCCTCATTCTCCTGCTCGGTCTCTTCATTGCTCGGCTGCAGACTCCGGACATGTCGTCTTCTAGAGAGCAGGTGAGGGGGAGAGGACGGAGAGTCCGTCCGTGGGCAGACAGGGCCCGTGCCCTGGTTATACTGTGGAGTTCGGGGCCCCGACATTCTGCCTGTTATCCGGGGCCCCGGGATATTGGCTGGTGGGATAGATGGAGCCTCGGGATATTAATTAGGGCAGAATACGAGGAGTATATGGGATCCCTCTCTATAGGTTCGGGGTGGGGTCAGTATGTGGTCTCCTGCCGACGTCATTATTTTCGGGTATTTTCTGTTGCAAAACTTGTTGACATAAATAATAGAAGAAACGAGAGCGCCACCTATCGGCCGAGCCGACGATGTGTCCCTGATACATAGAGGAACAGCATACATAGATAGAACTACATCATACATACATATAACTACATCATACATAGATATACACATACAGGTACATCATACATACATATAACTACATCATACATACATATAACTACATCATACATACATATACACATACAGGTACATCATACATAGATACAACTACATCATACATACATATAAGTATATCATACATAAATACAACTACATCATACATACATATAACTACATCATACATACATATACACATACAGGTACATCATATATAGATACAACTACATCATACATACATATACACATACAGGTACATCATACATAAATACAACTACATCATAACATACATATACACATACAGGTACATCATATATAGATACAACTACATCATACATACATATACACATACAGGTACATCATACAGAGATACAACTACATCATACATACATATAACTACATCATACATACATATACACATACAGGTACATCATACATAGATACAACTACATCATACATACATATAACTACATCATACATACATATACACATACAGGTACATCATACATAAATACAACTACATCATACATACATATAAGTATATCATACATAAATACAACTACATCATACATACATATAAGTACATCATACATAAATACAACTACATCATACATACATATAACTACATCATACATACATATACACATACAGGTACATCATATATAGATACAACTACATCATACATACATATAACTACATCATACATACATATACACATACAGGTACATCATACATAAATACAACTACATCATACATACATATACACATACAGGTACATCATACATAAATACAACTACATCATACATACATATAACTACATCATACATACATATACACATACAGGTACATCATACATACATATAACTACATCATACATACATATAACTACATCATACATACATATACACATACAGGTACATCATACAGAGATACAACTACATCATACATACATATAACTACATCATACATACATATACACATACAGGTACATCATACATAGATATAACTACATCATACATACATATAACTACATCATACATACATATACACATACAGGTACATCATACAGAGATACAACTACATCATACATACATATAACTACATCATACATACATATACACATACAGGTACATCATACATAAATACAACTACATCATACATACATATAAGTATATCATACATAAATACAACTACATCATACATACATATAAGTACATCATACATAAATACAACTACATCATACATACATATAACTACATCATACATACATATACACATACAGGTACATCATATATAGATACAACTACATCATACATACATATAACTACATCATACATACATATACACATACAGGTACATCATACATAAATACAACTACATCATACATACATATACACATACAGGTACATCATACATAAATACAACTACATCATACATACATATAACTACATCATACATACATATACACATACAGGTACATCATACATAGATACAACTACATCATACATACATATAACTACACATACATACAATACATTCATACATAGATATAACTACATCATACATACATATAACTACATCATACATACATATACACATACAGGTACATCATACATAAATACAACTACATCATACATAGATACAACTACATCATACATACATATAACTACATCATACATACATATACACATACAGGTACATCATACATACATATAACTACATCATACATACATATAACTACATCATACATACATACATATACACATACAGGTACATCATACATAAATACAACTACATCATACATACATATAACTACATCATACATACATATACACATACAGGTACATCATACATACATTTAACTACATCATGCATACATATAAGTACATCATACATAAATACAACTACATCATACATACATATAAGTACATCATACATACATATAAATACATCATACATACATACAGGTACATCATACATACATATAACTACATCATACATACATACAGGTACATCATACATACATTTAACTACATCATACATACATACAGGTACATCATACATACACATAACTACATCATACATACATATAAGTACATCATACATACATATAACTACATCATACATACATATAAGTACATCATACATACATATAACTACATCATACATACATACAGGTACATCATACATACATATAAGTACATCATACATACATAGACACATACAGGTACATCATACATACATTTAACTACATCATACATACATATAAGTACATCATACATACATATAACTACATCATACATACATATAAGTACATCATACATACATATACACATACAGGTACATCATACATAAATACAACTACATCATACATACATATACACATACAGGTACATCATACATAAATACAACTACATCATACATACATATAACTACATCATACATACATATAACTACATCATACATACAAAGACACATACAGGTACATCATACATACATACATAGATACATATAGTTTAATGCGTACATAGATATATTCATACAAGTATATCATTCATACATACACGCATGACACATCTCATCATTGTGTCTTTCCCCCTCCCCCCCCCCCAGAACACTCAGGGTTAATGGCAGGGGCAGTTTGTGTTTTTATTAGGGCAATTAGTGCAGGTGGTGCCCCTGAGATTGGAGTTTTACAGCCTCAGTGCAGAGCAATGTCTACTGGGGAAAGGTCGCCCATAAAACATGCCCGGCCCCTGCAGTTTATACCGCTACCTGGCGCACATGTATGACTTATAGGAAGATGGCAGCAATACAGTATATAGACCACTTTATATAGGGATGGAGGTTGTATGTAAGGCATAGGACAGTGTGGAGATGGGGCAGTAGTAGGTAGGACAGTGAGGAGATGGGGCAGTAGTAGGTAGGACAGTGTGGAGATGGGGCAGTAGTAGGTAGGACAGTGAGGAGATGGGGCAGTAGTAGGTAGGACAGTGTGGAGATGGGGCAGTAGTAGGTAGGACAGTGAGGAGATGGGGCAGTAGTAGGTAGGACAGTGAGGAGATGGGGCGTGTAGGTGGACAGTGGGAGATGGGGCAGTAGTAGGTAGGACAGTGAGGAGATGGGGCAGTAGTAGGTAGGACAGTGAGGAGATGGGGCAGTAGTAGGTAGGACAGTGAGGAGATGGGGCAGTAGTAGGTAGGACAGTGAGGAGATGGGGCAGTAGTAGGTAGGACAGTGAGGAGATGGGGCAGTAGTAGGTAGGACAGTGAGGAGATGGGGCAGTAGTAGGTAGGACAGTGAGGAGATGGGGCAGTAGTAGGTAGGACAGTGAGGAGATGGGGCAGTAGTAGGTAGGACAGTGAGGAGATGGGGCAGTAGTAGGTAGGACAGTGAGGAGATGGGGCAGTAGTAGGTAGGACAGTGAGGAGATGGGGCAGTAGTAGGTAGGACAGTGAGGAGATGGGGCAGTAGTAGGTAGGACAGTGAGGAGATGGGGCAGTAGTAGGTAGGACAGTGAGGAGATGGGGCAGTAGTAGGTAGGACAGTGAGGAGATGGGGCAGTAGTAGGTAGGACAGTGAGGAGATGGGGCAGTAGTAGGTAGGACAGTGAGGAGATGGGGCAGTAGTAGGTAGGACAGTGAGGAGATGGGGCAGTAGTAGGTAGGACAGTGAGGAGATGGGGCAGTAGTAGGTAGGACAGTGAGGAGATGGGGCAGTAGTAGGTAGGACAGTGAGGAGATGGGGCAGTAGTAGGTAGGACAGTGAGGAGATGGGGCAGTAGTAGGTAGGACAGTGAGGAGATGGGGCAGTAGTGGGAGGTAGGACAGTGAGGAGATGGGGCAGTAGTAGGTAGGACAGTGAGGAGATGGGGCAGTAGTAGGTAGGACAGTGAGGAGATGGGGCAGTAGTAGGTAGGACAGTGAGGAGATGGGGCAGTAGTAGGTAGGACAGTGAGGAGATGGGGCAGTAGTAGGTAGGACAGTGAGGAGATGGGGCAGTAGTAGGTAGGACAGTGAGGAGATGGGGCAGTAGTAGGTAGGACAGTGAGGAGATGGGGCAGTAGTAGGTAGGACAGTGAGGAGATGGGGCAGTAGTAGGTAGGACAGTGAGGAGATGGGGCAGTAGTAGGTAGGACAGTGAGGAGATGGGGCAGTAGTAGGTAGGACAGTGAGGAGATGGGGCAGTAGTAGGTAGGACAGTGAGGAGATGGGGCAGTAGTAGGTAGGACAGTGAGGAGATGGGGCAGTAGTAGGTAGGACAGTGAGGAGATGGGGCAGTAGTAGGTAGGACAGTGAGGAGATGGGGCAGTAGTAGGTAGGACAGTGAGGAGATGGGGCAGTAGTAGGTAGGACAGTGAGGAGATGGGGCAGTAGTAGGTAGGACAGTGAGGAGATGGGGCAGTAGTAGGTAGGACAGTGAGGAGATGGGGCAGTAGTAGGTAGGACAGTGAGGAGATGGGGCAGTAGTAGGTAGGACAGTGAGGAGATGGGGCAGTAGTAGGTAGGACAGTGAGGAGATGGGGCAGTAGTAGGTAGGACAGTGAGGAGATGGGGCAGTAGTAGGTAGGACAGTGAGGAGATGGGGCAGTAGTAGGTAGGACAGTGAGGAGATGGGGCAGTAGTAGGTAGGACAGTGAGGAGATGGGGCAGTAGTAGGTAGGACAGTGAGGAGATGGGGCAGTAGTAGGTAGGACAGTGAGGAGATGGGGCAGTAGTAGGTAGGACAGTGAGGAGATGGGGCAGTAGTAGGTAGGACAGTGAGGAGATGGGGCAGTAGTAGGTAGGACAGTGAGGAGATGGGGCAGTAGTAGGTAGGACAGTGAGGAGATGGGGCAGTAGTAGGTAGGACAGTGAGGAGATGGGGCAGTAGTAGGTAGGACAGTGAGGAGATGGGGCAGTAGTAGGTAGGACAGTGAGGAGATGGGGCAGTAGTAGGTAGGACAGTGAGGAGATGGGGCAGTAGTAGGTAGGACAGTGAGGAGATGGGGCAGTAGTAGGTAGGACAGTGAGGAGATGGGGCAGTAGTAGGTAGGACAGTGAGGAGATGGGGCAGTAGTAGGTAGGACAGTGAGGAGATGGGGCAGTAGTAGGTAGGACAGTGTGGAGATGGGGCAGTAGTAGGTAGGACAGTGAGGAGATGGGGCAGTAGTAGGTAGGACAGTGAGGAGATGGGGCAGTAGTAGGTAGGACAGTGAGGAGATGGGGCAGTAGTAGGTAGGACAGTGAGGAGATGGGGCAGTAGTAGGTAGGACAGTGAGGAGATGGGGCAGTAGTAGGTAGGACAGTGAGGAGATGGGGCAGTAGTAGGTAGGACAGTGAGGAGATGGGGCAGTAGTAGGTAGGACAGTGAGGAGATGGGGCAGTAGTAGGTAGGACAGTGAGGAGATGGGGCAGTAGTAGGTAGGACAGTGAGGAGATGGGGCAGTAGTAGGTAGGACAGTGAGGAGATGGGGCAGTAGTAGGTAGGACAGTGAGGAGATGGGGCAGTAGTAGGTAGGACAGTGAGGAGATGGGGCAGTAGTAGGTAGGACAGTGAGGAGATGGGGCAGTAGTAGGTAGGACAGTGAGGAGATGGGGCAGTAGTAGGTAGGACAGTGAGGAGATGGGGCAGTAGTAGGTAGGACAGTGAGGAGATGGGGCAGTAGTAGGTAGGACAGTGAGGAGATGGGGCAGTAGTAGGTAGGACAGTGAGGAGATGGGGCAGTAGTAGGTAGGACAGTGAGGAGATGGGGCAGTAGTAGGTAGGACAGTGAGGAGATGGGGCAGTAGTAGGTAGGACAGTGAGGAGATGGGGCAGTAGTAGGTAGGACAGTGAGGAGATGGGGCAGTAGTAGGTAGGACAGTGAGGAGATGGGGCAGTAGTAGGTAGGACAGTGAGGAGATGGGGCAGTAGTAGGTAGGACAGTGAGGAGATGGGGCAGTAGTAGGTAGGACAGTGAGGAGATGGGGCAGTAGTAGGTAGGACAGTGAGGAGATGGGGCAGTAGTAGGTAGGACAGTGAGGAGATGGGGCAGTAGTAGGTAGGACAGTGAGGAGATGGGGCAGTAGTAGGTAGGACAGTGAGGAGATGGGGCAGTAGTAGGTAGGACAGTGAGGAGAGATGGGGCAGTAGTAGGTAGGACAGTGAGGAGATGGGGCAGTAGTAGGTAGGACAGTGAGGAGATGGGGCAGTAGTAGGTAGGACAGTGAGGAGATGGGGCAGTAGTAGGTAGGACAGTGAGGAGATGGGGCAGTAGTAGGTAGGACAGTGAGGAGATGGGGCAGTAGTAGGTAGGACAGTGAGGAGATGGGGCAGTAGTAGGTAGGACAGTGAGGAGATGGGGCAGTAGTAGGTAGGACAGTGAGGAGATGGGGCAGTAGTAGGTAGGACAGTGAGGAGATGGGGCAGTAGTAGGTAGGACAGTGAGGAGATGGGGCAGTAGTAGGTAGGACAGTGAGGAGATGGGGCAGTAGTAGGTAGGACAGTGAGGAGATGGGGCAGTAGTAGGTAGGACAGTGAGGAGATGGGGCAGTAGTAGGTAGGACAGTGAGGAGATGGGGCAGTAGTAGGTAGGACAGTGAGGAGATGGGGCAGTAGTAGGTAGGACAGTGAGGAGATGGGGCAGTAGTAGGTAGGACAGTGAGGAGATGGGGCAGTAGTAGGTAGGACAGTGAGGAGATGGGGCAGTAGTAGGTAGGACAGTGAGGAGATGGGGCAGTAGTAGGTAGGACAGTGAGGAGATGGGGCAGTAGTAGGTAGGACAGTGAGGAGATGGGGCAGTAGTGGGTAGGACAGTGAGGAGATGGGGCAGTAGTAGGTAGGACAGTGAGGAGATGGGGCAGTAGTAGGTAGGACAGTGAGGAGATGGGGCAGTAGTAGGTAGGACAGTGAGGAGATGGGGCAGTAGTAGGTAGGACAGTGAGGAGATGGGGCAGTAGTAGGTAGGACAGTGAGGAGATGGGGCAGTAGTAGGTAGGACAGTGAGGAGATGGGGCAGTAGTAGGTAGGACAGTGAGGAGATGGGGCAGTAGTAGGTAGGACAGTGTGGAGATGGGGCAGTAGTAGGTAGGACAGTGAGGAGATGGGGCAGTAGTAGGTAGGACAGTGAGGAGATGGGGCAGTAGTAGGTAGGACAGTGAGGAGATGGGGCAGTAGTAGGTAGGACAGTGTGGAGATGGGGCAGTAGTAGGTAGGACAGTGAGGAGATGGGGCAGTAGTAGGTAGGACAGTGAGGAGATGGGGCAGTAGTAGGTAGGACAGTGAGGAGATGGGGCAGTAGTAGGTAGGACAGTGAGGAGATGGGGCAGTAGTAGGTAGGACAGTGAGGAGATGGGGCAGTAGTAGGTAGGACAGTGAGGAGATGGGGCAGTAGTAGGTAGGACAGTGAGGAGATGGGGCAGTAGTAGGTAGGACAGTGAGGAGATGGGGCAGTAGTAGGTAGGACAGTGTGGAGATGGGGCAGTAGTAGGTAGGACAGTGTGGAGATGGGGCAGTAGTAGGTAGGACAGTGAGGAGATGGGGCAGTAGTAGGTAGGACAGTGAGGAGATGGGGCAGTAGTAGGTAGGACAGTGAGGAGATGGGGCAGTAGTAGGTAGGACAGTGAGGAGATGGGGCAGTAGTAGGTAGGACAGTGAGGAGATGGGGCAGTAGTAGGTAGGACAGTGAGGAGATGGGGCAGTAGTAGGTAGGACAGTGAGGAGATGGGGCAGTAGTAGGTAGGACAGTGAGGAGATGGGGCAGTAGTAGGTAGGACAGTGTGGAGATGGGGCAGTAGTAGGTAGGACAGTGAGGAGATGGGGCAGTAGTAGGTAGGACAGTGAGGAGATGGGGCAGTAGTAGGTAGGACAGTGTGGAGATGGGGCAGTAGTAGGTAGGACAGTGAGGAGATGGGGCAGTAGTAGGTAGGACAGTGAGGAGATGGGGCAGTAGTAGGTAGGACAGTGAGGAGATGGGGCAGTAGTAGGTAGGACAGTGAGGAGATGGGGCAGTAGTAGGTAGGACAGTGAGGAGATGGGGCAGTAGTATGTAGGACAGTGAGGAGATGGGGCAGTAGTAGGTAGGACAGTGAGGAGATGGGGCAGTAGTAGGTAGGACAGTGAGGAGATGGGGCAGTAGTAGGTAGGACAGTGAGGAGATGGGGCAGTAGTAGGTAGGACAGTGAGGAGATGGGGCACTAGTAGATAGGACAGTGTGGAGATGGGGCAGTAGTAGGTAGGACAGTGAGGAGATGGGGCAGTAGTAGGTAGGACAGTGAGGAGATGGGGCAGTAGTAGGTAGGACAGTGTGGAGATGGGGCAGTAGTAGGTAGGACAGTGAGGAGATGGGGCAGTAGTAGGTAGGACAGTGAGGAGATGGGGCAGTAGTAGGTAGGACAGTGAGGAGATGGGGCAGTAGTAGGTAGGACAGTGAGGAGATGGGGCAGTAGTAGGTAGGATAGTGTGGAGATGGCAGCTGTACATTGTCCGGTCGCTTTCTATGAGATTCCAGCCGTGCAGACATTGTTGATACTCTGATTTATAGTTTCCTTACTAACACTGATGTTCTGTTCGCAGTTGGAGAAGACTTTGGTGCCTCAGCTCCGTGCCCGCTCGTTCTTTGAAACCTTCCTCCGGGTTATGATCACGCTCAGCGCAGGAACCGCTGTGGTCTTGTCGTCCATCTCCGTGTGTGATGGTCACTGGCTCTCTTCTCCAGGGCAGACACTCTTTGGAGTGTGGGGGACATGTGGGAAGGAGTCGGAGTGCAGCCCGGAGATGACCAGGATCAGCAGCACCATGGTGGTCGTCCGGACAGCCGTATCTCTGGCCGTGGTCCTGGCAATCTTTGGCCTGCAGCTTCTGATGATTTCACAGCTCTGTGATGATGGACATTCCCTGAAAAAGTGGAGCATGGGCTCAGTGTTGCTTCTGATTGCCTTCTTCCTCTCCTCTATAGGGACCCTGACCTACGTCTTCCTCCTGAAGGACTTCTCCATGCACGGCTCCTTCACCTTGACCTTCTGGTGCCAGTTCCTGGGCATTTCCCTCTTTTTCCTTAATGGTGCCGGTGGCCTGTATCTCAACCGCTTGAGCAGGTGAACAACAGGAGGCTCCACCATAAGGGGACTGTGTGTGCACAACCTGGGGAGACTGTACTGCCCCATCTGGACATGGAGGACTCCACTCCAGGAGCACCAGCCCCTGGTATCAGTCTGAAGGATTTAATACATGTAACTTATAGAAATCCTGCAGAAAACACAAGGGTTATTCTCCCACTGATCTGAGGGGGCGGGGCATATGAAAAGGGGTGTGACTCAACAATCTGGGGGTGGGGGGAGGCTCCTGCTGCAGCCAGTCGTCTTCCATCCAGACATAAGACAGTGAGGATGAGGGGCAGGAGACGCAGCGAAGATAGAAGGAGAAGACAATGGAAACATTGAGGAAGAGATGAAGATGGGGAAAATAAAAGGGGGGGGGAGAGAAAGTGATGGGGGTGCACCCGGGGGTGCAGATGGGGGGAGGGGGTGGAGGTTGTGTACGCGACTTCATGCGCTGTATATATAAATGCTATAACCACTATGTACAGAGAGTGAAATAAACCTGTAAATGATGGGTGTCCTGTGTGGTGTCAGCGCTGAGGAGGGGGAGCTGTGGTGAGGGGTGCTGTGGAGGGGGACCCTATGTAGGGGGGTGCTGTGGGTGGGTGTGAAGGATATATTTATTAACCCGAGTGGGTCGGTACTAGCCACTAACGTATACAGAATACACATCAGAGGATGGTCAAGCAAATGCAGGAAAAAACATAATACAGTACAGAAAATAAAATGGGAATAAAAGATAGAAAAATATCAAATGGATCTGCAGTCTGGTGTGTTGGGGTATTCAGCAGTTAGGCCCCAGGGCACTTCCTTAAGTCAACAACATGACGTGTCTTCACATCTCTCCCAAAATAAGAACTGAAACCTTCTCCCTGGTGTGAGACCATATAACTATCCTAGTCTCCGCCCGGTGTGATGTCAGTAGGAGAAGAAGCTCAGGCCTACATCCTGGAAACAAATTAATATATACAATCATAACACTTCGCCGAATGACTGTAGTATCAGGCGAGGGGTATGATGGGGTTCATGGCGAGATTTCCATCGCGTAGACCCCAGGAATGACCCCACAGAACCCCTTGGGTAGGGAGTTCAGTGTCTGGACCTTTTTCATGCTCCCAACAGTAACGTGTTTGGACTTGGAGCGTTTGCCTCAGGCTTGGGCACCCAAGGAATTTATCAATGTGACTGTGAGATGCTCCCCTAGGAAAATATAATCATAATACCATATTTCCTTTTAAGTTTTGGCCAGAGACACTGAGCCTGCTCAGAAAATTTCCAATACACATACTCCAGGATCTCCCCTGGAGAGGCCGTCATTACCTCAGCAGGCAGTGTACAGGAGTATATAGAGCAGGGAGAGGCCGTCATTACCTCAGCAGGCAGTGTACAGGGGGACAAGGATTTTGGACACTTGTCACACCATCCATAGATAGGTTCTGGGTGATGATGTCATTTATCACTACTGTATGATGATGCGACTTTCCACACAGCTTTAGAACTTTTCTTCAGGACAGATCTCAATGCCATAGCGGCGACTGCTTCAGATCTCTGTCCATCCTGCAGATCTGATCTGTCTGCACTCTGCAATCAGGTTGGACGCAGAATATTATGATCCGTGACCTCAGGACGAGGAGTGGCAGAGGAATAAAAGGGGATCATGTAGTCATTCCAGAAAGATCCAGCAATAATTTATATTAATGCTCCATGACTAAACGGACGCTGCTAACACTTGTTTGTCCAGATGGAAACTTCTGATTCCTGGAAATTTTTATGAATTGTAATTTTTCTGTGTAATTTCTACAGAAAAAGAATTTGGCCAACAATCGGGATGCAGGACCGGAAACCGGTTACATTACATCATATAACGCACCACACTAAAAAAATGTAATGAAATTAGGGGGAGCTCACTACATACAGATTATACAGTCACCACTAGAGGGAGCTCACTGCATACAGATTATACAGTCACCACTAGGGGGAGCTCACTACAGATTATACAGTCACCTCTAGAGGGAGCTCACTACATACAGATTATACTGTCACCACTAGGAGGAGCTCTCTACATACAGATTATACAGTCACCACCAGTAGGAGCTCACTACATACAGATTATACAGTCACCACTAGGAGGAGCTCACTACATACAGATTATACAGTCACCACTAGGGGGAGCTCACTACATTATACAGTCACCACTAGGGGGAGCTCACTACATACAGATTACACAGTCACCACTAGAGGGAGCTCACTACATACAGATTATACAGTCACCACTAGGAGGAGCTCACTACATACAGATCATACAGTCACCACTAGAGGGAGCTCACTACATACAGATTATACAGTCACCACTAGGGGTAGCTCACTACATACAGATTATACAGTCACCACTAGAGGGAGCTCACTGCATACAGATTATACAGTTACCACTAGGGGGAGCTCACTACATACAGATTATACAGTGACCACTAGAGGGAGCTCACTACATACAGATTATACAGTCACCACTAGAGGGAGCTCACTACATACAGATTACACAGTCACCATTAGAGGGAGCTCACTACATACAGATTATACAGTCACCACTAGGAGGAGCTCACTACATACAGATCATACAGTCACCACTAGAGGGAGCTCACCACAAACAGATTATACAGTCACAAGTAAAGTGAGCTCACTACATACAGATTACACAGTCACCACTAGGGGGAGCTCACTACATACAGATTATACAGTCACCACTAGGGGGAGCTCACTACATACAGATTATACAGTCACCACTAGGAGGAGCTCACTACATACAGATTATACAGTCACCACTAGGAGGAGCTCACTACATACAGATTATACAGTCACCACTAGAGGGAGCTCACTACATACAGATTATACAGTCACCACTAGAGGGAGCTCACTACATACAGATTAAATAGTCACCACTAGGAGGAGCTCACTACATACAGATCATACAGTCACCACTAGGGGGAGGTCACTACATACAGATTATACAGTCACCACTAGGAGGAGCTCACTACATACAGATTATACAGTCACCACTAGGAGGAGGTCACTACATACAGATTATACAGTCACCAGTAGAGGGAGCTCACTACATACAGATTATACAGTCACCACAAGAGGGAGCTCACTACATACAGATTATACAGTCACCAGTAGAGGGAGCTCACTACATACAGATTATACAGTCACCACTAGGGGGAGCTCACTACATACAGATTATACAGTCACCACTAGAGGGAGCTCACTACATACAGATTATACAGTCACCACTAGAGGGAGCTCACTACATACAGATTATACAGTCACCACTAGAGGGAGCTCACTACATACAGATTATACAGTCACCACTAGAGGGAGCTCACTACATACAGATTATACAGTCAGCACTAGAGGGAGCTCACTACGTACAGATTATACAGTCACCACTAGGGGTAGCTCACTACATACAGATCATACAGTCACCACTAGGAGGAGCTCAACACATACAGATTATACAGTCACCACTAGAGGGAGCTCACTACATACAGATCATACAGTCACCACTAGGGGGAGCTCACTACATACAGATTATACAGTCACCACTAGAGGGAGCTCACTACATACAGATTATACAGTCACAACTAGGGGGAGCTCACTACATACAGATTATACAGTCACCACTAGGAGGAGCTCACTACATACAGATTATACAGCCACCACTAGAGGGAGCTCATTACATACAGATTATACAGTCACCACTAGGGGGAGCTCACTACATACAGATTATACAGTCACAACTAGGGGGAGCTCACTACATACAGATTATACAGTCACTACTAGGGGGAGCTCACTACATACAGATTATACAGTCACCACTAGGGGGAGCTCACTACATACAGATTATACAGTCACCACTAGGGGGCGCTCACTACATACAGATCATACAGTCACCACTAAGAGGAGCTCACTACATACAGATTATACAGTCACCACTAGAGGGAGCTCACTACATACAGATTATACAGTCACCACTAGGGGGAGCTCACTACATACAGATTATACAGTCACCACTAGGGGGAGGTCAGTACATACAGATTATACAGTCACCACTAGGGGGAGGTCACTACATACAGATTATACAGTCACCACTAGGAGGAGCTCACTACATACAGATTATACAGCCACCACTAGAGGGAGCTCATTACATACAGATTATACAGTCACCACTAGGGGGAGCTCACTACATACAGATTATACAGTCACAACTAGGGGGAGCTCACTACATACAGATTATACAGTCACCACTAGGGGGAGCTCACTACATACAGATTATACAGTCACCACTAGGGGGCGCTCACTACATACAGATCATACAGTCACCACTAGGAGGAGCTCACTACATACAGATTATACAGTCACCACTAGAGGGAGCTCACTACATACAGATTATACAGTCACCACTAGGGGGAGCTCACTACATACAGATCATACAGTCACCACTAGGTGGAGGTCACTACATACAGATTATACAGTCACCACTAGGGGGAGGTCACTACATACAGATTATACAGTCACCACTAGGGGGAGGTCACTACATACAGATTATACAGTCACCACTAGGGGGAGTTTACTACATACAGATTATACAGTCACCACTAGGAGGAGCTCACTACATACAGATTATACAGTCACCACTAGAGGGAGCTCACTACATACAGATTATACAGTCACCACTAGGGGGAGCTCACTACATACAGATTATACAGTCACCACTAGGGGGAGCTCAGTACATACAGATTATACAGTCACCACTAGGGGGAGCTCCCTGATTATACTTTTATGGTTGGGGGGAAATGATTAAATCTTTGATATTCACTGATATCAGACTCCTACATCTCTCCTTTTTATTCTGATCACGATATATTTCTTAGGGTGTTCGGCAGTATATACTATTTCCAATGGACAGGTCATGTATAATATATGGCTGGACATCCCCTTTAATAAAGACAACTAACCCTTGAGCTGCTGGAAGCTTCTTGTCATCATTGTATCGGTTGCATCCTTAATCCCACAGTGTGATGAACCGACCCTCAGTTTTATATTTTTCGTGGAAGTGTGTTTTACTTGCTTAGGTCAGTCCTTCCCCCACTTGGAATGCGGTGCTTTAGTTGAGTCCACATTGCTGGACGATACGCTTCACTGGTTTTATGTGTGTTCATTGGAGATGGCTTGCTATAGCCAGGCACTTTTATTATCCCTGGCCAGATGGGATGGGGGATAGCAAGCCTTAACTTCACCCTTCTCTCCGAGGGTTCTGCAAAGGTGGGAGAAGGGGGTCATTCAGCAAAGAGGCAGTAAGGAGCTCTGATCTGGGAGAAGATGAGAGGGCCTGCCCTACTGAGGAATGCTTTGAGGGCCTAGTTCTGGACAGCATGTAGAAGGATTGTTTTATGCAACTTGCTTAAGCTTGCGCCCTAGGCCCAAAACTCTGCTGTGGCCTAGAGAAACGGACTACGAGCCTATGCCGGTATTTTCTCTATCTTTTAATTCCCGTTTATTTTTGTGTATTGTATCATCGCTCCTTTGCTTGTATGTTTATGCTTGATCGTATTAATATTGTATATTTCTGTATATGCTATTAATTCATACCGACCCACTTGGGTTATTAAACATATAAAATTTATATCGCTCACTTCGTTTTATCCTATGACCCGGTCTACTCACGGTGTGTGAGTGGGAGGTTAAGAAAGAAGTTTGATCGCAGGCGTGCCAGGCGGCTGGGCGAGGCCATATTCTTCACACACAGCATTGATATTAAGGGCAACATTACTTCCAGACTCCATATTGGGTGATCAGAATAAATCCCAAATTGCCTCTCATTTCCAGAAGTCTTGAATTTCTGTCACTACAATTTAACCCTCTGTGTGCCTTCATGAGACATCCTTTTCACACGGGATCTGTCATATCATACAAAATGGCGATGTCCATATACAGGGGGTACATATATATTGTGTAGGGGATAGGCTCATACACACAGGGCACATATATACTGTGTAGGGGAGAGGCTCATACACATAGGGCACATATACAGTGCCTTGCAAAAGTATTCGGCCCCCTTGAACTTTTCAACCTTTTGCCACATTTCAGGCTTCAAACATAAAGATATAAAATTTTAATTTTTTGGTGAAGAATCAACAACAAGTGGGACACAATCGTGAAGTGGAACGAAATTTATTGGATAGTTTAAACTTTTGTAAAATATAAAAAACTGAAAAGTGGGGCGTGCCAAATTATTCGGCCCCCTTAAGTTAATACTTTGTAGCGCCCCCTTTTGCTGCGATTACAGCTGCAGTCGCTTGGGGTATGTCTCTATCAGTTTTGCACATGGAGAGACTGAAATTCTTGCCCATTCTTCCTTGGAAAACAGCTGGAGCTCAGTGAGGTTGGATGGAGAGCGTTTGTGAACAGCAGTTTTCAGCTCTTTCCAGATTTGTGCAGTGTACGACTGATTGTTGTCCTATGGACAGACTCTCCCACCTCAGCTGTAGATCTCTGCAGTTCATCCAGAGTGATCATGGGCCTCTTGGCTGCATCTCTGATCAGTCTTCTCCTTGTTTGAGATGAAAGTTTAGAGGGACGGCCGGGTCTTGGTAGATTTGCAGTGGTCTGATACTCCTTCCATTTCAATATGATCGCTTGCACAGCGCTCCTTGGGATTTTTAAAGTTTGGGAAATCTTTTTGTATCCAAATCCGGCTTTAAACTTCTCCACAACAGTATCCCGGACCTGCCTGGTGTGTTCCTTGGTCTTCATGATGCTCTCTGCGCTTTAAACAGAACCCTGAGCCTATGACAGAGCAGGTGCATTTATACGGAGACTTGTACACACAGGTGGATTATATTTATCATCATCAGTCATTTAGGACAACATTGGATCATTCAGAGATCCTCACTGAACTTCTGGACTGAGTTTTCTGCACTGAAAGTAAAGGGGCCGAATAATATTGGCACGCCCCACTTTTCAGTTTTTTATTTTTTACAAAAGTTTAAAATAACCAATAAATTTCCTTCCACTTCACGATTGTGTCCCACTTGTTGTTGATTCTTCACCAAAAAATTAAAATTTTATATCTTTATGTTTGAATCCTGAAATGTGGCAAAAGGTTGAAAAGTTCAAGGGGCCGAATACTTTCACAAGGCACTGTATACTGTGTAGGGGAGAGGCTCATACACACAGGGCACATATATACTGTGTAGGGGAGAGGCTCATACACACAGGGCACATATATACTGTGTAGGGGAGAGGCTCATACACACAGGGCACATATATACTGTGTAGGGGGAGAGGCTCATACACACAGGGCACATATATACTGTGTAGGGGAGAGGCTCATACACACAGGGCACATATATACTGTGTGGGGAGAGGCCCATACACACAGGGCACATATACTGTGTAGGGGAGAGGCTCATACACACAGGGCACATATATACTGTGTAGGGGGAGCGGCTCATACACACAGGGCACATATATACTGTGTAGGGGAGAGGCTCATACACACAGGGCACATATATACTGTGTAGGGGAGAGGCTCATACACACAGGACACATATATACTGTGTAGGGGAGAGGCTCATACACACAGGGCACATATATACTGTGTAGGGGAGAGGCTCATACACACAGGGCACATATATACTGTGTAGGGGAGAGGCTCATACACACAGGGCACATATATACTGTGTAGGGGAGAGGCTCATACACACAGGGCACATATATACTGTGTAGGGGAGCGGCTCATACACACAGGGCACATATATACTGTGTAGGGGAGAGGCTCATACACACAGGGCACATATATACTGTGTAGGGGATAGGCTCATACACACAGGACACATATATACTGTGCAGGGGAGAGGCTCATACACACAGGGCACATATATACTGTGTAGGGGATAGGCTCATACACACAGGGCACATATATACTGTGTAGGGGATAGGCTCATACACACAGGACACATATATACTGTGTAGGGGATAGGCTCATACACACAGGGCACATATATACTGTGTAGGGGAGAGGCTCATACACACAGGGCACATATATACTGTGTAGGGGAGAGGCTCATACACACAGGACACATATATACTGTGTAGGGGAGAGGCTCATACACACAGGGCACATATATACTGTGTAGGGGAGAGGCTCATACACACAGGGCACATATATACTGTGTAGGGGAGAGGCTCATACACACAGGGCACATATATACTGTGTAGGGGAGAGGCTCATACACATACACACAGGGCACCTATATACTGTGTGACCCAAAATCCTGGACAGATTCATTTATTATAACATCACAGTATGGGCTGATGATAACCTATATTACGCTGGGTGCAGTGATGTCATGGCGGTCAGTACACATCACGCCCCTAGAATTATGATACCCACTATCACATGTAATACGGGGTGACGGATCCTTCCCTGGGTCACTGGCCATGTGATCTGGCAGCTCCGCAGGACTCCTCCAGCTTCTGATCAGGGACCGGCCCGGACTTGCCAACTTCTCAAGCAGATTACAGAAAGTTCTGCTCAAACCATTAGATTAACCCTTAGGTCACAGAAGAGCGCCCCTCCCCCAACACGCAGTCATTAATATCCAGGATTATAATGTTCTGTCCGTTTGTCTCCAGTGCCCAGGATCCTGGGATTATCTCCAGCTGCGGTCAGGGGGTGTCTCAGTCTTTAACAGGGTCTGACCTTCTCATGGCCATAGTGCTGACCACTAATCTAGGAGAGACCCTGCCGTCCGGGCCTGGTCTGCACCGCTCACAGTCTCAGTGTACACAGATTGGCGTGGACTATGTACTTGTTGCGGGTCACAAGTCGGGTGTTGGTGGTGTCCTGTCTGATTGGATGTCAGATGAGGCTGGTCATGTGGGTGGAGCTCTTCCTCATCTCCCCCTGGCTGCCCCGGCTGAACTGCACCACCTGCGTCAGGACGCTGCCGCCATTGCTCACTGTTGAGTGCTTGTGCTGCCGCAACCAGAAGTATTTCCTCAGGTGATATCTGCGCCACTTCCTCTGGATCTCAAACTGCACCTGGAGGGGCAAAAACGGATGACTGATGATCATACACTGCGATGTATCATGATATACTGACATACACTGTGATGTATCATGATATACTGACATGCACTGCGATGTATCATGATATACTGACATACACTGTGATGTATCATGATATACTGACATGCACTGCGATGCATCATGATATACTGACATACACTGTGATGTATCATGATATACTGACATACACTGCGATGTATCATGATATACTGACATACACTGTGATGTATCATGATATACTGACATACACTGCGATGTATCATGATATACTGATATACACTGCGATGTATCATGATATACTGACATACACTGTGATGCATCATGATATACGAAACATACACTGCGATGTATCATGATATACTGACATATTCTGCAATGTATCATGATATACTGACATACACTGAGATGTATCATGATATACTGACATACACTGCGATGTATCATGATATACTGACATACACTGCGATGTATCATGATATACTGACATACACTGTGATGTATCATGATATACTGACATACACTGCGATGTATCATGATATACTGACATACACTGTGATGTATCATGATATACTGACATACACTGCGATGTATCATGATATACTGATATACACTGCGATGTATCATGATATACTGACATACACTGTGATGCATGATATACGAAACATACACTGCGATGTATCATGATATACTGACATATTCTGCAATGTATCATGATATACTGACATACACTGAGATGTATCATGATATACTGACATACACTGCGATGTATCATGATATACTGACATACACTGCGATGTATCATGATATACTGACATACACTGTGATGTATCATGATATACTGACATACACTGTGATGTATCATGATATACTGACATACACTGTGATGTATCATGATATACTGACATACACTGTGATGTATCATGATATACTGACATACACTGCGATGTATCATGATATACTGATATACACTGCGATGTATCATGATATACTGACATACACTGTGATGCATCATGATATACGAAACATACACTGCGATGTATCATGATATACTGACATATTCTGCAATGTATCATGATATACTGACATACACTGCGATGTATCATGATATACTGACATACACTGTGATGTATCATGATATACGGACATACACTGCAATGTATCATGATATACTGACACACTGTGATGTGATATACTGACATATTCTGCAATGTATCATGATATACGGACATACACTGCAATGTATCATGATATACTGACATACACTGCGATGTATCATGATATAAAGACAAACACTGTGACGTATCATGATATACTGACAAACACTGCGACACATTGTGCTCCAGTCTCCACTAATCCCCTGTAACAAGACCGCACCGGTAACTATCTGCCAATACGGTTAGTCCCTTGCGTAGGACTACTCACCTCACCATTCAGGAAGCAGTACAGCACGGCGACCACAAAACCCTGCACAAAAGAGCAAACGCTATAAAACCCGCAAGATGATGGCCCAGAACTACACACCAAAGATATCCCCCACCCCACAGATCTCAGCCCCCATCCTCCAGGCCCTCCCCGCCTCAAAGATCCCTTACCCATCCACCAGGGGCCTCCTTGCACAGATCTCTCCCCCCTTCAGATCTCTTACCCCCCTCCAGGGGACCCATCAAAGATCCCACCCCCTCCAGATCTAATCCACCAGACCTGGGGACCCCTCAAAGATCCCACCCTCTCCAGATCTAATCCCCCAGACATGGGGACCCCTCAAAGATCCCACCCCCTCCAGATCTAATCCCGCAAACTTGGGAACCCCTCAAAAGTGTTTCTTTCAAAACAAAAAAAGCAACACTGAAAACTGGAGGAAATCAGCCGAACCTTTCCTAGAAGTTACTGCGTCTGCCATGATGATTTTGGTGTAACCGCACCCCAGCAATGGCCCTGGACACAATAAAGGGCTTCATATGGGAGATCTGATCACATATCAATGATTATTGATCACCAGTGGGCGGAGTCATTAGGACGCAACACTGGAACGGTACGGCTGGGTGACATTCGGTACCTCAGGTTTGTCCTCCCAAACAGGAGTATCACTAAAATGACCCATAATTAGTACACAGAATCAGAGTGCAACACCCGGAGAGGAGCACACACAGAGGTCATCCCCACCACTAGAGGGGGCACACACAGAGGTCATCCCCACCACTAGCGGGAGCACACACAGAGGTCATACCCACCATTAGAGGGGGCTCACACAGAGGTCATCCCCACCACTAGAGGGAGCACACACACAGAGGTCATCCCCACCACTAGAGGGAGCACACACAGAGGACATCCGCACCATTAGAGGGGGCACACACAGAGGTCATCCCCACCACTAGAGGGAGCACACACAGAGGACATCCGCACCATTAGAGGGGGCACACACAGAGGTCATCCCCACCACTAGAGGGAGCACACACAGAGGTCATCCCCACCACTAGAGGGAGCACACACAGAGGTCATCCCCACCACTAGAGGGGGCACACACAGAGGTCATCCCCACCACTAGAGGGAGCACAGACAGAGGTCATACCCACCATTAGAGGGAGCACACACAGAGGTCATCCCCACCACTAGAGGGGGCACACACAGAGGTCATCCCCACCACTAGAGGGGGCACACACAGAGGTCATCCCCACCACTAGCGGGAGCACACACAGAGGACATCCGCACCATTAGAGGGGGCACACACAGAGGTCATCCCCACCACTAGAAGGAGCACACACAGAGGACATCCCCACCACTAGAGGGAGCACACACAGAGGTCATCCCCACCACTAGAGGGGGCACACACAGAGGTCATCCCCACCACTAGAGGGAGCACACACAGAGGACATCCCCACCACTAGAGGGAGCACACACAGAGGACATCCCCACCACTAGAGGGGGCACACACAGAGGTCATACCCACCATTAGAGGGGGCACACACAGAGGTCATCCCCACCACTAGCGGGAGCACACACAGAGGTCATCCCCACCACTAGAGGGGGCACACACAGAGGTCATCCCCACCACTAGAGGGAGCACACACAGAGGTCATCCCCACCACTAGAGGGGGCACACACAGAGGACATCCCCACCACTAGAGGGGGCACACACAAAGGACATCCCCACCACTAGAGGGGGCACACACAGAGGACATCCCCACCACTAGAGGGGGCACACACAGAGGTCATCCCCACCACTAGAGGGGGCACACACAGATGTCATCCCCACCACTAGAGGGGGCACACACAGAGGACATCCCCACCACTAGAGGGGCACACACAGAGGTCATCCCCACCACTAGAGGGAGCACACACAGAGGACATCCCCACCACTAGAGGGGGCACACACAGAGGACATCCCCACCACTAGAGGGGGCACACACAGAGGACATCCCCACCATTAGAGGGGGCACACACAGAGGACATCCCCACCACTAGAGGGGGCACACACAGAGGTCATACCCACCATTAGAGGGGGCACACACAGAGGTCATCCCCACCACTAGAGGGGGCACACACAGATGTCATCCCCACCACTAGAGGGAGCACACACAGAGGACATCCCCACCACTAGAGGGGGCCACACAGAGGACATCCCCACCACTAGAGGGGGCACACACAGAGGTCATCCCCACCACTAGAGGGGGCACAGACAGAGGTCATCCCCACCACTAGAGGGAGCACACACAGAGGTCATACTCACCACTAGAGGGGGCACACACATGGTCATCCCCACCACTAGATGGGGCATACACAGAGGTCATACTCACCACTAGGGGGGCTCACACAGGGACATCCCCACCACTAGAGGGGGCCACAGGGTCATCCCCACCACTAGGGGGCACACACAGAGGACATCCCCACCATTAGAGGGGGCACACACAGAGGCATCCCAACCACTAGGGGAGCACACACAGAGGCATCCCCACCATTAGAGGGGGCACACACAGAGGACATCCCCACCACTAGAGGGGGCACACACAGATGTCATCCCCACCACTAGAGGGAGCACACACAGAGGTCATACCCACCATTAGAGGGGGCACACACAGATGTCATCCCCACCACTAGAGGGGGCACACACAGGTCATCCCCACCACTAGGGGGCACACACAGGGACATCCCCCCACTAGGGGAGCACACACGGGACTCCCCACCACTGGGGGGCCACACAGGGTCATCCCCACCACTAGAGGGAGCACACACAGAGGACATCCCCACCACTAGGGGAGCACACACAGAGGACATCCCCACCACTAGAGGGGGCACACACAGAGGTCATCCCCACCACTAGAGGGAGCACAGACAGGGTCATACCCACCATTAGGGGGGACACACAGATGTCATCCCCACCACTAGAGGGGGCACACACAGAGGTCATCCCCACCACTAGAGGGAGCACACACAGAGGTCATACCCACCATTAGAGGGGGCACACACAGAGGACATCCCCACCACTAGAGGGAGCACACACAGAGGACATCCCCACCACTAGAGGGAGCACACACAGAGGACATCCCCACCACTAGAGGGAGCACACACAGAGGACATCCCCACCACTAGAGGGGGCACACACAGAGGTCATCCCCACCACTAGAGGGAGCACACACAGAGGTCATACCCACCATTAGGGGGGGACACACAGAGGACATCCCCACCACTAGAGGGGGCACACACAGATGTCATCCCCACCACTAGAGGGAGCACACACAGAGGTCATACCCACCATTAGAGGGGGCACACACAGAGGTCATCCCCACCACTAGAGGGGGCACACACAGAGGTCATCCCCACCACTAGAGGGAGCACACACAGAGGACATCCCCACCACTAGAGGGAGCACACACAGAGGACATCCCCACCACTAGAGGGGGCACACACAGAGGTCATCCCCACCACTAGAGGGAGCACACACAGAGGTCATACCCACCATTAGAGGGGGCACACACAGATGTCATCCCCACCACTAGAGGGGGCACACACAGAGGGACATCCCCACCACTAGAGGGAGCACACACAGAGGACATCCCCACCACTAGTGGGAGCACACACAGAGGACATCCCCACCACTAGAGGGAGCACACACAGAGGACATCCCCACCACTAGAGGGAGCACACACAGAGGACATCCCCACCATTAGAGGGGGCACACACAGAGGACATCCCCACCACTAGAGGGAGCACACACAGAGGACATCCCCACCATTAGAGGGGGCACACACAGAGGACATCCTCACCAGTAGAAGGGGCACACACAGAGGACATCCCCACCACTAGAGGGGGCACACACAGAGGTCATCCCCACCACTAGAGGGAGCACACACATACACAGAGGTCATCCCCACCATTAGAGGGAGCACACACATACACAGAGGTCATCCCCACCATTAGAGGGGGCACACACAGAGGTCATCCTCACTACTAGAGGGAGCACACACATACACAGAGGTCATCCCCACCATTAGAGGGGGCACACGCACACAGAGGATATCCCCTGCCCCCATGCCAACACTCACTTAATGCTGCTTTGCTCATACTTAGGCTACTCTATGTGCACCCCATTGTAAAAAACAGATTTTGGGTGAAGGAATAATTTTCTGCAGATGTGAATTGTGTCATATTATACATTAAATCATCATATACATAATGTGATCCTCAGGTGATCTGTGTGGGATCTGCAATCACCTGGAAAGAGCCAAGTGCCAGCTCAAAGGATAAGCGGATCTCCACCGTGCCACTGCTCACATCCTCTGGGAAGAAGGCAAAGATGATGTAATGGACCCCGAAGAGTGGGATGAGAAGGAGGGTAGATCTGGCCAATCTCCTGCAGAGACCATACATGATACATGAGTGCTACAGGGGCCACTGATCCTGAGGGCCCCACTAAGTCTCCACCCACTCCAGCTCCACTTCTCGCTGAGATCAGCATGTTTTCACTTTGGCTCCAGGGCCAGTAGTAGTCAGCCCCACAGTGAGGTAGAAAGACATTAGTCACATCTGTTTCTGGGAAAATTGGTTGATAACCAGTATGGCTACCATTAATACTTCAACAGTCAACTACGTCTCCTACGGCCCCCACTGTCAGTCTATTAATGTAGTGATACAGGAGTTAGGACCTTCACCCTCCTAGAAAGAGGCAACTACAACTGCACCAATGACATCACCATGGTAAGACTGCCCTGCACTTCTACCTGATGACATCACTATGGAGAGGGAGGGGGTATCAGCAGTAAGACTGCCCTGCACTTCTACCTGATGACATCACTATGGAGAGGGAGGGGTATCAGCAGTAAGACTGCCCTGCACTTCTACCTGATGACATCACTATGGAGAGGGAGGGTGTATCAGCAGTAAGACTGCCCTGCACTTCTACCTGGTGACACCAGTATGGAGAGAGAGGAGTATCATCTATAGGACTATCCTGCACTTCTACCTGATGACATCACTATGGAGAGGGAGGGGTATCATCTATAGGACTATCCTGCACTTCTACCTGGTGACACCAGTATGGAGAGAGAGGAGTATCATCTATAGGACTATCCTGCACATCTTCCCAATGTCATCACTATGGTGAGGGACAGGGTCATCTTGATAATTAAGCTTATAAGAAGATGCAGTAGTGCAGCCTCCAAGTGGCTAAATCCTAATACCTGAGACCAGGACCCCTCACCCCACTCACTTGTACTGGTTAAAGTCGTTTCCCCAGACATCTGACGTCCTGAGCTTCTTCATCAGAATCCGGATGATTCTCACAAACAGAATGAAGTTTATCTGGAATAGGCACAGACAGGGTCAGTGCAGGACATCTCCCTGCAGGCCCAGACCCCCTGGGGACACCTCTCTGCGGGCCCAGACCCCCTGGGGACACCTCTCTGCAGGCCCAGACCCCCCCCCCCCTGAGGACACCTCTCTGCGGGCCCAGACCCCCTGAGGACACCTCTCTGCGGTCCCAGACACCCTGAGGACACCTCTCTGCGGGCCCAGACCCCCTGAGGACACCTCTCTGCGGGCCCAGACCCCCTGAGGACACCTCTCTGCGGTCCAGACACCCTGAGGACACCTCTCTGCGGGCCCAGACCCCCTGGGGACACCTCTCTGCAGGCCCAGACCCCCTGAGGACACCTCTCTGCGGGCCCAGACCCCCTGAGGACACCTCTCTGCGGGCCCAGACCCCCTGAGGACACCTCTCTGCGGGCCCAGACCCCCTGAGGACACCTCTCTGCGGGCCCAGACCCCCTGAGGACACCTCTCTGCGGGCCCAGACCCCCTGAGGACACCTCTCTGCGGGCCCAGACCCCCTGAGGACACCTCTCTGCGGGCCCAGACACCCTGAGGGACACCTCTCTGCGGGCCCAGACCCCCTGAGGACACCTCTCTGCGGGCCCAGACCCCCTGAGGGCACCCCCCCCCTCCCGCCCTGCGGGCCCAGACCCCCTGAGGACACCTCTCTGCGGGCCCAGACCCCCTGAGGACACCTCCCTGCGGGCCCAGACCCCCTGAGGACACCTCTCTGCGGGCCCAGACCCCCTGAGGACACCTCTCTGCAGGCCCAGACCCCCTGAGGACACCTCCCTGCAGGCCCAGACCCCCTGGGGACACCTCTCTGCAGGCCCAGACCCCCTGGGGACACCTCCCTGCAGGCCCAGACCCCCTGAGGACACCTCCCTGCAGGCCCAGACCCCCTGGGGACACCTCTCTGCAGGCCCAGACCCCCTGGGGACACCTCCCTGCGGGCCCAGACCCCCCTGGGGACACCTCTCTGCGGGCCCAGACCCCCTGAGGACACCTCTCTGCGGCCCAGACCCCCTGAGGACACCTCTCTGCGGTCCAGACCCCCTGAGGACACCTCTCTGCGGGCCCAGACCCCCTGAGGACACCTCTCTGCGGGCCCAGACCCCCCCCCTCCTTCAACCCCCTGAAGAATAAAGTACACAACTTTCTGGGGTGACCGATGGGGCAAATGCAGCTGAAGAGGCTTGGAAAGAAAATATTCTGACATAACAGTAGTGTACATGTACAGCGGGGTGAATATATTTTTGTCTATTTGTAATTTTCTACTGAATTGAAGATAACAGTGCAAGCTATTTGGAACGGTCAGAAGAGTTGAGTGAATTTATTTATGTTGTGTGGATTGTTTGCAGTACAGGAGAACCTCTAGTATAGGGGGCCTGATACGTCATGTAAGATATATACACTATATAGCAGTATACAGGTTACCAGGCATCACTTACAAATATGGACAAAATGACCGGTCCACGGATTATCCACCACACGCTGGCGTTGGAGTTTATGTTCCAGCAGCTGAAAGAGAAGCAGAAACCAATATGAGAGCACATGACCAAGGTGGAGCTTATCATTATGAGGCTACAGCCTGAGGCTGCACTACTGAGGGATCTTCACGACAACACAGCCTCTTCTGATCTGTACTCTGCTGTGTTGTCATAGAGATACCCTCCACATCAATGTCCACAGATACAGTATACAGATACACGAGCGTCTGGTCAGGAGGATGCAGATACTGATGTGGCTGCTGAAGCTCAGTAGTGCAGCCTCAACATACAAACAGCAAAAATGATTTAATTAAAGACGTTGCTATATTTAATCAGGATGGGGGTGATAACAAGGGGGGGTTATGGGTGATAGAATGGAGGGGATTATGGGTAATATAACAGAGGAGGTTATGGGTAATATAACAGAGGGGATTATGGGTAATATAACAGAGGAGGTTATGGGTAATATAACAGAGGGGGTTATGGGTAATATAACAGAGGGGTGGGGGGTAATATAACAGAGGGGGTTATGGGTAATATAACAGAGGGGGTTATGGGTAATATAACAGAGGGGATTATGGGTAATATAACAGAGGGGGTTATGGGTAATATAACAGAGGAGGTTATGGGTAATATAACAGAGGGGATTATGGGTAATATAACAGAGGGGGTTATGGGTAATATAACAGAGGGGATTATGGGTAATATAACAGAGGGGATTATGGGTAATATAACAGAGGGGGTTATGGGTGATATAACAGAGGGGATTATGGGTAATATAACAGAGGGGATTATGGGTAATATAACAGAGGGGATTATGGGTAATATAACAGAGGAGGTTATGGGTAATATAACAGAGGAGGTTATGGGTAATATAACAGAGGGGGTTATGGGTAATATAACAGAGGGGATTATGGGTAATATAACAGAGGGGATTATGGGTAATATAACAGAGGGGATTATGGGTAATATAACAGAGGGGGTTATGGGTAATATAACAGAGGGGGTTATGGGTAATATAACAGAGGGGATTATGGGTAATATAACAGAGGAGGTTATGGGTAATATAACAGAGGAGGTTATGGGTGATATAACAGAGGGGATTATGGGTAATATAACAGGGGGGATTATGGGTAATATAACAGAGGGGATTATGGGTAATATAACAGAGGGGGTTATGGGTAATATAACAGAGGGGGTTATGGGTAATATAACAGAGGAGGTTATGGGTGATAGAATGGAGGGGATTATGGGTAATATAACAGAGGGGGTTATGGGTAATATAACAGAGGGGATTATGGGTAATATAACAGAGGGGGTTATGGGTGACAGAAGGGAGGGGGTTACGGGTGATATAACAGAGGGGGTTATGGGTAATATAACAGAGGGGATTATGGGTAATATAACAGAGGAGGTTATGGGTAATATAACAGAGGGGGTTACGGGTGATAGAATGGAGGGGGGTTATGGGTAATATAACAGAGGGGATTATGGGTAATATAACAGAGGGGGTTATGGGTAATATAACAGAGGGGGGATTACGGGTGATAGAATGGAGGGGGGTTATGGGTAATATAACAGAGGGGGATTATGGGTAATATAACAGAGGGGGTTATGGGTAATATAACAGAGGGGGTTATGGGTAATATAACAGAGGAGGTTATGGGTAATATAACAGAGGGGATTATGGGTAATATAACAGAGGGGGTTATGGGTAATATAACAGAGGGGATTATGGGTAATATAACAGAGGGGGTTATGGGTGACAGAAGGGAGGGGGTTACGGGTGATATAACAGAGGGGGTTATGGGTAATATAACAGAGGGGATTATGGGTAATATAACAGAGGAGGGTTATGGGTAATATAACAGAGGGGGTTACGGGTGATATAACAGAGGGGGTTACGGGTAATATAACAGAGGGGGTTATGGGTAATATAACAGAGGAGGTTACGGGTGACAGAATGGAGGGGGATTATGGGTAATATAACAGAGGGGGTTACGGGTGACAGAATGGAGGGGGATTATGGGTAATATAACAGAGGGGGTTACGGGTGATATAACAGAGGGGGTTATGGGTAATATAACAGAGGGGGTTATGGGTGATAGAATGGAGGGGATTATGGGTAATATAACTGAGGGGGTTATGGGTAATATAACAGAGGGGATTATGGGTAATATAACAGAGGGGGTTATGGGTGACAGAAGGGAGGGGGTTACGGGTGATATAACAGAGGGGGTTATGGGTAATATAACAGAGGGGATTATGGGTAATATAACAGAGGGGGTTACGGGTGACAGAATGGAGGGGGGAGGTTATGGGTAATATAACAGAGGGGGTTACGGGTGATAGAATGGAGGGGATTATGGGTAATATAACAGAGGGGGGTTATGGGTAATATAACAGAGGGGATTATGGGTAATATAACAGAGGGGGTTATGGGTAATATAACAGAGGGGGTTATGGGTAATATAACAGAGGGGGTTACGGGTAATATAACAGAGGGGGTTACGGGTGATAGAATGGAGGGGGATTATGGGTAATATAACAGAGGGGGTTACGGGTGATATAACAGAGGGGATTATGGGTAATATAACAGAGGAGGTTATGGGTAATATAACAGAGGAGGTTATGGGTAATATAACAGAGGGGATTATGGGTAATATAACAGAGGGGGTTATGGGTAATATAACAGAGGAGGTTATGGGTAATATAACAGAGGGGGTTATGGGTAATATAACAGAGGGGATTATGGGTAATATAACAGAGGGGGTTATGGGTAATATAACAGAGGAGGTTATGGGTAATATAACAGAGGGGGATTATGGGTAATATAACAGAGGGGGTTATGGGTAATATAACAGAGGGGGTTACGGGTAATATAACAGAGGGGGTTATGGGTAATATAACAGAGGGGATTATGGGTAATATAACAGAGGGGGTTATGGGTAATATAACAGAGGGGGTTACGGGTAATATAACAGAGGGGGTTATGGGTAATATAACAGAGGGGATTATGGGTAATATAACAGAGGGGGTTATGGGTAATATAACAGAGGGGGTTACGGGTAATATAACAGAGGGGGTTACGGGTGATAGAATGGAGGGGGATTATGGGTAATATAACAGAGGGGGTTATGGGTGATAGAATGGAGGGGGATTATGGGTAATATAACAGAGGGGGTTACGGGTGATAGAATGGAGGGGGATTATGGGTAATATAACAGAGGGGGTTACGGGTGATAGAATGGAGGGGGATTATGGGTAATATAACAGAGGGGGTTACGGGTGATAGAATGGAGGGGGATTATGGGTAATATAACAGAGGGGGTTACGGGTGATAGAATGGAGGGGGATTATGGGTAATATAACAGAGGAGGTTACGGGTGATATAACAGAGGGGGTTACGGGTGATATAACAGAGGGGGTTATGGGTAATATAACAGAGGAGGTTACGGGTGATAGAATGGAGGGGGATTATGGGTAATATAACAGAGGAGGTTATGGGTGATAGAATGGAGGGGGATTACAGATGAAGGATGATTTATGGGGCTCACCCAGTGTTCTCATACAGCTGTCGGCATACAGACCAGGCGATTATGAAGACCAGGGGAGACCCTGTAACACAGAGAGCAGGATAAGATGGAGTTAAGGGTCCGGGGATCAGTCTTGATTCACTGCACAGCGCACTCACCCCACCCCAGGGCGATGTACCAGCAGAAATACTTCCACTCCGAGAAGAAGGAGACGACGAGCAGTGTGTGCAGGTAGAGCCCCTCCACCAGCAGCCAGCTGTAATTGGCCATGATGCAGTACTGGAAGAAGATCATGACGTAGTGACAGTCCTTCTGTAGAGAGAGCGGCACAGGGGGTAGAACCGCGGGGCACCGCACACTCCCAGTACATAAGGGATATTTAAACAATAAGTTTTAGGCAGGTGTGGAAAAGAATGCTCTCACAAACAGAAGGGTTAATAGTTTATTTTTATCCATTAAAACAAGGAAGTGAATGAAGAAAAGAGAAATGTAAATCCATCAATATTTGGTGTGACCTTTGCTCTTTGCCTTCCATCAGTTCTTCTCGCTACTTGCAGACAGTTTTTGGCAGAGCTGGGCAGGGAGGTTGTTCCCTCCATCTTGGAGAACTAAGCACAGATCTTCTGTGGATGTTGCTTGCTCCAATCCGTCTGTCTCTTCATGTCCTCCCAGACAGACTGGATGATGCTGAGATCAGGGCTATATCTGTGGGGGCCGGATCATCACTTCCAGGACTCCTCCTCCAAAGGGCAAAGGTCACACCAAATATTGATGGGATTTACATTTCTCTTTTCTTCATTCACCTCACCTCCTGCGCGCTTGAACCCCATCCAGTCACATCTCATCCCCAAACTCTTTTAAATCACTACTCCGGCCCTAACCCATCTCTTCAACCTATCCCTAACCAATGGATCCTTCCCTTCCGCCTTCAAACATGCTATCGTCACCCCTATACTTAAGAAACCCTCCCTGGACCCGTCCTCTCCAACCAACTATCGCCCCATCTCACTGCTCCCGTACGCCTCTAACCTGCTGGAGCAACACGTCCACTCCGAACTGTCCTCCTATCTCTTGTCCAATGTGCTCTGTGACAGACTACAGTCAGGCTTCAGACCCCATCACTCCACAGAAACTGCCCTAACCAAGGTCCCTAAAGACCTCCTAACTGCCAAAGCCAAGCGTCACTATTCTGTCCTCCTCCTCCTCGACCTCCTCTGCCTTTGACACAGTCGACCATTCCCTCCTGCTACATACGCTCTCATCCCTCGGCATCTCAGACCTGGCCCTTTCCTGGATCTCCTCATACCTCACCAACCGCACATTCAGCGTCTCCCACTCGCACACCACCTCCCCGCCACGTCCTCTTTCTGTAGGTGTCCCCCAAGGCTCCGTCCTAGGACCCCTCCTGTTCTCCATCTACACCCTCGGCCTTGGCCAACTCATAGAATCCCATGGTTTCCATTACCATTGCTATGCTGACGACACCCAAATATATCTCTCTGGACCAGACATTACCTCCCTGTTGTCAGAGTCCCAGAATGTCTCGCAGCCGTAGCCTCCTTTCTCTCCTCCCGCTTTCTCAATCTCAACATGGAGAAAACGGAGTTCATAATCTTCGCCCCACCTCACACGGCCCCTCTACCTGACCCATCTATCAAAATTAATGGAACCACTCTCACCCCAGTCCCACAGGCCCGCTGCCTTGGCATAACCTTAGACTCTGACTTATCCTTCAAGTCACATATCCAAACCCTCAACACCTCCTGCCGCCTCCAACTCAAGAACATCCATCGAATCCGCTCCTTCCTCACCCCTGTAACTACAAAGATGCTAGTCCTCGCCCTCATAATCTCCCGCCTAGACTACTGTAACACCCTTCTCCATGGCCTCCCAGCTAACACTCTCGCCCCCCTCCAGTCCACCTTATACTGTGCTGCTCGCCTAATACACCTCTCCCCCCGTTCTTCATCGGCCGCTCCCCTCTGCCAATCCCTTCACTGGCTACCCATCGCCCAGCGAATAGAGTACAAACTACTAACGCTGACATACAAAGCCATCCACAGCCTGTCCCTTCCATATATTTCCGACCTAATCTCCTGCTACCTGCCCACACGTAACCTCCGATCCTCCAAAGACCTCCTACTCCGCTCTGCTCTTATCTGGTCCTCACACAACCGTCTCCAAGACTTCTCCCGTGCATCCCCCATACTCTGGAACTCATTACCAAGACACATAAGACTGACCCCCACAGTCACAAGCTTCAAGAAGGCCCTGAAGACTCCCCTATTCAGGAAGGCCTCCAACCTCCAATAACACTACTGTCACCACACAGCCATCTGTACAGCCTCCAATAACACTACTGTCACCGCCATCTGTACAGCCCCCAATAACACTACTGTCACCACACCGCCATCTGTACAACCTCCAATAACACTACTGTCACCACACCGCCATCTGTACAACCTCCAATAACACTACTGTCACCACACCGCCATCTGTACAACCTCCAATAACACTACTGTCACCACACAGCCATCTGTACAGCCTCCAATAACACTACTGTCACCACACCGCCACCAGTACAGCCCCCAATAACACTACTGTCACCACACCGCCATCTGTACAGCCTCCAATAACACTACTGTCACCACACCGCCATCTGTACAACCTCCAATAACACTACTGTCACCACACCGCCATCTGTACAGCCTCCAATAACACTACTGTCACCACACCGCCATCTGTACAACCTCCAATAACACTACTGTCACCACACCGCCATCTGTACAGCCTCCAATAACACTACTGTCACCACACCGCCATCTGTACAACCCCCAATAACACTACTGTCACCACAACACCATCTGTACAGCCCCCAATAACACTACTGTCACCACACCGCCATCTGTACAGCCTCCAATAACACTACTATCACCACACCGCCATCTGTACAACCCCCAATAACACTACTGTCACCACACCGCCATCTGTACAGCCTCCAATAACACTACTGTCACCACACCGCCATCTGTACAGCCCCCAATAACACTACTGTCACCACACCGCCATCTGTACAGCCCCCAATAACACTACTGTCACCACACCGCCATCTGTACAGCCTCCAATAACACTACTGTCACCACACCGCCATCTGTACAACCTCCAATAACACTACTGTCACCACACAGCCATCTGTACAGCCTCCAATAACACTACTGTCACCACACCGCCACCAGTACAGCCCCCAATAACACTACTGTCACCACACCGCCATCTGTACAGCCTCCAATAACACTACTGTCACCACACCGCCATCTGTACAACCTCCAATAACACTACTGTCACCACACCGCCATCTGTACAGCCTCCAATAACACTACTGTCACCACACCGCCATCTGTACAACCTCCAATAACACTACTGTCACCACACCGCCATCTGTACAGCCTCCAATAACACTACTGTCACCACACCGCCATCTGTACAACCCCCAATAACACTACTGTCACCACACCACCATCTGTACAGCCCCCAATAACACTACTGTCACCACACCGCCATCTGTACAGCCTCCAATAACACTACTATCACCACACCGCCATCTGTACAACCCCCAATAACACTACTGTCACCACACCGCCATCTGTACAGCCTCCAATAACACTACTGTCACCACACCGCCATCTGTACAGCCCCCAATAACACTACTGTCACCACACCGCCATCTGTACAGCCCCCAATAACACTACTGTCACCACACCGCCATCTGTACAGCCTCCAATAACACTACTATCACCACACCGCCATCTGTACAACCCCCAATAACACTACTGTCACCACACCGCCATCTGTACAACCTCCAATAACACTACTGTCACCACACCGCCATCTGTACAGCCTCCAATAACACTACTGTCACCACACCGCCATCTGTACAACCTCCAATAACACTACTGTCACCACACCACCATCTGTACAGCCTCCAATAACACTACTGTCACCACACCGCCATCTGTACAACCTCCAATAACACTACTGTCACCACACCGCCATCTGTACAACCCCCAATAACACTACTGTCACCACACCGCCATCTGTACATCCCCCAATAACACTACTGTCACCACACCGCCATCTGTACAACCTCCAATAACACTACTGTCACCACACCGCCATCTGTACAGCCTCCAATAACACTGCTGTCACCACACCGCCATCTGTACAGCCTCCAATAACACTACTGTCACCACACCGCCATCTGTACAACCCCCAATAACACTACTGTCACCACACCGCCATCTGTACAGCCTCCAATAACACTACTGTCACCACACCGCCATCTGTACAGCCTCCAATAACACTACTGTCACCACACCGCCATCTGTACATCCCCCAATAACACTACTGTCACCACACCGCCATCTGTACAGCCCCCAATAACACTACTGTCACCACACCGCCATCTGTACAACCCCCAATAACACTACTGTCACCACACCGCCATCTGTACAGCCCCCAATAACACTACTGTCACCACACCGCCATCTGTACAACCTCCAATAACACTACTGTCACCACACCGCCATCTGTACATCCCCCAATAACACTACTGTCACCACACCGCCATCTGTACATCCCCCAATAACACTACTGTCACCGCACCGCCATCTGTACAACCTCCAATAACACGACTGTCACCACACCGCCATCTGTACAGCCTCCAATAACACTACTGTCACCACACCGCCATCTGTACAGCCTCCAATAACACTACTGTCACCACACCGCCATCTGTACAACCCCCAATAACACTACTGTCACCACACCGCCATCTGTACAACCCCCAATAACACTACTGTCACCACACCGCCATCTGTACAGCCCCCAATAACACTACTGTCACCACACCGCCATCTGTACAACCTCCAATAACACTACTGTCACCACACCGCCATCTGTACATCCCCCAATAACACTACTGTCACCACACCGCCATCTGTACATCCCCCAATAACACTACTGTCACCGCACCGCCATCTGTACAACCTCCAATAACACTACTGTCACCACACCGCCATCTGTACAGCCTCCAATAACACTACTGTCACCACACCGCCATCTGTACAGCCTCCAATAACACTACTGTCACCACACCGCCATCTGTACAACCCCCAATAACACTACTGTCACCACACCGCCATCTGTACAACCCCCAATAACACTACTGTCACCACACCGCCATCTGTACAACCTCCAATAACACTACTGTCACCACACCGCCATCTGTACAGCCTCCAATAACACTACTGTCACCACACCGCCATCTGTACAGCCCCCAATAACACTACTGTCACCACACCGCCATCTGTACAGCCTCCAATAACACTACTGTCACCACACCGCCACCTGTACAGCCTCCAATAACACTACTGTCACCACACCGCCATCTGTACAACCTCCAATAACACTACTGTCACCACACCGCCATCTGTACAACCTCCAATAACACTACTGTCACCACACCGCCATCTGTACATCCCCCAATAACACTACTGTCACCACACCACCATCTGTACAGCCTCCAATAACACTACTGTCACCACACCGCCATCTGTACAGCCCCCAATAACACTACTGTCACCACACCGCCATCTGTACAACCCCCAATAACACTACTGTCACCACACCGCCATCTGTACAACCTCCAATAACACTACTGTCACCACACCGCCATCTGTACAGCCCCCAATAACACTACTGTCACCACACCGCCATCTGTACAGCCCCCAATAACACTACTGCCACCACACCGCCATCTGTACAGCCTCTACCCCCACCTTCTGTCTCTATCCCTCTTCCCTCATAGATTGTAAGCCCTTGTGGTCAGGGCCCTCTATCCCACTGTGCCAGTGATCACTGCTAGTATTATACTTGTGTTTTATATTTTGTGTACCGTATGTAAACCCTCAAATGTAAAGACCCATGGAAATAATATAATAATGTACAGAGCACAATGGGATTAATATAATAATGTACAGAGCACCATGGGATTAATATAATAATGTACAGAGCACCATGGGATTAATATAATAATGTACAGAGCACCATGGGATTAATATAATAATGTACAGAGCACCATGGGATTAATATAATAATGTACAGCACCATGGGATTAATATAATAATGTACAGCACCATGGGATTAATATAATAATGTACAGAGCACCATGGGATTAATATAATAATGTACAGAGCACCATGGGATTAATATAATAATGTACAGCACCATGGGATTAATATAATAATGTACAGCACCATGGGATTAATATAATAATGTACAGAGCAGCATGGGATTAATATAATAATGTACAGAGCACCATGGGATTAATATAATAATGTACAGAGCACCATGGAATTTATATAATAATGTACAGAGCACCATGGAATTACTATAATAATGTACAGAGCACCATGGAAGTAATATAATAATGTACAGCACCATGGGATTAATATAATAATGTACAGAGCACCATGGGATTAATATAATAATGTACAGAGCACCATGGGATTAATATAATAATGTACAGCACCAAGGAATTAATATAATAATGTACAGAGCACCATGGAATTACTATAATAATGTACAGCACCATGGGATTACTATAATAATGTACAGCACTATGGGATTAATATAATAATGTACAGCACCATGGAATTAATATAATAATGTACAGAGCACCATGGGATTAATATAATAATGTACAGCACCATGGGATTAATATAATAATGTACAGCACCATGGGATTAATATAATAACGTACAGAGCACCATGGAAATAATATAATAATGTACAGAGCACCATGGGATTAATATAATAATGTACAGAGCACCATGGAATTACTATAATAATGTACAGAGCACCATGGGATTAATATAATAATGTACAGAGCACCATGGGATTAATATAATAATGTACAGAGCACCATGGGATTAATATAATAATGTACAGAGCACCATGGGATTAATATAATAATGTACAGCACCATGGGATTAATATAATAATGTACAGCACCATGGGATTAATATAATAATGTACAGCACCATGGAATTAATATAATAATGTACAGCACTATGGGATTAATATAATAATGTACAGCACCATGGAATTAATATAATAATGTACAGAGCACCATGTAATTAATATAATAATGTACAGAGCACCATGGAATTAATATAATAATGTACAGCACCGGGGGATTAATATAATAATGTACAGCACCATGGAATTAATATAATAATGTACAGAGCACCATGGAATTAATATAATAATGTACAGCACCGGGGGATTAATATAATAATGTACAGCACCATGGAATTAATATAATACTGTACAGAGCACCATGGAACTAATATAATAATGTACAGAGCACCATGGGATTAATATAATAATGTACAGCACCATGGAATTAATATAATAATGTACAGAGCACCATGGGATTAATATAATAATGTACAGAGCACCATGGGATTAATATAATAATGTACAGAGCACCCTGGGATTAATATAATAATGTACAGAGCACCATGGGATTAATATAATAATGTACAGCACCATGGAATTAATATAATAATGTACAGCACCATGGGATTAATATAATAATGTACAGAGCACCATGGGAATAATATAATAATGTACAGCACCATGGAATTAATATAATAATGTACAGCACCATGGAATTAATGATGCTATATAAATGAACAATAATAATAATAATAATAATAATTCACTTCATTTTGTTAAGAAAAATAAACCATTAACCATTCTTTGCAGAAATTTTGCCTACAACTTTTGCACAGTACTATATATATGTATTTGTATAAGTAACAATGCATATGTAAGTGTATACTTATGAATACTGTGTAACAGGTTTGTATAAAGTGTGTATATATAATGTATGTGAGTATGCGTGTAATGATTTCAAAATTATGTATATGTGCGTGTATATAATGAAATAGTATACAGGCATGTATATACACAGGAGATGCCAGTGGCCAGTACTATGGGCAGGTTATCGGAGGTCTGGCACGCCCTTAACTCTACAGCCATCTTACCAGGTAGACACTGCAGTGATTGACGTCATCTACGGAGAAGAGCACGGCGTCCTTAATGAAGATGGACAGAGCGCGCAAAATAAATGAAGAGAAAAGATTCATGTGGATGTAGTTACGAGTACAGCGCAACCTCCTAGAACCAAAGATAGTAGGGACAGAAGGATTATATATATATACAGAGGTATTACACATCCAATATACACCCCCAAAGATGTAACACTCCCATCATCCCTGACCCCAGGAGCTGACAATCTAATCTCCCTAAATCACACATCATGTATCACTCCCATCATCCCTGACCCCAGGAGCTGACAATCTAATCTCCCTATATCACACACAATGTATCACTCCCATCATCCCTGACCCCAGGAGCTGACAATCTAATCTCCCTATATCACACACAATGTATCACTCCCATCATCCCTGACCCCAGGAGCTGACAATCTAATCTCCCTATATCACACACCATGTATCACTCCCATCATCCCTGACCCCAGGAGCTCACAATCTAATTTCCCTACATCACACAAGCCAACACTCACCTAAATGACAGAAGGAGAACAAGAGCCAGAGCCAAAGAGCTCAAAGACGTCCCATATCCGACTGTGTACAGGGTCTTCAGGTGCATGTAATACTCCTGCTGTAATATCAAGAGTGTAGAAAAATATCAACTGATGTAGTGAATGAGGGATGTAGTGATGTAGTATATTACAGCTGTAGTATATGAGGTGTAGTGATGTAGTATATTACAGGTGTAGTATATGAGGTGTAGTGATGTAGTATATTACAGCTGTAGTATATGAGAGGTGTAGTGATGTAGTATATTACAGGTGTAGTATATGAGGTGTAGTGATGTAGTATATTACAGCTGTAGTATATGAGGTGTAGTGATGTAGTATATTACAGGTGTAGTATATGAGGTGTAGTGATGTAGTATATTACAGCTGTAGTATATGAGCGGTGTAGTGATGTAGTATATTACAGGTGTAGTATATGAGGGGTGGTAGTGATGTAGTATATTACAGCTGTAGTATATGAGAGGTGTAGTGATGTAGTATATTACAGGTGTAGTATATGAGATGTGTAGTGATGTAGTATATTACAGCTGTAGTATATGATGTGTAGTGATGTAGTATATTACAGCTGTAGTATATGATGTGTAGTGATGTAGTATATTACAGGTGTAGTATATGAGAGGTGTAGTGATGTAGTATATTACAGGTGTAGTATATTACAGGTGTAGTATATGAGGTGTAGTGATGTAGTATATTACAGCTGTAGTATATGAGGGGTGTAGTGATGTAGTATATTACAGCTGTAGTATATGAGGGATGTAGTGATGTAGTATATTACAGCTGTAGTATATGAGGTGTAGTGATGTAGTATATTACAGGTGTAGTATATGAGGTGTAGTGATGTAGTATATTACAGGTGTAGTATATGAGGGATGTAGTGATGTAGTATATTACAGGTGTAGTATATGAGGGATGTAGTGATGTAGTATATTACAGCTGTAGTATATGAGGTGTAGGGATGTAGTATATTACAGCTGTAGTATATGACGTGTAGTGATGTAGTATATTACAGGTGTAGTATATGAGAGGTGTAGTGATGTAGTATATTACAGCTGTAGTATATGAGGGGTGTAGTGATGTAGTATATTACAGGTGTAGTATATGAGGGATGTAGTGATGTAGTATATTACAGGTGTAGTATATGAGGGGTGTAGTGATGTAGTATATTACAGGTGTAGTATATGAGATGTGTAGTGGTGTAGTATATTACAGCTGTAGTATATGAGAGGTGTAGTGATGTAGTATATTACAGCTGTAGTATATGAGGTGTAGTGATGTAGTATATTACAGGTGTAGTATATGAGGGGTGTAGTGATGTAGTATATTACAGCTGTAGTATATGAGGGATGTAGTGATGTAGTATATTACAGCTGTAGTATATGAGGTGTAGTGATGTAGTATATTACAGCTGTAGTATATGAGAGGTGTAGTGATATAGTATATTACAGGTGTAGTATATGAGGGGTGTAGTGATATAGTATATTACAGCTGTAGTATATGAGGGATGTAGTGATGTAGTATATTACAGCTGTAGTATATGAGGTGTAGTGATGTAGTATATTACAGCTGTAGTATATGAGGGATGTAGTGATGTAGTATATTACAGCTGTAGTATATGAGGTGTAGTGATGTAGTATATTACAGGTGTAGTATATGACAGGTGTAGTGATGTAGTATATTACAGGTGTAGTATATGAGGTGTAGTGATGTAGTATATTACAGGTGTAGTATATGAGGGATGTAGTGATGTAGTATATTACAGGTGTAGTATATGAGGTGTAGTGATGTAGTATATTACAGGTGTAGTATATGACAGGTGTAGTGATGTAGTATATTACAGGTGTAGTATATGAGAGGTGTAGTGATGTAGTATATTACAGGTGTAGTATATGAGGTGTAGTGATGTAGTATATTACAGCTGTAGTATATGAGATGTGTAGTGATGTAGTATATTACAGGTGTAGTATATGAGAGGTGTAGTGATGTAGTATATTACAGGTGTAGTATATGAGAGGTGTAGTGATGTAGTATATTACAGGTGTAGTATATGAGAGGTGTAGTGATGTAGTATATTACAGGTGTAGTATATGAGAGGTGTAGTGATGTAGTATATTACAGCTGTAGTATATGAGAGGTGTAGTGATGTAGTATATTACAGCTGTAGTATATGAGGGGTGTAGTGATGTAGTATATTACAGGTGTAGTACATGAGAGGTGTAGTGATGTAGTATATTACAGCTGTAGTATATGAGGGATGTAGTGATGTAGTATATTACAGCTGTAATATATGAGAGGTGTAGTGATGTAGTATATTACAGGTGTAGTATATGAGAGGTGTAGTGATGTAGTATATTACAGCTGTAGTATATGAGGTGTAGTGATGTAGTATATTACAGCTGTAGTATATGAGAGGTGTAGTGATGTAGTATATTACAGGTGTAGTATATGAGGAGTGTAGTGATGTAGTATATTACCGGTGTAGTATATGAGAGGTGTAGTGATGTAGTATATTACAGCTGTAGTATATGAGAGGTGTAGTGATGTAGTATATTACAGCTGTAGTATATGAGAGGTGTAGTGATGTAGTATATTACAGGTGTAGTATATGAGGAGTGTAGTGATGTAGTATATTACAGGTGTAGTATATGACAGGTGTAGTGATGTAGTATATTACAGGTGTAGTATATGAGAGGTGTAGTGATGTAGTATATTACAGGTGTAGTATATGAGAGGTGTAGTGATATAGTATATTACAGGTGTAGTATATGAGAGGTGTAGTGATGTAGTATATTACAGCTGTAGTATATGAGAGGTGTAGTGATGTAGTATATTACAGCTGTAGTATATGAGAGGTGTAGTGATGTAGTATATTACAGGTGTAGTATATGAGGAGTGTAGTGATGTAGTATATTACAGGTGTAGTATATGACAGGTGTAGTGATGTAGTATATTACAGGTGTAGTATATGAGAGGTGTAGTGATGTAGTATATTACAGGTGTAGTATATGAGAGGTGTAGTGATGTAGTATATTACAGCTGTAGTATATGAGGTGTAGTGATGTAGTATATTACAGGTGTAGTATATGAGGGGTGTAGTGATGTAGTATATTACAGCTGTAGTATATGAGAGGTGTAGTGATGTAGTATATTACAGCTGTAGTATATGAGGTGTAGTGATGTAGTATATTACAGGTGTAGTATATGAGGGGTGTAGTGATGTAGTATATTACAGCTGTAGTATATGAGAGGTGTAGTGATGTAGTATATTACAGCTGTAGTATATGAGGTGTAGTGATGTAGTATATTACAGCTGTAGTATATGAGGTGTAGTGATGTAGTATATTACAGGTGTAGTATATGAGGGGTGTAGTGATGTAGTATATTACAGCTGTAGTATATGAGAGGTGTAGTGATGTAGTATATTACAGCTGTAGTATAGGGTGTTATGAGGTGTAGTGATGTAGTATATTACAGGTGTAGTATATGAGGGGTGTAGTGATGTAGTATATTACAGCTGTAGTATATGAGAGGTGTAGTGATGTAGTATATTACAGCTGTAGTATATGAGGTGTAGTGATGTAGTATATTACAGGTGTAGTATATGAGGGGTGTAGTGATGTAGTATATTACAGCTGTAGTATATGAGAGGTGTAGTGATGTAGTATATTACAGGTGTAGTATATGAGAGGTGTAGTGATATAGTATATTACAGGTGTAGTATATGAGGTGTAGTGATGTAGTATATTACAGGTGTAGTATATGAGAGGTGTAGTGATGTAGTATATTACAGCTGTAGTATATGAGGGGTGTAGTGATGTAGTATATTACAGGTGTAGTATATGAGAGGTGTAGTGATGTAGTATATTACAGGGGTAGTATATGAGAGGTGTAGTGATGTAGTATATTACAGCTGTAGTATATGAGGGGTGTAGTGATGTAGTATATTACAGGTGTAGTATATGAGGTGTAGTGATGTAGTATATTACAGCTGTAGTATATGAGGTGTAGTGATGTAGTATATTACAGCTGTAGTATATGAGGTGTAGTGATGTAGTATATTACAGGTGTAGTATATCAGGTGTAGTGATGTAGTATATTACAGGTGTAGTATATGAGGGATGTAGTGATGTAGTATATTACAGGTGTAGTATATGAGGGATGTAGTGATGTAGTATATTACAGCTGTAGTATATGAAGGGTGTAGTGATGTAGTATATTACAGGTGTAGTATATGAGGTGTAGTGATGTAGTATATTACAGGTGTAGTATATGAGAGGTGTAGTGATGTAGTATATTACAGGTGTAGTATATGAGAGGTGTAGTGATGTAGTATATTACAGCTGTAGTATATGAGGGGTGTAGTGATGTAGTATATTACAGGTGTAGTATATGAGGAGTGTAGTGATGTAGTATATTACAGGTGTAGTATATGAGGGATGTAGTATATTACAGCTGTAGTATATGAGGGGTGTAGTGATGTAGTATATTACAGGTGTAGTATATGAGGTGTAGTGATGTAGTATATTACAGCTGTAGTATATGAGGGGTGTAGTGGTGTAGTATATTACAGGTGTAGTATATGAGGGGTGTAGTGATGTAGTATATTACAGCTGTAGTATATGAGGTGTAGTGATGTAGTATATTACAGGTGTAGTATATGAGAGGTGTAGTGATGTAGTATATTACAGGTGTAGTATATGAGGTGTAGTGATGTAGTATATTACAGGTGTAGTATATGAGGGGTGTAGTGATGTAGTATATTACAGCTGTAGTATATGAGAGGTGTAGTGATGTAGTATATTACAGGTGTAGTATATGAGGTGTAGTGATGTAGTATATTACAGGTGTAGTATATGAGGGGTGTAGTGATGTAGTATATTACAGCTGTAGTATATGAGAGGTGTAGTGATGTAGTATATTACAGCTGTAGTATATGAGGTGTAGTGATGTAGTATATTACAGCTGTAGTATATGAGGGGTGTAGTGATGTAGTATATTACAGGTGTAGTATATGAGGGGTGTAGTGATGTAGTATATTACAGCTGTAGTATATGAGAGGTGTAGTGATGTAGTATATTACAGCTGTAGTATATGAGGTGTAGTGATGTAGTATATTACAGGTGTAGTATATGAGGGGTGTAGTGATGTAGTATATTACAGCTGTAGTATATGAGAGGTGTAGTGATGTAGTATATTACAGCTGTAGTATATGAGGTGTAGTGATGTAGTATATTACAGGTGTAGTATATGAGGGGTGTAGTGATGTAGTATATTACAGCTGTAGTATATGAGAGGTGTAGTGATGTAGTATATTACAGGTGTAGTATATGAGAGGTGTAGTGATGTAGTATATTACAGGTGTAGTATATGAGGTGTAGTGATGTAGTATATTACAGGTGTAGTATATGAGAGGTGTAGTGATGTAGTATATTACAGCTGTAGTATATGAGGGGTGTAGTGATGTAGTATATTACAGGTGTAGTATATGAGAGGTGTAGTGATGTAGTATATTACAGGGGTAGTATATGAGAGGTGTAGTGATGTAGTATATTACAGCTGTAGTATATGAGGGGTGTAGTGATGTAGTATATTACAGGTGTAGTATATGAGGTGTAGTGATGTAGTATATTACAGCTGTAGTATATGAGGTGTAGTGATGTAGTATATTACAGCTGTAGTATATGAGGTGTAGTGATGTAGTATATTACAGGTGTAGTATATCAGGTGTAGTGATGTAGTATATTACAGGTGTAGTATATGAGGGATGTAGTGATGTAGTATATTACAGGTGTAGTATATGAGGGGTGTAGTGATGTAGTATATTACAGCTGTAGTATATGAAGGGTGTAGTGATGTAGTATATTACAGGTGTAGTATATGAGGTGTAGTGATGTAGTATATTACAGGTGTAGTATATGAGAGGTGTAGTGATGTAGTATATTACAGGTGTAGTATATGAGAGGTGTAGTGATGTAGTATATTACAGCTGTAGTATATGAGGGGTGTAGTGATGTAGTATATTACAGGTGTAGTATATGAGGGGTGTAGTGATGTAGTATATTACAGGTGTAGTATATGAGGGATGTAGTATATTACAGCTGTAGTATATGAGGGGTGTAGTGATGTAGTATATTACAGGTGTAGTATATGAGGTGTAGTGATGTAGTATATTACAGCTGTAGTATATGAGGGGTGTAGTGGTGTAGTATATTACAGGTGTAGTATATGAGGGGTGTAGTGATGTAGTATATTACAGCTGTAGTATATGAGGTGTAGTGATGTAGTATATTACAGGTGTAGTATATGAGGTGTAGTGATGTCGTATATTACAGATGTAGTATATGAGGTGTAGTGATGTAGTATATTACAGGTGTAGTATATGAGGTGTAGTGATGTAGTATATTACAGCTGTAGTATATGAGAGGTGTAGTGATGTAGTATATTACAGGTGTAGTATATGAGAGGTGTAGTGATGTAGTATATTACAGCTGTAGTATATGAGAGGTGTAGTGATGTAGTATATTACAGCTGTAGTATATGAGGAGTGTAGTGATGTAGTATATTACAGCTGTAGTATATGAGAGGTGTAGTGATGTAGTATATTACAGGTGTAGTATATGAGGGTGTAGTGATGTAGTATATTACAGCTGTAGTATATGAGGTGTAGTGATGTAGTATATTACAGCTGTAGTATATGAGGTGTAGTGATGTAGTATTACAGCTGTAGTATATGAGGGGTGTAGTGGTGTAGTATATTACAGGTGTAGTATATGAGGGGTGTAGTGATGTAGTATATTACAGGTGTAGTATATGAGGTGTAGTGATGTAGTATATTACAGGTGTAGTATATGACAGGTGTAGTGATGTAGTATATTACAGGTGTAGTATATGAGGGGTGTAGTGATGTAGTATATTACAGGTGTAGTATATGAGGTGTAGTGATGTAGTATATTACAGCTGTAGTATATGAGATGTGTAGTGATGTAGTATATTACAGGTGTAGTATATGAGAGGTGTAGTGATGTAGTATATTACAGGTGTAGTATATGAGAGGTGTAGTGATGTAGTATATTACAGGTGTAGTATATGAGAGGTGTAGTGATGTAGTATATTACAGGTGTAGTATATGAGAGGTGTAGTGATGTAGTATATTACAGCTGTAGTATATGAGAGGTGTAGTGATGTAGTATATTACAGCTGTAGTATATGAGGGGTGTAGTGATGTAGTATATTACAGGTGTAGTATATGAGAGGTGTAGTGATGTAGTATATTACAGCTGTAGTATATGAGGGATGTAGTGATGTAGTATATTACAGCTGTAGTATATGAGAGGTGTAGTGATGTAGTATATTACAGGTGTAGTATATGAGAGGTGTAGTGATGTAGTATATTACAGCTGTAGTATATGAGGGGTGTAGTGATGTAGTATATTACAGCTGTAGTATATGAGAGGTGTAGTGATGTAGTATATTACAGGTGTAGTATATGAGGGGTGTAGTGATGTAGTATATTACCGGTGTAGTATATGAGAGGTGTAGTGATGTAGTATATTACAGCTGTAGTATATGAGAGGTGTAGTGATGTAGTATATTACAGCTGTAGTATATGAGAGTTGTAGTGATGTAGTATATTACAGGTGTAGTATATGAGGGGTGTAGTGATGTAGTATATTACAGGTGTAGTATATGACAGGTGTAGTGATGTAGTATATTACAGGTGTAGTATATGAGAGGTGTAGTGATGTAGTATATTACAGGTGTAGTATATGAGAGGTGTAGTGATATAGTATATTACAGGTGTAGTATATGAGAGGTGTAGTGATGTAGTATATTACAGCTGTAGTATATGAGAGGTGTAGTGATGTAGTATATTACAGCTGTAGTATATGAGAGGTGTAGTGATGTAGTATATTACAGGTGTAGTATATGAGGAGTGTAGTGATGTAGTATATTACAGGTGTAGTATATGAGACAGGTGTAGTGATGTAGTATATTACAGGTGTAGTATATGAGAGGTGTAGTGATGTAGTATATTACAGGTGTAGTATATGAGAGGTGTAGTGATGTAGTATATTACAGCTGTAGTATATGAGGTGTAGTGATGTAGTATATTACAGGTGTAGTATATGAGGGGTGTAGTGATGTAGTATATTACAGCTGTAGTATATGAGAGGTGTAGTGATGTAGTATATTACAGCTGTAGTATATGAGGTGTAGTGATGTAGTATATTACAGGTGTAGTATATGAGGGGTGTAGTGATGTAGTATATTACAGCTGTAGTATATGAGAGGTGTAGTGATGTAGTATATTACAGCTGTAGTATATGAGGTGTAGTGATGTAGTATATTACAGCTGTAGTATATGAGGTGTAGTGATGTAGTATATTACAGGTGTAGTATATGAGGGGTGTAGTGATGTAGTATATTACAGCTGTAGTATATGAGAGGTGTAGTGATGTAGTATATTACAGCTGTAGTATATGAGGTGTAGTGATGTAGTATATTACAGGTGTAGTATATGAGGGGTGTAGTGATGTAGTATATTACAGCTGTAGTATATGAGAGGTGTAGTGATGTAGTATATTACAGCTGTAGTATATGAGGGTGTAGTGATGTAGTATATTACAGGTGTAGTATATGAGGGGTGTAGTGATGTAGTATATTACAGCTGTAGTATATGAGAGGTGTAGTGATGTAGTATATTACAGGTGTAGTATATGAGAGGTGTAGTGATATAGTATATTACAGGTGTAGTATATGAGGTGTAGTGATGTAGTATATTACAGGTGTAGTATATGAGAGGTGTAGTGATGTAGTATATTACAGCTGTAGTATATGAGGGGTGTAGTGATGTAGTATATTACAGGTGTAGTATATGAGAGGTGTAGTGATGTAGTATATTACAGGGGTAGTATATGAGAGGTGTAGTGATGTAGTATATTACAGCTGTAGTATATGAGGGGTGTAGTGATGTAGTATATTACAGGTGTAGTATATGAGGTGTAGTGATGTAGTATATTACAGCTGTAGTATATGAGGTGTAGTGATGTAGTATATTACAGCTGTAGTATATGAGGTGTAGTGATGTAGTATATTACAGGTGTAGTATATCAGGTGTAGTGATGTAGTATATTACAGGTGTAGTATATGAGGGATGTAGTGATGTAGTATATTACAGGTGTAGTATATGAGGGATGTAGTGATGTAGTATATTACAGCTGTAGTATATGAAGGGTGTAGTGATGTAGTATATTACAGGTGTAGTATATGAGGTGTAGTGATGTAGTATATTACAGGTGTAGTATATGAGAGGTGTAGTGATGTAGTATATTACAGGTGTAGTATATGAGAGGTGTAGTGATGTAGTATATTACAGCTGTAGTATATGAGGGGTGTAGTGATGTAGTATATTACAGGTGTAGTATATGAGGAGTGTAGTGATGTAGTATATTACAGGTGTAGTATATGAGGGATGTAGTATATTACAGCTGTAGTATATGAGGGGTGTAGTGATGTAGTATATTACAGGTGTAGTATATGAGGTGTAGTGATGTAGTATATTACAGCTGTAGTATATGAGGGGTGTAGTGGTGTAGTATATTACAGGTGTAGTATATGAGGGGTGTAGTGATGTAGTATATTACAGCTGTAGTATATGAGGTGTAGTGATGTAGTATATTACAGGTGTAGTATATGAGGTGTAGTGATGTCGTATATTACAGATGTAGTATATGAGGTGTAGTGATGTAGTATATTACAGGTGTAGTATATGAGGTGTAGTGATGTAGTATATTACAGCTGTAGTATATGAGGGGTGTAGTGATGTAGTATATTACAGGTGTAGTATATGAGGGGTGTAGTGGTGTAGTATATTACAGCTGTAGTATACGACAGGTATAGTGATGTAGTATATTACAGCTGTAGTATATGAGAGGTGTAGTGATGTAGTATATTACAGGTGTAGTATATGAGAGGTGTAGTGATGTAGTATATTACAGCTGTAGTATATGAGAGGTGTAGTGATGTAGTATATTACAGCTGTAGTATATGAGGAGTGTAGTGATGTAGTATATTACAGCTGTAGTATATGAGAGGTGTAGTGATGTAGTATATTACAGGTGTAGTATATGAGGTGTAGTGGTGTAGTATATTACAGCTGTAGTATATGAGGTGTAGTGATGTAGTATATTACAGCTGTAGTATATGAGGTGTAGTGATGTATATTACAGCTGTAGTATATGAGGGGTGTAGTGGTGTAGTATATTACAGGTGTAGTATATGAGGGGTGTAGTGATGTAGTATATTACAGCTGTAGTATATGAGATGTAGTGATGTAGTATATTACAGGTGTAGTATATGAGGTGTAGTGATGTAGTATATTACAGGTGTAGTATATGAGAGGTGTAGTGATGTAGTATATTACAGCTGTAGTATATGAGGGGTGTAGTGATGTAGTATATTACAGCTGTAGTATATGAGGTGTAGGGATGTACTATATTACAGCTGTAGTATATGAGAGGTGTAGTGATGTAGTATATTACAGCTGTAGTATATGACAGGTATAGTGATGTAGTATATTACAGCTGTAGTATATGAGAGGTGTAGTGATGTAGTATATTACAGGTGTAGTATATGAGGTGTAGGGATGTAGTATATTACAGCTGCAGTATATGACGTGTAGTGATGTAGTATATTACAGGTGTAGTATATGAGAGGTGTAGTGATGTAGTATATTACAGGTGTAGTATATGAGGGGTGTAGTGATGTAGTATATTACAGGTGTAGTATATGAGAGGTGTAGTGATGTAGTATATTACAGCTGTAGTATATGAGGTGTAGTGATGTGGTATATTACAGGTGTAGTATATGAGGTGCAGTCATGTAGTATATTACAGGTGTAGTATATGAGGTATAGTGATGTAGTATATTACAGGTGTAGTATATGAGGGGTGTAGTGATGTAGTATATTACAGGTGTAGTATATGACAGGTGTAGTGATGTAGTATATTACAGGTGTAGTATATGAGGGGTGTAGTGATGTAGTATATTACAGGTGTAGTATATGAGAGATGTAGTGATGTAGTATATTAAAGGTGTAGTATATGAGAGGTGAAGTGATGTAGTATATTACAGCTGTAGTATATGAGAGGTGTAGTGATGTAGTATATTACAGCTGTAGTATATGAGAGGTGTAGTGATTTAGTATATTACAGGTGTAGTATATGAGAGGTGTAGTGATGTATTATATTACAGGTGTAGTATATGAGGGATGTAGTGATGTAGTATATTACAGCTGTAGTATATGAGGGGTGTAGTGATGTAGTATATTACAGGTGTAGTATATGAGAGGTGTAGTGATGTAGTATATTACAGCTGTAGTATATGACAGGTGTAGTGATGTAGTATATTACAGGTGTAGTATATGAGGGATGTAGTGATGTACAGTAGTATATTACAGCTGTAGTATATGAGAGGTGTAGTGATGTAGTATATTACAGCTGTAGTATATGAGGGATGTAGTGATGTAGTATATTACAGGTGTAGTATATGAGAGGTGTAGTGATGTAGTATATTACAGCTGTAGTATATGAGGGGTGTAGTGATGTAGTATATTACAGGTGTAGTATATGAGAGGTGTAGTGATGTAGTATATTACAGCTGTAGTATATGAGAGGTGTAGTGATGTAGTATATTACAGCTGTAGTATATGAGGGGTGTAGTGATGTAGTATATTACAGGTGTAGTATATGAGAGGTGTAGTGATGTAGTATATTACAGCTGTAGTATATGAGGGGTGTAGTGATGTAGTATATTACAGGTGTAGTATATGAGAGGTGTAGTGATGTAGTATATTACAGCTGTAGTATATGAGAGGTGTAGTGATGTAGTATATTACAGCTGTAGTATATGAGGGTGTAGTGATGTAGTATATTACAGCTGTAGTATATGAGATGTAGTGATGTAGTATATTACAGGTGTAGTATATGAGAGGTGTAGTGATGTAGTATATTACAGGTGTAGTATATGAGAGGTGTAGTGATGTAGTATATTACAGCTGTAGTATATGAGGGATGTAGTGATGTAGTATATTACAGGTGTAGTATATGAGATGTGTAGTGATGTAGTATATTACAGGTGTAGTATATGAGAGGTGTAGTGATGTAGTATATTACAGGTGTAGTATATGACAGGTGTAGTGATGTAGTATGTTACAGGTGTAGTATATGACAGGTGTAGTGATGTAGTATATTACAGCTGTAGTATATGAGAGGTGTAGTGATGTAGTATATTACAGGTGTAGTATATGAGGGGTGTAGTGATGTAGTATATTACAGGTGTAGTATAATGAGAGGTGTAGTGATGTAGTACATTACAGCTGTAGTATATGAGGGGTGTAGTGATGTAGTATATTACAGGTGTAGTATATGAGAGGTGTAGTGATGTAGTATATTACAGGTGTAGTATATGAGGGATGTAGCGATGTAGTATATTACAGGTGTAGTATATGAGATGTGTAGTGATGTAGTATATTACAGGTGTAGTATATGAGAGGTGTAGTGATGTAGTATATTACAGGTGTAGTATATGAGAGGTGTAGTGATGTAGTATATTACAGCTGTAGTATATGAGAGGTGTAGTGATGTAGTATATTACAGGTGTAGTATATGAGGGGTGTAGTGGTGTAGTATATTACAGCTGTAGTATATGAGAGGTGTAGTGATGTAGTATATTACAGCTGTAGTATATGAGGGGTGTAGTGGTGTAGTATATTACAGCTGTAGTATATGAGAGGTGTAGTGATGTAGTATATTACAGCTGTAGTATATGAGGGATATAATGATGTAGTATATTACAGCTGTAGTATATGAGAGGTGTAGTGATGTAGTATATTACAGCTGTAGTATATGAGAGTGTAGTGATGTAGTATATTACAGCTGTAGTATATGAGGGGTGTAGTGGTGTAGTATATTACAGCTGTAGTATATGAGAGGTGTAGTGATGTAGTATATTACAGCTGTAGTATATGAGAGGTGTAGTGGTGTAGTATATTACAGGTGTAGTATATGAGAGGTGTAGTGATGTAGTATATTACAGGTGTAGTATATGACAGGTGTAGTGATGTAGTAAATTACAGGTGTAGTATATGAGGGGTGTAGTGATGTAGTATATTACAGGTGTAGTATATGAGGTGTAGTGATGTAGTATATTACAGCTGTAGTATATGAGAGGTGTAGTGATGTAGTATATTACAGGTGTAGTATATGACAGGTGTAGTGATGTAGTATATTACAGGTGTAGTATATGAGAGGTGTAGTGATGTAGTATATTACAGCTGTAGTATATGAGGTGTAGTGATGTAGTATATTACAGATGTAGTATATGAGGGGTGGTAGTGATGTAGTATATTACAGGTGTAGTATATGAGAGGTGTAGTGATGTAGTATATTACAGCTGTAGTATATGAGGGGTGTAGTGATGTAGTATATTACAGGTGTAGTATATGAGAGGTGTAGTGATGTAGTATATTACAGCTGTAGTATATGAGGGATGTAGTGATGTAGTATATTAAAGGTGTAGTATATGAGATGTGTAGTGATGTAGTATATTACAGGTGTAGTATATGAGAGGTGTAGTGATGTATATTACAGGTGTAGTATATGACAGGTGTAGTGATGTAGTATATTACAGCTGTAGTATATGAGGGGTGTAGTGATGTAGTATATTACAGGTGTAGTATATGAGAGGTGTAGTGATGTAGTATATTACAGCTGTAGTATATGAGGGGTGTAGTGATGTAGTATATTACAGGTGTAGTATATGACAGGTGTAGTGATGTAGTATATTACAGGTGTAGTATATGACAGGTGTAGTGATGTAGTATATTACAGGTGTAGTATATGACAGGTGTAGTGATGTAGTATATTACAGGTGTAGTATATGAGAGGTGTAGTGATGTAGTATATTACAGCTGTAGTATATGAGGTGTAGTGATGTAGTATATTACAGGTGTAGTATATGAGGTGTAGTGATGTAGTATATTACAGCTGTAGTATATGAGAGGTGTAGTGATGTAGTATATTACAGGTGTAGTATATGAGGTGTAGTGATGTAGTATATTACAGCTGTAGTATATGAGGTGTAGTGATGTAGTATATTACAGGTGTAGTATATGAGGTGTAGTGATGTAGTATATTACAGCTGTAGTATATGAGCGGTGTAGTGATGTAGTATATTACAGGTGTAGTATATGAGGGGTGTAGTGATGTAGTATATTACAGCTGTAGTATATGAGAGGTGTAGTGATGTAGTATATTACAGGTGTAGTATATGAGATGTGTAGTGATGTAGTATATTACAGCTGTAGTATATGATGTGTAGTGATGTAGTATATTACAGCTGTAGTATATGATGTGTAGTGATGTAGTATATTACAGGTGTAGTATATGAGAGGTGTAGTGATGTAGTATATTACAGGTGTAGTATATTACAGGTGTAGTATATGAGGTGTAGTGATGTAGTATATTACAGCTGTAGTATATGAGGGGTGTAGTGATGTAGTATATTACAGCTGTAGTATATGAGGGATGTAGTGATGTAGTATATTACAGCTGTAGTATATGAGGTGTAGTGATGTAGTATATTACAGGTGTAGTATATGAGGTGTAGTGATGTAGTATATTACAGGTGTAGTATATGAGGGATGTAGTGATGTAGTATATTACAGGTGTAGTATATGAGGGATGTAGTGATGTAGTATATTACAGCTGTAGTATATGAGGTGTAGGGATGTAGTATATTACAGCTGTAGTATATGACGTGTAGTGATGTAGTATATTACAGGTGTAGTATATGAGAGGTGTAGTGATGTAGTATATTACAGCTGTAGTATATGAGGGGTGTAGTGATGTAGTATATTACAGGTGTAGTATATGAGGGATGTAGTGATGTAGTATATTACAGGTGTAGTATATGAGGGGTGTAGTGATGTAGTATATTACAGGTGTAGTATATGAGATGTGTAGTGGTGTAGTATATTACAGCTGTAGTATATGAAAGGTGTAGTGATGTAGTATATTACAGCTGTAGTATATGAGGTGTAGTGATGTAGTATATTACAGGTGTAGTATATGAGGGGTGTAGTGATGTAGTATATTACAGCTGTAGTATATGAGGGATGTAGTGATGTAGTATATTACAGCTGTAGTATATGAGGTGTAGTGATGTAGTATATTACAGCTGTAGTATATGAGAGGTGTAGTGATATAGTATATTACAGGTGTAGTATATGAGGGGTGTAGTGATATAGTATATTACAGCTGTAGTATATGAGGGATGTAGTGATGTAGTATATTACAGCTGTAGTATATGAGGTGTAGTGATGTAGTATATTACAGCTGTAGTATATGAGGGATGTAGTGATGTAGTATATTACAGCTGTAGTATATGAGGTGTAGTGATGTAGTATATTACAGGTGTAGTATATGACAGGTGTAGTGATGTAGTATATTACAGGTGTAGTATATGAGGTGTAGTGATGTAGTATATTACAGGTGTAGTATATGAGGGATGTAGTGATGTAGTATATTACAGGTGTAGTATATGAGGTGTAGTGATGTAGTATATTACAGGTGTAGTATATGACAGGTGTAGTGATGTAGTATATTACAGGTGTAGTATATGAGAGGTGTAGTGATGTAGTATATTACAGGTGTAGTATATGAGGTGTAGTGATGTAGTATATTACAGCTGTAGTATATGAGATGTGTAGTGATGTAGTATATTACAGGTGTAGTATATGAGAGGTGTAGTGATGTAGTATATTACAGGTGTAGTATATGAGAGGTGTAGTGATGTAGTATATTACAGGTGTAGTATATGAGAGGTGTAGTGATGTAGTATATTACAGGTGTAGTATATGAGAGGTGTAGTGATGTAGTATATTACAGCTGTAGTATATGAGAGGTGTAGTGATGTAGTATATTACAGCTGTAGTATATGAGGGGTGTAGTGATGTAGTATATTACAGGTGTAGTACATGAGAGGTGTAGTGATGTAGTATATTACAGCTGTAGTATATGAGGGATGTAGTGATGTAGTATATTACAGCTGTAATATATGAGAGGTGTAGTGATGTAGTATATTACAGGTGTAGTATATGAGAGGTGTAGTGATGTAGTATATTACAGCTGTAGTATATGAGGTGTAGTGATGTAGTATATTACAGCTGTAGTATATGAGAGGTGTAGTGATGTAGTATATTACAGGTGTAGTATATGAGGAGTGTAGTGATGTAGTATATTACCGGTGTAGTATATGAGAGGTGTAGTGATGTAGTATATTACAGCTGTAGTATATGAGAGGTGTAGTGATGTAGTATATTACAGCTGTAGTATATGAGAGGTGTAGTGATGTAGTATATTACAGGTGTAGTATATGAGGAGTGTAGTGATGTAGTATATTACAGGTGTAGTATATGACAGGTGTAGTGATGTAGTATATTACAGGTGTAGTATATGAGAGGTGTAGTGATGTAGTATATTACAGGTGTAGTATATGAGAGGTGTAGTGATATAGTATATTACAGGTGTAGTATATGAGAGGTGTAGTGATGTAGTATATTACAGCTGTAGTATATGAGAGGTGTAGTGATGTAGTATATTACAGCTGTAGTATATGAGAGGTGTAGTGATGTAGTATATTACAGGTGTAGTATATGAGGAGTGTAGTGATGTAGTATATTACAGGTGTAGTATATGACAGGTGTAGTGATGTAGTATATTACAGGTGTAGTATATGAGAGGTGTAGTGATGTAGTATATTACAGGTGTAGTATATGAGAGGTGTAGTGATGTAGTATATTACAGCTGTAGTATATGAGGTGTAGTGATGTAGTATATTACAGGTGTAGTATATGAGGGGTGTAGTGATGTAGTATATTACAGCTGTAGTATATGAGAGGTGTAGTGATGTAGTATATTACAGCTGTAGTATATGAGGTGTAGTGATGTAGTATATTACAGCTGTAGTATATGAGGTGTAGTGATGTAGTATATTACAGGTGTAGTATATGAGGGGTGTAGTGATGTAGTATATTACAGCTGTAGTATATGAGAGGTGTAGTGATGTAGTATATTACAGCTGTAGTATATGAGGTGTAGTGATGTAGTATATTACAGGTGTAGTATATGAGGGGTGTAGTGATGTAGTATATTACAGCTGTAGTATATGAGAGGTGTAGTGATGTAGTATATTACAGCTGTAGTATATGAGGTGTAGTGATGTAGTATAATACAGGTGTAGTATATGAGGGGTGTAGTGATGTAGTATATTACAGCTGTAGTATATGAGAGGTGTAGTGATGTAGTATATTACAGGTGTAGTATATGAGAGGTGTAGTGATATAGTATATTACAGGTGTAGTATATGAGGTGTAGTGATGTAGTATATTACAGGTGTAGTATATGAGAGGTGTAGTGATGTAGTATATTACAGCTGTAGTATATGAGGGGTGTAGTGATGTAGTATATTACAGGTGTAGTATATGAGAGGTGTAGTGATGTAGTATATTACAGGGGTAGTATATGAGAGGTGTAGTGATGTAGTATATTACAGCTGTAGTATATGAGGGGTGTAGTGATGTAGTATATTACAGGTGTAGTATATGAGGTGTAGTGATGTAGTATATTACAGCTGTAGTATATGAGGTGTAGTGATGTAGTATATTACAGCTGTAGTATATGAGGTGTAGTGATGTAGTATATTACAGGTGTAGTATATCAGGTGTAGTGATGTAGTATATTACAGGTGTAGTATATGAGGGATGTAGTGATGTAGTATATTACAGGTGTAGTATATGAGGGATGTAGTGATGTAGTATATTACAGCTGTAGTATATGAAGGGTGTAGTGATGTAGTATATTACAGGTGTAGTATATGAGGTGTAGTGATGTAGTATATTACAGGTGTAGTATATGAGAGGTGTAGTGATGTAGTATATTACAGGTGTAGTATATGAGAGGTGTAGTGATGTAGTATATTACAGCTGTAGTATATGAGGGGTGTAGTGATGTAGTATATTACAGGTGTAGTATATGAGGAGTGTAGTGATGTAGTATATTACAGGTGTAGTATATGAGGGATGTAGTATATTACAGCTGTAGTATATGAGGGGTGTAGTGATGTAGTATATTACAGGTGTAGTATATGAGGTGTAGTGATGTAGTATATTACAGCTGTAGTATATGAGGGGTGTAGTGGTGTAGTATATTACAGGTGTAGTATATGAGGGGTGTAGTGATGTAGTATATTACAGCTGTAGTATATGAGGTGTAGTGATGTAGTATATTACAGGTGTAGTATATGAGGTGTAGTGATGTAGTATATTACAGGTGTAGTATATGAGGTGTAGTGATGTAGTATATTACAGGTGTAGTATATGAGGTGTAGTGATGAGAGTATATTACAGGTGTAGTATATGAGGGGTGTAGTGGTGTAGTATATTACAGCTGTAGTATACGACAGGTATAGTGATGTAGTATATTACAGCTGTAGTATATGAGAGGTGTAGTGATGTAGTATATTACAGGTGTAGTATATGAGAGGTGTAGTGATGTAGTATATTACAGCTGTAGTATATGAGAGGTGTAGTGATGTAGTATATTACAGCTGTAGTATATGAGGAGTGTAGTGATGTAGTATATTACAGCTGTAGTATATGAGAGGTGTAGTGATGTAGTATATTACAGGTGTAGTATATGAGGTGTAGTGGTGTAGTATATTACAGCTGTAGTATATGAGGTGTAGTGATGTAGTATATTACAGCTGTAGTATATGAGGTGTAGTGATGTATATTACAGCTGTAGTATATGAGGGGTGTAGTGGTGTAGTATATTACAGGTGTAGTATATGAGGGGTGTAGTGATGTAGTATATTACAGCTGTAGTATATGAGATGTAGTGATGTAGTATATTACAGGTGTAGTATATGAGGTGTAGTGATGTAGTATATTACAGGTGTAGTATATGAGAGGTGTAGTGATGTAGTATATTACAGCTGTAGTATATGAGGGGTGTAGTGATGTAGTATATTACAGCTGTAGTATATGAGGTGTAGGGATGTAGTATATTACAGCTGTAGTATATGAGAGGTGTAGTGATGTAGTATATTACAGCTGTAGTATATGACAGGTATAGTGATGTAGTATATTACAGCTGTAGTATATGAGAGGTGTAGTGATGTAGTATATTACAGGTGTAGTATATGAGGTGTAGGGATGTAGTATATTACAGCTGCAGTATATGACGTGTAGTGATGTAGTATATTACAGGTGTAGTATATGAGAGGTGTAGTGATGTAGTATATTACAGGTGTAGTATATGAGGGGTGTAGTGATGTAGTATATTACAGGTGTAGTATATGAGAGGTGTAGTGATGTAGTATATTACAGCTGTAGTATATGAGGTGTAGTGATGTGGTATATTACAGGTGTAGTATATGAGGTGCAGTCATGTAGTATATTACAGGTGTAGTATATGAGGTATAGTGATGTAGTATATTACAGGTGTAGTATATGAGGGGTGTAGTGATGTAGTATATTACAGGTGTAGTATATGACAGGTGTAGTGATGTAGTATATTACAGGTGTAGTATATGAGGGGTGTAGTGATGTAGTATATTACAGGTGTAGTATATGAGAGGTGTAGTGATGTAGTATATTAAAGGTGTAGTATATGAGAGGTGAAGTGATGTAGTATATTACAGCTGTAGTATATGAGAGGTGTAGTGATGTAGTATATTACAGCTGTAGTATATGAGAGGTGTAGTGATTTAGTATATTACAGGTGTAGTATATGAGAGGTGTAGTGATGTATTATATTACAGGTGTAGTATATGAGGGATGTAGTGATGTAGTATATTACAGCTGTAGTATATGAGGGGTGTAGTGATGTAGTATATTACAGGTGTAGTATATGAGAGGTGTAGTGATGTAGTATATTACAGCTGTAGTATATGACAGGTGTAGTGATGTAGTATATTACAGGTGTAGTATATGAGGGATGTAGTGATGTACAGTAGTATATTACAGCTGTAGTATATGAGAGGTGTAGTGATGTAGTATATTACAGCTGTAGTATATGAGGGATGTAGTGATGTAGTATATTACAGGTGTAGTATATGAGAGGTGTAGTGATGTAGTATATTACAGCTGTAGTATATGAGGGGTGTAGTGATGTAGTATATTACAGGTGTAGTATATGAGAGGTGTAGTGATGTAGTATATTACAGCTGTAGTATATGAGAGGTGTAGTGATGTAGTATATTACAGCTGTAGTATATGAGAGGTGTAGTGATGTAGTATATTACAGCTGTAGTATATGAGGGGTGTAGTGATGTAGTATATTACAGCTGTAGTATATGAGATGTAGTGATGTAGTATATTACAGGTGTAGTATATGAGAGGTGTAGTGATGTAGTATATTACAGGTGTAGTATATGAGAGGTGTAGTGATGTAGTATATTACAGCTGTAGTATATGAGGGATGTAGTGATGTAGTATATTACAGGTGTAGTATATGAGATGTGTAGTGATGTAGTATATTACAGGTGTAGTATATGAGAGGTGTAGTGATGTAGTATATTACAGGTGTAGTATATGACAGGTGTAGTGATGTAGTATGTTACAGGTGTAGTATATGACAGGTGTAGTGATGTAGTATATTACAGCTGTAGTATATGAGAGGTGTAGTGATGTAGTATATTACAGGTGTAGTATATGAGGGGTGTAGTGATGTAGTATATTACAGGTGTAGTATAATGAGAGGTGTAGTGATGTAGTACATTACAGCTGTAGTATATGAGGGGTGTAGTGATGTAGTATATTACAGGTGTAGTATATGAGGGATGTAGCGATGTAGTATATTACAGGTGTAGTATTTGAGATGTGTAGTGATGTAGTATATTACAGGTGTAGTATATGAGAGGTGTAGTGATGTAGTATATTACAGGTGTAGTATATGAGAGGTGTAGTGATGTAGTATATTACAGGTGTAGTATATGAGGGATGTAGCGATGTAGTATATTACAGGTGTAGTATTTGAGATGTGTAGTGATGTAGTATATTACAGGTGTAGTATATGAGAGGTGTAGTGATGTAGTATATTACAGGTGTAGTATATGAGAGGTGTAGTGATGTAGTATATTACAGCTGTAGTATATGAGAGGTGTAGTGATGTAGTATATTACAGGTGTAGTATATGAGGGGTGTAGTGGTGTAGTATATTACAGCTGTAGTATATGAGAGGTGTAGTGATGTAGTATATTACAGCTGTAGTATATGAGGGGTGTAGTGGTGTAGTATATTACAGCTGTAGTATATGAGAGGTGTAGTGATGTAGTATATTACAGCTGTAGTATATGAGGGATGTAATGATGTAGTATATTACAGCTGTAGTATATGAGAGGTGTAGTGATGTAGTATATTACAGCTGTAGTATATGAGAGGTGTAGTGATGTAGTATATTACAGCTGTAGTATATGAGGGGTGTAGTGGTGTAGTATATTACAGCTGTAGTATATGAGAGGTGTAGTGATGTAGTATATTACAGCTGTAGTATATGAGAGGTGTAGTGGTGTAGTATATTACAGGTGTAGTATATGAGAGGTGTAGTGATGTAGTATATTACAGGTGTAGTATATGACAGGTGTAGTGATGTAGTAAATTACAGGTGTAGTATATGAGGGGTGTAGTGATGTAGTATATTACAGCTGTAGTATATGAGAGGTGTAGTGATGTAGTATATTGCAGCTGTAGTATATGAGAGGTGTAGTGATGTAGTATATTACAGCTGTAGTATATGAGGGGTGTAGTGATGTAGTATATTACAGGTGTAGTATATGAGAGGTGTAGTGATGTAGTATATTACAGCTGTAGTATATGAGGGGTGTAGTGATGTAGTATATTACAGGTGTAGTATATGAGAGGTGTAGTGATGTAGTATATTACAGCTGTAGTATATGAGGGATGTAGTGATGTAGTATATTACAGGTGTAGTATATGAGATGTGTAGTGATGTAGTATATTACAGGTGTAGTATATGAGAGGTGTAGTGATGTATATTACAGGTGTAGTATATGACAGGTGTAGTGATGTAGTATATTACAGCTGTAGTATATGAGGGGTGTAGTGATGTAGTATATTACAGGTGTAGTATATGAGAGGTGTAGTGATGTAGTATATTACAGCTGTAGTATATGAGGGGTGTAGTGATGTAGTATATTACAGGTGTAGTATATGACAGGTGTAGTGATGTAGTATATTACAGGTGTAGTATATGAGAGGTGTAGTGATGTAGTATATTACAGGTGTAGTATATGACAGGTGTAGTGATGTAGTATATTACAGGTGTAGTATATGAGAGGTGTAGTGATGTAGTATATTACAGCTGTAGTATATGAGGTGTAGTGATGTAGTATATTACAGCTGTAGTATATGAGAGGTGTAGTGATGTAGTATATTACAGCTGTAGTATATGAGGGGTGTAGTGATGTAGTATATTACAGCTGTAGTATATGAGAGGTGTAGTTATGTAGTATATTACAGCTGTAGTATATGAGAGGTGTAGTGATGTAGTATATTACAGCTGTAGTATATGAGGGGTGTAGTGATGTAGTATATTACAGCTGTAGTATATGAGGGGTGTAGTGATGTAGTATATTACAGGTGTAGTATATGAGAGGTGTAGTGATGTAGTATATTACAGGTGTAGTATATGAGAGGTGTAGTGATATAGTATATTACAGGTGTAGTATATGAGGTGTAGTGATGTAGTATATTACAGCTGTAGTATATGAGGGGTGTAGTGATGTAGTATATTACAGCTGTAGTATATGAGAGGTGTAGTGATGTAGAATATTACAAGTGTAGTATATGAGGGGTGTAGTGATGTAGTATATTACAGCTGTAGTATATGAGAGGTGTAGTGATGTAGTATATTACAGGTGTAGTGTATGAGGTGTAGTGATGTAGTATATTACAGGTGTAGTATATGAGGTGTAGTGATGTAGTATATTACAGCTGTAGTATATGAGATGTGTAGTGATGTAGTATATTACAGGTGTAGTATATGAGAGGTGTAGTGATGTAGTATATTACAGCTGTAGTATATGAGGGATGTAATGATGTAGTATATTACAGGTGTAGTATATGAGGTGTAGTGATGTAGTATATTACAGCTGTAGTATATGAGGGGTGTAGTGATGTAGTATATTACAGGTGTAGTATATGAGGGGTGTAGTGATGTAGTATATTACAGCTGTAGTATATGAGAGGTGTAGTGATGTAGTATATTACAGCTGTAGTATATGAGAGGTGTAGTGATGTAGTATATTACAGCTCTAGTATATGAGAGGTGTAGTGATGTAGTATATTACAGGTGTAGTATATGAGAGGTGTAGTGATGTAGTATATTACAGCTGTAGTATATGAGAGGTGTAGTGATGTAGTATATTACAGGTGTAGTATATGAGAGGTGTAGTGATGTAGTATATTACAGCTGTAGTATATGAGAGGTGTAGTGATGTAGTATATTACAGCTGTAGTATATGAGAGGTGTAGTGATGTAGTATATTACAGGTGTAGTATATGAGAGGTGTAGTGATGTAGTATATTACAGGTGTAGTATATGAGAGGTGTAGTGATGTAGTATATTACAGCTGTAGTATATGAGGTGTAGTGATGTAGTATATTACAGGTGTAGTATATGAGAGGTGTAGTGATGTAGTATATTACAGCTGTAGTATATGAGGTATAGTGATGTAGTATATTACAGCTGTAGTATATGAGGGGTGTAGTGATGTAGTATATTACAGCTGTAGTATATGAGAGGTGTAGTGATGTAGTATATTACAGCTGTAGTATATGAGGGGTGTAGTGATGTAATATATTACAGGTGTAGTATATGAGGTGTAGTGATGTAGTATATTACAGCTGTAGTATATGAGGGGTGTAGTGGTGTAGTATATTACAGGTGTAGTATATGAGGGGTGTAGTGATGTAGTATATTACAGCGGTAGTATATGAGGTGTAGTGATGTAGTATATTACAGGTGTAGTATATGAGGTGTAGTGATGTAGTATATTACAGCTGTAGTATATGAGGGGTGTAGTGATGTAGTATATTACAGCTGTAGTATATGAGAGGTGTAGTGATGTAGTATATTACAGGTGTAGTATATGAGGAGTGTAGTGATGTAGTATATTACAGCTGTAGTATATGAGGGATGTAGTATATTACAGCTGTAGTATATGAGGGGTGTAGTGATGTAGTATATTACAGGTGTAGTATATGAGGTGTAGTGATGTAGTATATTACAGCTGTAGTATATGAGGGGTGTAGTGGTGTAGTATATTACAGGTGTAGTATATGAGGGGTGTAGTGATGTAGTATATTACAGGTGTAGTATATGAGAGGTGTAGTGGTGTAGTATATTACAGCTGTAGTATATGAGGTGTAGTGATGTAGTATATTACAGCTGTAGTATATGAGGGGTGTAGTGGTGTAGTATATTACAGGTGTAGTATATGAGGGGTGTAGTGATGTAGTATATTACAGGTGTAGTATATGAGGGGTGTAGTGGTGTAGTATATTACAGCTGTAGTATACGACAGGTATAGTGATGTAGTATATTACAGCTGTAGTATATGAGGGGTGTAGTGATGTAGTATATTACAGGTGTAGTATATGAGGTGTAGTGATGTAGTATATTACAGCTGTAGTATATGAGGGGTGTAGTGGTGTAGTATATTACAGGTGTAGTATATGAGAGGTGTAGTGATGTAGTATATTACAGCTGTAGTATATGAGGTGTAGTGATGTAGTATATTACAGCTGTAGTATATGAGGTGTAGTGATGTAGTATATTACAGGTGTAGTATATGAGGGGTGTACTGATGTAGTATATTACAGGTGTAGTATATGAGAGGTGTAGTGATGTAGTATATTACAGCTGTAGTATATGAGGGGTGTAGTGATGTAGTATATTACAGGTGTAGTATATGAAGGGTGTAGTGATGTAGTATATTACAGCTGCAGTATATGAGGTGTAGTGATGTAGTATATTACAGGTGTAGTATATGAGAGGTGTAGTGATGTAGTATATTACAGGTGTAGTATATGAGGTGTAGTGATGTAGTATATTACAGGTGTAGTATATGAGGTGTAGTGATGTAGTATATTACAGCTGTAGTATATGAGGTGTAGTGATGTAGTATATTACAGGTGTAGTATATGAGAGGTGTAGTGATGTAGTATATTACAGCTGTAGTATATGAGGTGTAGTGATGTAGTATATTACAGGTGTAGTATATGAGGTGTAGTGATGTAGTATATTACAGCTGTAGTATATGAGAGGTGTAGTGATGTAGTATATTACAGGTGTAGTATATGAGAGGTGTAGTGATGTAGTATATTACAGGTGTAGTGATATAGTATATTACAGGTGTAGTATATGAGAGGTGTAGTGATGTAGTATATTACAGCTGTAGTATATGAGGGGTGTAGTGATGTAGTATATTACAGCTGTAGTATATGAGGGGTGTAGTGATGTAGTATATTACAGGTGTAGTATATGAGGTGTAGTGATGTAGTATATTACAGGTGTAGCATATGAGAGGTGTAGTGATGTAGTATATTACAGCTGTAGTATATGAGGTGTAGTGATGTAGTATATTACAGCTGTAGTATATGAGGTGTAGTGATGTAGTATATTACAGGTGTAGTATATGAGAGGTGTAGTGATGTAGTATATTACAGCTGTAGTATATGAGGGATGTAGTGATGTATATCTGAGGGTAGTGCAGCGGTACATTCCAGGTATAAAGCTGTAGCTCTCTATGACCACCAGGTGGCACACACCTGCTCTATATTCCTTCAGCTCCAGATATTACATTATATGTCGTGTTGAGCTTTTACTTTCTTGTTGTAAAAGTTTCTGATTGCTTATGGGACAGTAAAATCTGTGCCAGAAGATAATTCTATCAAGTGTGCCACAGCATCCGTCATGTCCTACTTTCTAGGACTATCACAGTGAGGATTGTACAGGCATAAACCCCTGCTGCCGAAACTCACCACATCCTGGTACTCTGTGTCATTGATTTTATACTCGCACGCTAAATCCACCGGTGGGAAAATCACCGACCAGCCGGTCTCTGTACAATTCCGGTATACCGTACCTGATATATAGAGTATAATATATAAAATTAACAATCACAGATATATACACAAATAAACACTATACAGCAAGAGGCGATTACCCGTTAGCCCTACAGGGAGCCCCTCACATACAGATTATACACCTACAGCTAGAGGGAGCTCACTACATACAGAATATACACCGAACACTAGAGGGAGCTCAATACAAACAGAATATACACCGAACACTAGAGGGAGCTCAATACATACAGATTATACAGTCACCACTAGAGGGAGCTCACTACATACAGAGTATACAGTCACCACTAGAGGGAGCTCACTACATACAGATTATACAGTCACCACTAGGAGGAGCTCACTACATACAGATTATACAGTCACCACTAGGAGGAGCTCACTACATACAGATTATACAGTCACCACTAGGGGGAGCTCACTACATACAGATTATACAGTCACCACTAGGAGGAGCTCACTACATACAGATTATACAGTCACCACTAGAGGGAGCTCACTACATACAGATTATACAGTCACCACTAGGAGGAGCTTACTACATACAGATTATACACCGAACACTAGAGGGAGCTCAATACAAACAGAATATACACCGAACACTAGAGGGAGCTCAATACATACAGATTATACAGTCACCACTAGAGGGAGCTCACTACATACAGAGTATACAGTCACCACTAGAGGGAGCTCACTACATACAGATTATACAGTCACCACTAGGAGGAGCTCACTACATACAGATTATACAGTCACCACTAGGAGGAGCTCACTACATACAGATTATACAGTCACCACTAGAGGGAGCTCATTACATACAGATTATACACCGAACACTAGAGGGAGCTCAATACAAACAGAATATACACCGAACACTAGAGGGAGCTCACTACATACAGATTATACAGTCACCACTAGAGGGAGCTCACTACATACAGATTATACAGTCACCACTAGAGGGAGCTCACTACATACAGAATATACACCGAACACTAGAGGGAGCTCAATACAAACAGAATATACACCGAACACTAGAGGGAGCTCAATACATACAGATTATACAGTCACCACTAGAGGGAGCTCACTACATACAGAGTATACAGTCACCACTAGAGGGAGCTCACTACATACAGATTATACAGTCACCACTAGGAGGAGCTCACTACATACAGATTATACAGTCACCACTAGGAGGAGCTCACTACATACAGATTATACAGTCACCACTAGAGGGAGCTCACTACATACAGATTATACACCGAACACTAGAGGGAGCTCACTACATACAGATTATACACCGAACACTAGAGGGAGCTCAATACAAACAGAATATACACCGAACACTAGAGGGAGCTCACTACATACAGATTATACAGTCACCACTAGAGGGAGCTCACTACATACAGATTATACAGTCACCACTAGAGGGAGCTCACTACATACAGAATATACACCGAACACTAGAGGGAGCTCAATACAAACAGAATATACACCGAACACTAGAGGGAGCTCAATACAAACAGAATATACACCGAACACTAGAGGGAGCTCACTACATACAGAATATACACCGAACACTAGAGGGAGCTCAATACAAACAGAATATACACCGAACACTAGAGGGAGCTCAATACATACAGATTATACAGTCACCACTAGAGGTACCTCACTACATACAGGTTATACAGTCACCACTAGAGGGAGCTCACTACATACAGATTATACAGTCACCACTAGGAGGAGCTCACTACATACAGATTATACAGTCACCACTAGGAGGAGCTCACTACATACAGATTATACAGTCACCACTAGAGGGAGCTCACTACATTCAGATTATACAGTCACCACTAGGGGAGCTCACTACATGCAGATTATACAGTCACCACTAGAGGGAGCTCACTACATACAGATTATACAGTCACCACTAGGGGAGCTCACTACATACAGATTATACAGTCACCACTAGAGGGAGCTCACTACATACAGATTATACAGTCACCACTAGGAGGAGCTCACTACATACAGATTATACAGTCACCACTAGGAGGAGCTCACTACATACAGATTATACAGTCACCACTAGGGGGAGCTCACTACATACAGATTATACAGTCACCACTAGGAGGAGCTCACTACATACAGATTATACAGTCACTACTAGAGGGAGCTCACTACATACATATTATACAGTCACCACTAGAGGGAGCTCACTACATACAGATTATACAGCCACCACTAGGAGGAGCTCACTACATACAGATTATTCAGTCACCACTAGGGGGAGCTCAATACATACAGATTATACAGTCACCAGGAGGAGCTCACTACATACAGATTATACAGTCACCACTAGAGGGAGCTCACTACATACAGATTATACAGTCACCACTAGGGGGAGCTCACTACATACAGATTATACAGTCACCAGGAGGAGCTCACTACATACAGATTATACAGTCACCACTAGAGGAGCTCACTACATACAGATTATACAGTCCCCACTAGGGGGAGCTCACTACATACAGATTATACAGTCACCACTAGAGGAGCTCACTACATACAGATTATACAGTCACCACTAGGGGGAGCTCACTACATACAGATTATACAGTCACCACTAGAGGAGCTCACTACATACAGATTATACAGTCCCCACTAGGAGGAGCTCACTACATACAGATTATACAGTCACCAGGAGGAGCTCACTACATACAGATTATACAGTCACCACTAGAGGGAGCTCACTACATACAGACTATACAGTCACCACTAGGAGGAGCTCACTACATACAGATTATACAGTCACCACTAGGGGGAGCTCACTATATACAGATTATACACTCACCACTAGGGGGAGCTCACTACATACAGATTATACAGTCACCACTAGGGGGAGCTCACTACATACAGATTATACACTCACCACTAGGGGGAGCTCACTACATACAGATTATACAGTCACCAGGAGGAGCTCACTACATACAGATTATACAGTGACCACTAGAGGGAGCTCACTATAATCTGTATGTATGTGTCATGTATGTTCCATCTGCGCTCACCTCTTATCCCTGTAATGAGCTGCAAGATCTTTGGACATGGGATGGAGACAGAGCGACCAACGGGGGTAGCGGGCCAGCAGCTGAGGTTATCCCACATCCCCGCACAGCCTGCAACACAGCACACATTCTGTACAGTGAGTATATCTATACAGAGTGCAGGGCGGGACATACAGTATACATATACACTTAGTGCAGAGTGTGACATACTATACATACATATATATATATATAACATACAGTGTAGGTCATGACATACAGTACATAAACACACAGGACAGTGATATACAGTATACACAGCACAGGGTATAACATACAGTATATACACACAGCACAGGGTATAACATACAGTATATACACAGCACAGGGTATAACATACAGTATATACACAGCACAGGGTATAACATACAGTATATACACAGCACAGGGTATAACATACAGTATATACACAGCACAGGGTATAACATACAGTATATACACAGCACAGGGTATAACATACAGTATACACACAGCACAGGGTATAACATACAGTATATACACAGCACAGGGTATAACATACAGTATATACACACGCACAGGGTATAACATACAGTATATACACACAGCACAGGGTATAACATACAGTATATACACAGCACAGGGTATAACATACAGTATATACACAGCACAGGGTATAACATACAGTATATACACAGCACAGGGTATAACATACAGTATATACACAGCACAGGGTATAACATACAGTATATACACAAGCACAGGGTATAACATACAGTATATACACAGCACAGGGTATAACATACAGTATATACACAGCACAGGGTATAACATACAGTATATACACAGCACAGGGTATAACATACAGTATATACACACAGCACAGGGTATAACATACAGTATATACACAGCACAGGGTATAACATACAGTATATACACAGCACAGGGTATAACATACAGTATATACACAGCACAGGGTATAACATACAGTATATACACAGCACAGGGTATAACATACAGTATATATACACACAGCACAGGGTATAACATACAGTATATACACACACGGCACAGGGTATAACATACAGTATATACACAGCACAGGGTATAACATACAGTATATACACACGGCACAGGGTATAACATACAGTATATACACAGCACAGGGTATAACATACAGTATATACACAGCACAGGGTATAACATACAGTATATACACAGCACAGGGTATAACATACAGTATATATACACACAGCACAGGGTATAACATACAGTATACACACGGCACAGGGTATAACATACAGTATATACACAGCACAGGGTATAACATACAGTATATACACACGGCACAGGGTATAACATACAGTATATACACAGCACAGGGTATAACATACAGTATATACACACAGCACAGGGTATAACATACAGTATATACACACAGCACAGGGTATAACATACAGTATACACACAGCACAGGGTATAACATACAGTATATACACAGCACAGGGTATAACATACAGTATATACACAGCACAGGGTATAACATACAGTATATACACAGCACAGGGTATAACATACAGTATATACACAGCACAGGGTATAACATACAGTATATACACAGCACAGGGTATAACATACAGTATATACACAGCACAGGGTATAACATACAGTATATACACAGCACAGGGTATAACATACAGTATATACACAGCACAGGGTATAACATACAGTATATACACAGCACAGGGTATAACATACAGTATATACACAGCACAGGGTATAACATACAGTATATACACACAGCACAGGGTATAACATACAGTATATACACACAGCACAGGGTATAACATACAGTATATACACACAGCACAGGGTATAACATACAGTATATACACAGCACAGGGTATAACATACAGTATATACACAGCACAGGGTATAACATACAGTATATACACAGCACAGGGTATAACATACAAGTTATACACAGCACAGGGTATAACATACAGTATATACACAGCACAGGGTATAACATACAGTATATACACAGCACAGGGTATAACATACAGTATATACACAGCACAGGGTATAACATACAGTATATACACAGCACAGGGTATAACATACAGTATATACACAGCACAGGGTATAACATACAGTATATACACACAGCACAGGGTATAACATACAGTATATACACACAGCACAGGGTATAACATACAGTATATACACACAGCACAGGGTATAACATACAGTATATACACACAGCACAGGGTATAACATACAGTATATACACAGCACAGGGTATAACATACAGTATATACACACAGCACAGGGTATAACATACAGTATATACACACAGCACAGGGTATAACATACAGTATATACACACAGCACAGGGTATAACATACAGTATATACACACAGCACAGGGTATAACATACAGTATATACACACAGCACAGGGTATAACATACAGTATATACACACAGCACAGGGTATAACATACAGTATATACACACAGCACAGGGTATAACATACAGTATATACACACAGCACAGGGTATAACATACAGTATATACACAGCACAGGGTATAACATACAGTATATACACACAGCACAGGGTATAACATACAGTATATACACACAGCACAGGGTATAACATACAGTATATACACACAGCACAGGGTATAACATACAGTATATACACACAGCACAGGGTATAACATACAGTATATACACACAGCACAGGGTATAACATACAGTATATACACACAGCACAGGGTATAACATACAGTATATACACACAGCACAGGGTATAACATACAGTATATACACACAGCACAGGGTATAACATACAGTATATACACAGCACAGGGTATAACATACACACAGCACAGGGTATAACATACAGTATATACACACAGCACAGGGTATAACATACAGTATATACACACAGCACAGGGTATAACATACAGTATATACACACGCACAGGGTATAACATACAGTATATACACAGCACAGGGTATAACATACAGTATATACACACAGCACAGGGTATAACATACAGTATATACACACAGCACAGGGTATAACATACAGTATATACACAGCACAGGGTATAACATACAGTATATACACACGCACAGGGTATAACATACAGTATATACACAGCACAGGGTATAACATACAGTATATACACACAGGTTTCACAGCACAGGGTATAACATACAGTATATACACAGCACAGGGTATAACATACAGTATATACACAGCACAGGGTATAACATACAGTATATACACAGCACAGGGTATAACATACAGTATATACACAGCACAGGGTATAACATACAGTATATACACAGCACAGGGTATAACATACAGTATATACACAGCACAGGGTATAACATACAGTATATACACAGCACAGGGTATAACATACAGTATATACACAGCACAGGGTATAACATACAGTATATACACAGCACAGGGTATAACATACAGTATATACACAGCACAGGGTATAACATACAGTATATACACAGCACAGGGTATAACATACAGTATATACACAGCACAGGGTATAACATACAGTATATACACAGCACAGGGTATAACATACAGTATATACACAGCACAGGGTATAACATACAGTATATACACAGCACAGGGTATAACATACAGTATATACACAGCACAGGGTATAACATACAGTATATACACAGCACAGGGTATAACATACAGTATATACACAGCACAGGGTATAACATACAGTATATACACAGCACAGGGTATAACATACAGTATATACACAGCACAGGGTATAACATACAGTATATACACAGCACAGGGTATAACATACAGTATATACACACAGCACAGGGTATAACATACAGTATATACACAGCACAGGGTATAACATACAGTATATACACAGCACAGGGTATAACATACAGTATATACACAGCACAGGGTATAACATACAGTATATACACAGCACAGGGTATAACATACAGTATATACACAGCACAGGGTATAACATACAGTATATACACAGCACAGGGTATAACATACAGTATATACACAGCACAGGGTATAACATACAGTATATACACAGCACAGGGTATAACATACAGTATATACACAGCACAGGGTATAACATACAGTATATACACAGCACAGGGTATAACATACAGTATATACACAGCACAGGGTATAACATACAGTATATACACAAGCACAGGGTATAACATACAGTATATACACACAGCACAGGGTATAACATACAGTATATACACAGCACAGGGTATAACATACAGTATATACACAGCACAGGGTATAACATACAGTATATACACACGCACAGGGTATAACATACAGTATATACACAGCACAGGGTATAACATACAGTATATACACAGCACAGGGTATAACATACAGTATATACACAGCACAGGGTATAACATACAGTATATACACAGCACAGGGTATAACATACAGTATATACACACGCACAGGGTATAACATACAGTATATACACACAGCACAGGGTATAACATACAGTATATACACACGCACAGGGTATAACATACAGTATATACACAGCACAGGGTATAACATACAGTATATACACAGCACAGGGTATAACATACAGTATATACACACAGCACAGGGTATAACATACAGTATATACACACAGCACAGGGTATAACATACAGTATATACACAGCACAGGGTATAACATACAGTATACACACGGCACAGGGTATAACATACAGTATATACACAGCACAGGGTATAACATACAGTATATACACAGCACAGGGTATAACATACAGTATATACACAGCACAGGGTATAACATACAGTATATACACACAGCACAGGGTATAACATACAGTATATACACACAGCACAGGGTATAACATACAGTATATACACACAGCACAGGGTATAACATACAGTATATACACAGCACAGGGTATAACATACAGTATATACACAGCACAGGGTATAACATACAGTATATACACAGCACAGGGTATAACATACAGTATATACACACAGCACAGGGTATAACATACAGTATATACACACAGCACAGGGTATAACATACAGTATATACACAGCACAGGGTATAACATACAGTATATACACAGCACAGGGTATAACATACAGTATATACACACAGCACAGGGTATAACATACAGTATATACACAGCACAGGGTATAACATACAGTATATACACAGCACAGGGTATAACATACAGTATATACACACAGCACAGGGTATAACATACAGTATATAACACAGCACAGGGTATAACATACAGTATATACACACAGCACAGGGTATAACATACAGTATATACACACAGCACAGGGTATAACATACAGTATACACACAGCACAGGGTATAACATACAGTATATACACAGCACAGGGTATAACATACAGTATATACACACAGCACAGGGTATAACATACAGTATATACACACGCACAGGGTATAACATACAGTATATACACAGCACAGGGTATAACATACAGTATATACACAGCACAGGGTATAACATACAGTATATACACACAGCACAGGGTATAACATACAGTATATACACACAGCACAGGGTATAACATACAGTATATACACAGCACAGGGTATAACATACAGTATATACACGGCACAGGGTATAACATACAGTATATACACAGCACAGGGTATAACATACAGTATATACACAGCACAGGGTATAACATACAGTATATACACAGCACAGGGTATAACATACAGTATATACACACAGCACAGGGTATAACATACAGTATATACACAGCACAGGGTATAACATACAGTATATACACAGCGGCACAGGGTATAACATACAGTATATACACACAGCACAGGGTATAACATACAGTATATACACACAGCACAGGGTATAACATACAGTATATACACACGCACAGGGTATAACATACAGTATATACACAGCACAGGGTATAACATACAGTATATACACACAGCACAGGGTATAACATACAGTATATACACAGCACAGGGTATAACATACAGTATATACACAGCACAGGGTATAACATACAGTATATACACAGCACAGGGTATAACATACAGTATATACACACAGCACAGGGTATAACATACAGTATATACACAGCACAGGGTATAACATACAGTATAACACACACAGCACAGGGTATAACATACAGTATATACACAGCACAGGGTATAACATACAGTATATACACAGCACAGGGTATAACATACAGTATATACACACAGCACAGGGTATAACATACAGTATATACACAGCACAGGGTATAACATACAGTATATACACACGCACAGGGTATAACATACAGTATATACACACAGCACAGGGTATAACATACAGTATATACACAGCACAGGGTATGACATACAGTATATATACAGGTATTCTGAGTATATGGGGTACACGCTACATTGCAGGGGTCATTGGGACTTGCATCTAACCTTCTGGCAGCCAGGTGGCAGTAGACACATTGAGTTCATCCAGAGCCTGCACACACATCTCCCGCTCCTTTGTCATCACCTCCAGCAGGTCACACAGCAGGTGAGTGCCCCCTACCTGTGGAGACAAGAAACACATCAGCTCCAAGGAACTGTCCAAGGTGGAGAAGTCACAACAGAGCAGGAAGTGCAGAGGGCAAAAAGTCAAAGAATTGGGGAAAGTGGATAGGAGGAGTATACAGTCCAGGATACAGACCACCCTCACCGCGACAACTGTTGACACGACCAGAGTAGTCAGGAAGCTTGCCGTGTAAGATCAATGATCCAAGGATGCCAAGAACAGGGGTCAGAACTGCCAAATCTCTGTACTACTGAGAGCAACACCGCACCAGACCTCACCCTGCAATACCATGTAACACCACAGAGAGCACTGTACACAAGCCCCCTGTATATACACAGCCGCTCACTATCCCCCCCCTGTATATACACAGCCGCTCACTATCCCCCCCCTGTATATACACAGCCGCTCACTATCCCCCCCTCTATATATACACAGCCGCTCACTATCCCCCCTGTATATACACAGCCGCTCACTATCCCCCCCCGTATATACACAGCCGCTCACTATCCCCCCCCTCTATATACACAGCCGCTCACTATCCCCCCCCCTGTATATACACAGCCGCTCACTATCCCCCCCCCTGTATATACACAGCCGCTCACTATCCCCCCCTGTATATACACAGCCGCTCACTATCCCCCCCGTATATACACAGCCGCTCACTATCCCCCCCGTATATACACAGCCGCTCACTATCCCCCCCTATATATACACAGCCGCTCACTATCCCCCCCTCTCTATATACACAGCCGCTCACTATCCCCCCCTCTATATACACAGCCGCTCACTATCTTTTCAGCCGCTCACTATCCCCCCTCTATATACACAGCCGCTCACTATCCCCCCCCTCTTATATATACACAGCCGCTCACTATCCCCCCCCCTGTATATACACAGCCGCTCACTATCCCCCCGTATATACACAGCCGCTCACTATCCCCCCTCTATATACACAGCCGCTCACTATCCCCCCCTCCCTCCCCCCTATATACACAGCCGCTCACTATCCCCCCCTCTATATACACAGCCGCTCACTATCCCCCCTATATACACAGCCGCTCACTATCCCCCCTCTATATACACAGCCGCTCACTATCCCCCCTATATACACAGCCGCTCACTATCCCCCCTCTATATATACACAGCCGCTCACTATCCCCCTCTCTATATACACAGCCGCTCACTATCCCCCCTATATACACAGCCGCTCACTATCCCCCCCTATATACACAGCCGCTCACTATCCCCCCTCTATATACACAGCCGCTCACTATCCCCCCCTCTATATACACAGCCGCTCACTATCCCCCTCTATATACACAGCCGCTCACTATCCCCCCCCTATATACACAGCCGCTCACTATCCCCCCCTATATACACAGCCGCTCACTATCCCCCCCTCTATATACACAGCCGCTCACTATCCCCCCTCTATATACACAGCCGCTCACTATCCCCCCTCTATATACACAGCCGCTCACTATCCCCCCCTCTATATACACAGCCGCTCACTATCCCCCCCCTCTATATACACAGCCGCTCACTATCCCCCCCTCTATATACACAGCCGCTCACTATCCCCCCTATATACACAGCCGCTCACTATCCCCCCTATATACACAGCCGCTCACTATCCCCCCCTCTATATACACAGCCGCTCACTATCCCCCCTATATACACAGCCGCTCACTATCCCCCCTCTATATACACAGCCGCTCACTATCCCCCCTCTATATACACAGCCGCTCACTATCCCCCCTCTATATACACAGCCGCTCACTATCCCCCCTCTATATACACAGCCGCTCACTATCCCCCCTCTATATACACAGCCGCTCACTATCCCCCCTCTATATACACAGCCGCTCACTATCCCCCTCTATATACACAGCCGCTCACTATCCCCCCTCTATATACACAGCCGCTCACTATCCCCCCCCTATATACACAGCCGCTCACTATCCCCCCTCTATATACACAGCCGCTCACTATCCCCCCTCTATATACACAGCCGCTCACTATCCCCCCTCTATATACACAGCCGCTCACTATCCCCCCTCTATATACACAGCCGCTCACTATCCCCCCTCTATATACACAGCCGCTCACTATCCCCCCTCTATATACACAGCCGCTCACTATCCCCCCTCTATATACACAGCCGCTCACTATCCCCCCCTATATACACAGCCGCTCACTATCCCCCCCCTATATACACAGCCGCTCACTATCCCCCCTCTATATACACAGCCGCTCACTATCCCCCCTCTATATACACAGCCGCTCACTATCCCCCCCTCTATATACACAGCCGCTCACTATCCCCCCTCTATATACACAGCCGCTCACTATCCCCCCTCTATATACACAGCCGCTCACTATCCCCCCCTGTATATACACAGCCGCTCACTATCCCCCCCTCTATATACACAGCCGCTCACTATCCCCCCTGTATATACACAGCCGCTCACTATCCCCCCTCTATATACACAGCCGCTCACTATCCCCCCTCTATATACACAGCCGCTCACTATCCCCCCTTATATACACAGCCGCTCACTATCCCCCCTCTATATACACAGCCGCTCACTATCCCCCCTCTATATACACAGCCGCTCACTATCCCCCCTCTATATACACAGCCGCTCACTATCCCCCTCTATATACACGCCGCTCACTATCCCCCCCCTTATATACCAGCCGCTCACTATCCCCCCTCTATATACACAGCCGCTCACTATCCCCCCTCTATATACACAGCCGCTCACTATCCCCCCTCTATATACACGCCGCTCACTATCCCCCCCTCTATATATCACAGCCGCTCACTATCCCCCCTCTATATATCACAGCCGCTCACTATCCCCCCTCTCTATATACACAGCCGCTCACTATCCCCCCTCTATATACACAGCCGCTCACTATCCCCCCTGTATATACACAGCCGCTCACTATCCCCCCCTCTATATACACAGCCGCTCACTATCCCCCCTCTCTATATACACAGCCGCTCACTATCCCCCCCTCTATATACACAGCCGCTCACTATCCCCCCCCTATATACACAGCCGCTCACTATCCCCCCTGTATATACACAGCCGCTCACTATCCCCCCTCTATATACACAGCCGCTCACTATCCCCCCCTATATACACAGCCGCTCACTATCCCCCTTTCCCTTACACAGCCGCTCACTCCCCCCCCTATTCCGCCCTCACTATCCCCCCTCTATATACACAGCCGCTCACTATCCCCCCTCTATATACACAGCCGCTCACTATCCCCCCTGTATATACACAGCCGCTCACTATCCCCCCTCTATATACACAGCCGCTCACTATCCCCCTCTATATACACAGCCGCTCACTATCCCCCCCTCTATATACACAGCCGCTCACTATCCCCCCTCTATATACACAGCCGCTCACTATCCCCCCCTGTATATACACAGCCGCTCACTATCCCCCCCTCTATATACACAGCCGCTCACTATCCCCCCTCTATATACACAGCCGCTCACTATCCCCCCCTCTATATACACAGCCGCTCACTATCCCCCCTCTATATACACAGCCGCTCACTATCCCCCCTCTATATACACAGCCGCTCACTATCCCCCCCTGTATATACACAGCCGCTCACTATCCCCCCTCTATATACACAGCCGCTCACTATCCCCCCTCTATATACACAGCCGCTCACTATCCCCCCTCTATATACACAGCCGCTCACTATCCCCCCTCTATATACACAGCCGCTCACTATCCCCCCTCTATATACACAGCCGCTCACTATCCCCCCCTCTATATACACAGCCGCTCACTATCCCCCCTCTCTATATACACAGCCGCTCACTATCCCCTCCTCTATATACACAGCCGCTCACTATCCCCCCTCTATATACACAGCCGCTCACTATCCCCCCCTCTATATACACAGCCGCTCACTATCCCCCCTGTATATACACAGCCGCTCACTATCCCCCCTCTATATACACAGCCGCTCACTATCCCCCTCTATATACACAGCCGCTCACTATCCCCCTGTATATACACAGCCGCTCACTATCCCCTCCTCTATATACACAGCCGCTCACTATTCCCCCTGTATATACACAGCCGCTCACTATCCCCCCTCTATATACACAGCCGCTCACTATCCCCCCTGTATATATACAGCCGCTCACTATCCCCCCTCTATATACACTGCCGCTCACTATCCCCTCCTCTATATACACTGCCGCTCACTATCCCCCCTGTATATACACAGCCGCTCACTATCCCCCCCTATATACACAGCCGCTCACTATCCCCCCTATATACACAGCCGCTCACTATCCCCCCCTCTATATATACAGCCGCTCACTATCCCCCCTGTATATACACAGCCGCTCACTATCCCCCCTGTATATACACAGCCGCTCACTATCCCCCCTCTATATACACAGCCGCTCACTATCCCCCCTCTATATACACAGCCGCTCACTATCCCCCTCTCTATATACACAGCGCTCACTATCCCCCCTCTATATACACAGCCGCTCACTATCCCCCCTGTATATACACAGCCGCTCACTATCCCCCTGTATATACACAGCCGCTCACTATCCCCCCTATATACAGCCGCTCACTATCCCCCCCTCTTATATACACAGCCGCTCACTATCCCCCCCTCTATATACACAGCCGCTCACTATCCCCCCTCTATATACACAGCCGTCACTATCCCCTCCTCTATATACACAGCCGTCACTATCCCCCCTTATATACACAGCCGCTCACTATCCCCTCTCTATATACACAGCCGTCACTATCCCCCCTCTTATATACGCCGTCCTATCCCCCTCTATATACACGCCGTCACTATCCCCCCTGTATATACACAGCCGCTCACTATCCCCCCTTTCAGCCGTCCTTCCCCCCTTTACCGCGCTCCTTCCCCCCCCTTTTCGCCGCTCCTTCCCCCCTCTTCCGCCGCTCCTTCCCCCCTTTCCGCCGTCACTTCCCCTCCTTTTCACAGCCGTCACTTCCCCCCTTATCACAGCCGCTCACTATCCCTCCTCTATATACACAGCCGTCACTATCCCCCCTTTCACGCCTCTCCTTCCCCCTTTCCGCCGTCACTATCCCCCCTTTACACTGCCGTCACTATCCCCCCCTCTATATTCAGCCGTCACTATCCCCCCTCTTTCCGCCTCACTATCCCCCTCTTTACACGCGCTCACTATCCCCCCTTTACACTCGCTCACTATCCCCCTGTATTCACGCCGCTCACTATCCCCCCCTGTATTCCGCCGTCACTATCCCCCCTTTATACACAGATGCTCACTATCCCCCTCTTTGCCGTCACTTCCCCCCTCTTTCCGCCGCTCACTATCCCCTCCTCTTTCCGCCGTCACTTCCCCCCTTTTCCGCCGCTCCTTCCCCCCTCTTTCCGCCGCTCCTTCCCCCCTTTTCCGCCTCCTTCCCCCTCTTTACACGCCGTCACTTCCCCCTCTTTCCCGTCACTATCCCCCCTCTTTCCGCCGTCCTTCCCCCTTTTCCCCCTCCTTCCCCCTTTCCGCCGCTCCTTCCCCCCTCTTTCCGCGCTCCTTCCCCCCTTTCCGCCTCCTTCCCCCCTCTTTCCGCCGCTCCTTCCCCCCTCTTTCCGCCGCTCACTATCCCCCTCTTTCCGCCGCTCCTTCCCCCCTCTTTCCGCCGTCCTCCCCCCCTTTCCGCGCTCACTTCCCCCCTATCCCCCTTCCCCCCTTTACCGCCGTCACTATCCCCCCTTTTCCCGTCCTTCCCCCCCCCGGCCTTCCCCCTCTTTCCGCCGTCCTCCCCCTTCCGCCGTCACTTCCCCCCTCTTTCCGCCGCTCCTTCCCCCCTTTACACAGCCGCTCCTTCCCCCCTTTTCCGCCGCTCACTTCCCCCCTCTTTCCCGTCACTTCCCCCCTATTACACGCCGCTCACTTCCCCCCTCTTTCCGCCGCTCCTTCCCCCTCTTTCCCGTCACTATCCCCCCTGTTTCACGCCGTCCTTCCCCCTTTCCGCCGTCCTTCCCCTTTTCCGCCGCCCTTCCCCCCCCCTCCTCCCCCTTTCCCCCTCCCCCTTTCCCCCTCCTTCCCCCTTTCCGCCGCCTCCCCCCTTTCCGCCGCCTCCCCCTCCGCCCCTCCCCCCTTTCCTGCCGCTCCTCCCCCCTTTCCGCGTCACTTCCCCCCTGTTTCCGCCGTCACTTCCCCCCTTTTCCGCCGTCCTTCCCCCCTGTTCCGCCTCACTTCCCCCCCTTTCCCGTCCTATCCCCCTCTTTCCGCCGCTCCTTCCCCCCCTTTCCGCCGCTCACTATCCCCCCTCTTTCACAGCCGCTCCTATCCCCCCTCTTTCCGCGTCCTATCCCCCTCTATATCCGCCGCTCACTTCCCCCCTTTTCCGCCGCTCACTTCCCCCTCTTTTCCTCCTTCCCCCCCTTTCCGCCGCTCCTTCCCCCTGTTTCCGCCGCTCACTATCCCCCCTCTTTTCACGCCGCTCACTTCCCCCCTGTTTCCGCCGTCCTTCCCCCCTTTTACACAGCCGCTCACTACCCCCCCTATATACACAGCCGCTCCTACCCCCCTCTATATACACAGCCGCTCACTATCCCCCCTGTTATACACGCCGCTCACTATCCCCCCTCTTTACACAGGCGCTCCTCCCCCCTTACCGCCGCCCTCCCCCCTATACACGCCGCTCACTACCCCCCTGTTATACACGCCGCTCACTACCCCCCTATATACACGCCGCTCACTACCCCCCTGTATATCCAGCCGCTCCTACCCCCCTCTATATCCTGCCGCTCCTCCCCCCTCTATATACACAGCCGCTCACTACCCCCCTATATCACAGCCGCTCACTTCCCCCCTATATACACGCCGCTCCTACCCCCCTGTATATCCGCCGCTCCTACCCCCCCTATATCCAGCCGCTCACTACCCCCCTCTTATACCGCCGCTCCTCCCCCCGTTATACCGCCGCCCTCCCCCCCCCTTATCCGCCTCCTCCCCCCTTTCCGCCGCTCACTCCCCCCTGTTTCACGCCGCTCACTACCCCCCTGTTTCCGCCGCTCCTCCCCCCTATATACCGCCGCTCCCCCCCCTCTTATACACAGCCGCTCACTATCCCCCCTGTATATACACAGCCGCTCACTATCCCCCCTCTATATATACAGCCGCTCACTATCCCCCCTCTATATACACAGCCGCTCACTATCCCCCCTCTATATATACGCCGCTCACTATCCCCCCTCTATATACACAGCCGCTCACTATCCCCCTCTATATACACAGCCGCTCACTATCCCCCCTCTATATACACAGCCGCTCACTATCCCCCCTCTATATACACAGCCGCTCACTATCCCCCCTCTACATATACACAGCCGCTCACTATCCCCCCTGTATATATACAGCCGCTCACTATCCCCCCCTCTATATACACAGCCGCTCACTATCCCCCCCTCTATATACACAGCCGCTCACTATCCCCCCTGTATATACACAGCCGCTCACTATCCCCCCCCCTATATACACAGATGCTCTCTATATCCCCCTCCCATATATACTCACTTTCCCTTCATCTCCTCTTCCCATATCCCCTCTGTACCGAGCCCCATATACCGGACACTATACACTGCGTCTCCGAATCATTTCCGGAGCTTATCATTTCTAACCTTGCAGAACTGCCCCCCAAGCACCCCCCTCCCCTCCCCCATAGGGTCCCAGGGCAGATCTCCGCTCTGGAGTAATTCCTGCAGTAAATGAAACCATCTGTCTCCTATTTATAGCCCCGAAACGCACAAATCACTGCGGCAAATGGGAATTACTTTCCTATATCAGGAGCTGGAAGACTACCTCCTCCCGCAGTGTTACCCCCATCATCCAGTCCCCCGCAGTGGTACCCCCATCATCTATTCCCCCACAGTGTTACCCCCATCATCCAGTCCCCCGCAGTGTTACCCCCATCATCCAGTCCCCCGCAGTGGTACCCCCATCATCCAGTCCCCCGCAGTGGTACCCCCATCATCCAGTCCCCCACAGTGTTACCCCCATCATCCAGTCCCCCGCAGTGTTACCCCCATCATCCAGTCCCCCTCAGTGTTACCCCCATCATCCAGTCCCCCGCAGTGTCACCCCCATCATCCAGTCCCCCGCAGTGTCACCCCCATCACAGTCCCCCGCAGTGTCACCCCCATCATCCAGTCCCCCGCAGTGTCACCCCCATCACAGTCCCCCCGCAGTGTCACCCCCATCATCCAGTCCCCCGCAGTGTCACCCCCATCATCCATTCCCCCGCAGTGTCACCCCCATCATCCAGTCCCCCGCAGTGTCACCCCCATCATCCAGTCCCCCGCAGTGTCACCCCCATCACAGTCCCCCGCAGTGTCACCCCCATCACAGTCCCCCGCAGTGTCACCCCCATCATCCAGTCCCCCGCAGTGTCACCCCCATCATCCAGTCCCCCGCAGTGTCACCCCCATCATCCAGTCCCCCGCAGTGTTACCCCCATCATCCAGTCCCCCGCAGTGTCACCCCCATCATCCAGTCCCCCGCAGTGTCACCCCCATCATCCAGTCCCCCGCAGTGTCACCCCCATCACCAGTCCCCCGCAGTGTTACCCCATCACAGTCCCCGCGGTGTCACCCCCATCATCCAGTCCCCCGCAGTGTTACCCCCATCATCCAGTCCCCCGCAGTGTCACCCCCATCATCCAGTCCCCCGCAGTGTTACCCCCATCATCCAGCCCCCCCGCAGTGTTACCCCCATCATCTTCTTGCTCTCTCGTCTCATGGGGGTTGTATTCCTACTACTTTATTACCATTACTTCCTGGCTCCTTTGCTCTTGCCCCTGTGGCCCCTTTCTTTGGGGCCCCTCTCCTTACACAGGCTTCCCAATGTCCGGGCTTTGCTCCGCTAGTCTCTCGGCACTAGGACCCCAGGACTACAGCTCCCATCGTACTCACAGGTGACAGCACAGCGAGGAGTACTCCCAGGGTGACAGTGGCCATGCTGGCGGAGGGTCCGAGCGTGTCAGCGGCTCCTCAGTCTCCCGGGAATAGCAGCGGACAGAGCGGGCACCGGGGAGAAGTGAGAGCAGCCGGGCCCGCCCCCTCCTCACAGGACACGCCCACACAGCCGCGCCAATGGTAACAACTGTGAGGTGACCGGGAGATTTACCTCAGACACGAGGGCCTGACCTGAGAGATCGCTGTGATCTGGCCCTCGGTGATCTGTCCCTCACTGATCTGTTTCTCAGTGATCTATCCCTCAGTGATCACTCCTCAGTAATCTATCCTTCAGTGATTGCTCCTTGGTGATCTGTACAGTCATGGCCAAAAGTTTTGAGAATGACACAAATATTCTATTTTCACATGATCTGCTGCCCTCTGGTTTTTATGTGTGTTTGTCAGATGGTTTTATCACATACAGAAATAGAATTGCATTCATATTATGAGTAACAGAAGCTTATATTGACACTTAGAATGAGTTAATGCAGCAAGTCAATATTTGCAGTGTTGACCCTTCTTCTTCAGGACCTCTGCAATTCTCCCTGGCATGCTCTCAATCAACTTCTGGACCAAATCCTGACTGATAGCAGTCCATTCTTGCAGAATCAATGCTTTCATTTTGTCTGAATTTGTTGGTTTTTGTTTGTCCACCCATCTCTTGATGATTGACCACAAGTTCTCAATGGGATTAAGATCTGGGGAGTTTCCAGGCCATGGACCCAAAATCTCTATGTTTTGTTCCCTGAGCCATTTAGTTCTCACCTTTGCTTTATGGCAAGGTGCTCCATCATGCTGGAAAAGGCATTGTTGAGCGCCAAACTGCTCTTGGACGGTTGGGAGAAGTTGCTCTTGGAGGACATTCTGGTACCATTCTTTATTCATGGCAAGACTGTGAGAGAGCCGATTCCCTTGGCTGAGAAGCAACCCCACACATGAATGGTTTCAGGATGCTTTACAGTTGGCATGAGACAAGACTGGTGGTAGCGCTCACCTCTTCTTCTCCGAATAAGCTGTTTTCCAGATGTTCCAAACAATCGAAAAGGGGATTCATCAGAGAAAATGACTTTCCCCCAGTCCTCAGCAGTCCACTCCCTGTACCTTTTGCAGAATATCAGTCTGTCCCTGATGTTTTTTCTGGAGAGAAGTGGCTTCTTTGCTGCCCTCCTTGAGACCAGGCCTTGCTCCAAGAGTCTCCGCCTCACAGTGCGTGCAGATGCACTCACACCTGCCTGCTGCCATTCCTCAGCAAGCTCTGCACTGCTGGTAGCCCCATCCCGCAGCTGAAACACTTTTAAGAGACGGTCCTGCCGCTTGCTGGTCTTTCTTGGGCGCCCTGGAGCCTTTTTGGCACCAATGGAACCTCTCTCCTTGAAGTTCTTGATGATGCGATAGATTGTTGACTGAGGTGCAATCTTTCTAGCTGCAATACTCTTCCCAGTTAGGCCATTTTTGTGCAGTGCAATGATGACTGCACGTGTTTCTTTAGAGATAACCATGGTTAACAGAAGAGAAACAATGATGGCAAGCACCAGCCTCCTTTTAAAGTGTCCAGTGGTGTCATTCTTACTTAATCATGACAGATTGATCTCCAGCCCTGTCCTCATCAACACCCACACCTGTGTTAATGGAGCAATCACTGAAACGATGTTAGGTGGTCCTTTTAAGGCAGGGCTGCAATGATGTTGAAATGTGTTTTGGGGGATAAAGTTCATTTTCTAGGCAAATATTGACTTTGCAAGTAATTGCTGTTAAGCTGATCACTCTTTATAACATTCTGGAGTATATGCAAATTGCCATTAGAAAAACTGAAGCAGTAGACTTTGTAAAAATTTATATTTGTATCATTCTCAAAACTTTTGGCCATGACTGTACCTCAGTGATCTGTCTCTCAGTCATTGCTCCTCAGTGATCTGTTCCTCGTTGATCTGTTCCTCAGTGATCTGTCCCTCAGTGATCGCTCCTCTGTGATCTATCCCGTCCCTCAGTGATCTATCCCTCAGTGATCGCTCCTCTGTGATCTATCCCGCTCCTCAGTGATCTGTTCCTCAGTGATCGCTCCTCAGTGATCTGTTCCTCAGTGATCGCTCCTCAGTAATCTATCCCTTAGTGATCACTCCTCAGTGATCTGTCACTCAGTGATCACTCCTCTGTGATCTATCCCGTCCCTCAGTAATCTGTCCCTCAGTGATATGTCCCGCTCCTCAGTGATCTATCCCGTCCCTCAGTGATCTATCCCTCAGTGATTGCTCCTCGGTGATCTGTCTCTCAGTCATTGCTCCTCAGTGATCTGTTCCTCGGTGATCTGTTCCTCAGTGATCGCTCCTCAGTGATCTGTCCCTCAGTGATCGCTCCTCTGTGATCTATCCCGTCCCTCAGTAATCTGTACCTCAGTGATCTGTCCCGCTCCTCAGTGATCTATCCCGTCCCTCAGTGATCTATCCCTCAGTGATTGCTCCTCGGTGATCTGTCTCTCAGTCATTGCTCCTCAGTGATCTGTTCCTCGGTGATCTGTTCCTCAGTGATCGCTCCTCAGTGATCTGTCCCTCAGTGATCGCTCCTCTGTGATCTATCCCGCTCCTCAGTGATCTGTTCCTCAGTAATCTATCCCTCAGTGATCGCTCCTCAGTGATCGCTCCTCAGTGATCTGTACCTCAGTGATCTGTCTCTCAGTCATTGCTCCTCAGTGAATTATCCTAAAGCTGGTCATACACGTGTGATATTAATTTGCAGATCACTTGCTCTAAATCGTGTGTATATGACACTACAAACATCTGATTTTCACCAGATCTGCCAAAGATCTTCAGATAAATCACTTATGTGTATGGCTAGCCATAATGATTGTTCCCCAGTGATCGCTCTTCAGTGATCAGTTTCTTACTGATCATTCCTCATTCATCTATCTGCCAGTGATCCATCCCTCAGTTATCTGTCATTAAGTCCTTGTGATCTTTCCCTAGTGATCCATCCCTCAATGATCCATCCATCCATCATTAATCAGTTGTGATCTGTCTTCAGAGAACCCACCACAGTGATCCTTCAAGCACAGTTGATCCTCTTTTAGCAGACTAGTCTCACATCATTTTCATATTTTTCATCATCCATCTTCAAAACCTCTTCGGTCAGCTTTAGTGATCTATCCCTTAGAGATCTGTTCCTCATTGATTACTTCCTTAGTGATTGGTATTCAGTGATCCATCCGTCATTGATCTACCCTCAGTGATCAGTCCTTTATTGATCCTTTCTCAGTGATCTGTCCCTCAAAGATCAGTAACTCATCTTCTGTGATCCATCCCTCAGTGATCTCTTTGTGGTAATCCATCCTGCAATAATCTTTCCTCAGTGACCCATCCATCAGTGATCTCCCTTTACTGATCTATCCCTCTGTGAAATGTCCTCAGTGATCAATCTCTTCAATGATTTTGCCTCAGTAATCTCCCCTCTGTGATCTATTCCTCAGTGATTTCTCCTTCAATGATCAATCCCTCAGTAATCCATCTCTCAGGGATCTCTACCTCATAGATTGTAAACCCTTGCAGGCAGGGCCCTCTATCCCACTGTGCCAGTGATCACTGCTAGTATTATCTGTTTTGTATATCTGGGGTACCATATGTAAATCCGCAATGTAAAGCACCATGGGATTAATATAATAATGTACAGAGCACCATGGAAATAATATAATAATGTACAGAGCACCAAGGGATTAATATAATAATGTACAGCACCATGGGATTAATATAATAATGTACAGCACCATGGAATTAATATAATAATGTACAGAGCACCATGGGATTAATATAATAATGTACAGAGCACCATGGAAGTAATATAATAATGTACAGCACCATGGAAATAATATAATAATGTACAGAGCACCATGGGATTAATATAATAATGTACAGAGCACCATGGAATTACTATAATAATGTACAGCACCATGGGATTAATATAATAATGTGCAGAGCACCATGGAATTACTATAATAATGTACAGCACCATGGGATTAATATAATAATGTACAGAGCACCATGGGATTAATATAATAATGTACAGAGCACCATGGAGGTAATATAATAATGTACAGCACCATGGAATTAATATAATAATGTACAGAGCACCATGGAATTAATATAATAATGTACAGAGCACCATGGGATTAATATAATAATGTACAGCACCATGGAATTAATATAATAATGTACAGAGCACCATGGGATTAATATAATAATGTACAGAGCACCATGGAATTAATATAATAATGTACAGCACCATGGAATTAATATAATAATGTACAGCACTATGGGATTAATATAATGTACAGCACCATGGAATTAATATAATAATGTACAGCACCATGGGATTAATATAATAATGTACAGAGCACCATGGGATTAATATAATAATGTACAGCACCATGAAATTAATATAATAATGTACAGAGCACCATGGATCTAATATAATAATGTACAGAGCACCATGGGATTAATATAATAATGTACAGAGCACCATGGAATTAATATAATAATGTACAGCACCATGGAATTAATATAATAATGTACAGAGCGCCATGGAATTAATATAATAATGTACAGCACCATGGAATTAATATAATAATGTACAGAGCACCATGGGATTAATATAATGTACAGAGCACTATGGAATTAATATAATAATGTACAGCGCACCATGGAAATAATATAATAATGTACAGCGCACCATGGAAATAATATAATAATGTACAGAGCGCCATGGAATTGATATAATAATGTACAGCACCATGGAATTAATATAATAATGTACAGAGCGCCATGGAATTAATATAATAATGTACAGCACCATGGAATTAATATAATAATGTACAGAGCACCATGGGATTAATATAATAATGTACAGCACTATGGGATTAATATAATAATGTACAGCACCATGGAATTAATATAATAATGTACAGAGCACCATGGGATTAATATAATAATGTACAGCACCATGGAATTAATATAATAATGTACAGCACCATGGGATTAATATAATAATGTACAGCACCATGGAATTAATATAATAATGTACAGAGCACTATGGAATTAATATAATAATGTACAGATCACCATGGGATTAATATAATAATGTACAGAGCACCATGGGATTAAAATAATAATGTACAGCACCATGGAATTAATATAATAATGTACAGCACCATGGAATTAATATAATAATGTACAGCACCATAGGATTAATATAATAATGTACAGAGCACCATGGAATTAATATAATAATGTACAGAACATGGGATTAATATAAAAATGTACAGAGCACCATGGGATTAAAATAATAATGTACAGCACCATGGAATTAATATAATAATGTACAGCACCATGGAATTAATATAATAATGTACAGCACCATAGGATTAATATAATAATGTACAGAGCACCATGGAATTAATATAATAATGTACAGAACATGGGATTAATATAAAAATGTACAGAGCACCATGGGATTAATATAATAATGTACAGAGCACCATGGGATTAATATAATAATGTACAGAGCACCATGGGATTAATATAATAATGTACAGAGCAGCATGGAATTAATATAATAATGTACAGAGCACCATGGAACTAATATAATAATGTACAGCACCATGGAAATAATATAATAATGTACAGCACCATGGAAGTAATATAATAATGTACAGCACCAAGGAATTAATATAATAATGTACAGAGCATCATGGAATTAATATATATAATGAACAGCACCATGGGAGTAATATCATAATGTACAGCACCATGGGATTAATATAATAATGTACAGAGCACCATGGAATTAATATAATAATGTACAGAGCACCATGGAAATAATATAATAATGTACAGAGCACCATGGGATTAATATAATAATGTACAGAGCACCATGGAATTAATATAATAATGTACAGAGCATCATGGAATTAATATAATAATGAACAGCACCATGGAATTAATATAATAATGTACAGAGCACCATGGGATTAATATAATAATGTACGGAGCACCATAGGATTAATATAATAATGTACAGCACCATGGAATTAATATAATAATGTACAGCACCATGGAATTAATATAATAATGTACAGCACCATGGGATTAATATAATGTACAGAGCACCATGGGATTAATATAATAATGTACAGAGCACCATGGGATTAATATAATAATGTACAGCACTATGGAATTAATATAATAATATACAGCACCATGGGATTAATCTAATAATGTACAGAGCACCATGGAATTAATATAATAATGTACAGCACCATGGGATTAATATAATAATGTACAGCACCATGGAATTAATATAATAATGTACAGAGCACCATGGAATTAATATAATAATGTACAGCACCATGGGATTAATCTAATAATGTACAGAGCACCATGGAATTAATATAATAATGTACAGAGCGCAATGGCATTAATATAATAATGTACAGCACCATGGAATTAATATAATAATGTACAGAGCACCATGGAATTAATATAATAATGTACAGCACCAAGGAATTAATATAATAATGTACAGAGCACCATGGGATTAATATAATAATGTACAGCACCATGGAATTAATATAATAATGTACAGAGCACCATGGAATTAATATAATAATGTACAGAGCACCATGGGATTAATATAATAATGTACAGAGCACCATGGGATTAAAATAATAATGTACAGCACCATGGAATTAATATAATAATGTACAGCACCATAGGATTAATATAATAATGTACAGAGCACCATGGAAATAATATAATAATGTACAGAGCACCATGGAATTAATAAAATAATGTACAGCACCATGGGATTAATATAATAATGTACAGCACCATGGGATTAATATAATAATGTACAGCACCATGGAATTAATATAATAATGTACAGAGCACCATGGGATTAATATAATAATGTACAGCACCATGGGATTAATATAATAATGTACAGCACCATGGAAATAATATAATGTACAGAGCACTATGGAATTAATATAATAATGTACAGCGCACCATGGAAATAATATAATAATGTACAGCGCACCATGGAAATAATATAATAATGTACAGAGCGCCATGGAATTAATATAATAATGTACAGCACCATGGAATTAATATAATAATGTACAGAGCGCCATGGAATTAATATAATAATGTACAGCACCATGGAATTAATATAATAATGTACAGAGCACCATGGGAGTAATATAATAATGTACAGCACTATGGGATTAATATAATAATGTACAGCACCATGGAATTAATATAATAATGTACAGAGCACCATGGGATTAATATAATAATGTACAGCACCATGGAATTAATATAATAATGTACAGCACCATGGGATTAATATAATAATGTACAGCACCATGGAATTAATATAATAATGTACAGCACCATGGAATTAATATAATAATGTACAGAGCACCATGGGATTAATATAATAATGTACAGCACCATGGAATTAATATAATAATGTACAGCACCATGGGATTAATATAATAATGTACAGCACCATGGAATTAATATAATAATGTACAGCACCATGGAATTAATATAATAATGTACAGAGCACCATGGAATTAATATAATAATGTACAGAGCACCATGGGATTAATATAATAATGTACAGAGCACCATGGGATTAAAATAATAATGTACAGCACCATGGAATTAATATAATAATGTACAGCACCATGGAATTAATATAATAATGTACAGAGCACCATGGGATTAATATAATAATGTACAGCACTATGGGATTAATATAATAATGTACAGCACCATGGAATTAATATAATAATGTACAGAGCACCATGGGATTAATATAATAATGTACAGCACCATGGAAATAATATAATAATGTACAGCACCATGGGATTAATATAATAATGTACAGCACCATGGAATTAATATAATAATGTACAGAGCACTATGGAATTAATATAATAATGTACAGAGCACCATGGGATTAATATAATAATGTACAAAGCACCATGGGATTAAAATAATAATGTACAGCACCATGGAATTAATATAATAATGTACAGCACCATGGAATTAATATAATAATGTACAGCACCATAGGATTAATATAATAATGTACAGAGCACCATGGAATTAATATAATAATGTACAGAACATGGGATTAATATAAAAATGTACAGAGCACCATGGGATTAATATAATAATGTACAGAGCACCATGGGATTAATATAATAATGTACAGAGCACCATGGGATTAATATAATAATGTACAGAGCAGCATGGAATTAATATAATAATGTACAGAGCACCATGGAACTAATATAATAATGTACAGCACCATGGAAATAATATAATAATGTACAGAGCACCATGGAAATAATATAATAATGTACAGCACCATGGAAGTAATATAATAATGTACAGCACCAAGGAATTAATATAATAATGTACAGAGCATCATGGAATTAATATATATAATGAACAGCACCATGGGAGTAATATCATAATGTACAGCACCATGGGATTAATATAATAATGTACAGAGCACCATGGAATTAATATAATAATGTACAGAGCACCATGGAAATAATATAATAATGTACAGAGCACCATGGGATTAATATAATAATGTACAGAGCACCATGGAATTAATATAATAATGTACAGAGCATCATGGAATTAATATAATAATGAACAGCACCATGGAATTAATATAATAATGTACAGAGCACCATGGGATTAATATAATAATGTACGGAGCACCATAGGATTAATATAATAATGTACAGCACCATGGAATTAATATAATAATGTACAGCACCATGGAATTAATATAATAATGTACAGCACCATGGAATTAATATAATAATGTACAGCACCATGGGATTAATATAATGTACAGAGCACCATGGGATTAATATAATAATGTACAGAGCACCATGGGATTAATATAATAATGTACAGCACTATGGAATTAATATAATAATATACAGCACCATGGGATTAATCTAATAATGTACAGAGCACCATGGAATTAATATAATAATGTACAGCACCATGGGATTAATATAATAATGTACAGCACCATGGAATTAATATAATAATGTACAGAGCACCATGGAATTAATATAATAATGTACAGCACCATGGGATTAATCTAATAATGTACAGAGCACCATGGAATTAATATAATAATGTACAGAGCACAATGGCATTAATATAATAATGTACAGCACCATGGAATTAATATAATAATGTACAGAGCACCATGGAATTAATATAATAATGTACAGCACCAAGGAATTAATATAATAATGTACAGAGCACCATGGGATTAATATAATAATGTACAGCACCATGGAATTAATATAATAATGTACAGAGCACCATGGAATTAATATAATAATGTACAGAGCACCATGGGATTAATATAATAATGTACAGAGCACCATGGGATTAAAATAATAATGTACAGCACCATGGAATTAATATAATAATGTACAGCACCATAGGATTAATATAATAATGTACAGAGCACCATGGAAATAATATAATAATGTACAGAGCACCATGGAATTAATAAAATAATGTACAGCACCATGGGATTAATATAATAATGTACAGCACCATGGGATTAATATAATAATGTACAGCACCATGGAATTAATATAATAATGTACAGAGCACCATGGGATTAATATAATAATGTACAGCACCATGGGATTAATATAATAATGTACAGCACCATGGAAATAATATAATGTTACAGAGCACTATGGAATTAATATAATAATGTACAGCGCACCATGGAAATAATATAATAATGTACAGCGCACCATGGAATTAATATAATAATGTACAGAGCGCCATGGAATTAATATAATAATGTACAGCACCATGGAATTAATATAATAATGTACAGAGCGCCATGGAATTAATATAATAATGTACAGCACCATGGAATTAATATAATAATGTACAGAGCACCATGGGAGTAATATAATAATGTACAGCACTATGGGATTAATATAATAATGTACAGCACCATGGAATTAATATAATAATGTACAGAGCACCATGGGATTAATATAATAATGTACAGCACCATGGAATTAATATAATAATGTACAGCACCATGGGATTAATATAATAATGTACAGCACCATGGAATTAATATAATAATGTACAGCACCATGGAATTAATATAATAATGTACAGAGCACCATGGGATTAATATAATAATGTACAGCACCATGGAATTAATATAATAATGTACAGCACCATGGGATTAATATAATAATGTACAGCACCATGGAATTAATATAATAATGTACAGCACCATGGAATTAATATAATAATGTACAGAGCACCATGGAATTAATATAATAATGTACAGAGCACCATGGGATTAATATAATAATGTACAGAGCACCATGGGATTAAAATAATAATGTACAGCACCATGGAATTAATATAATAATGTACAGGCACCATGGAATTAATATAATAATGTACAGCACCATAGGATTAATATAATAATGTACAGAGCACCATGGAATTAATATAATAATGTACAGAGCACCATGGGATTAATATAATAATGTACAGAGCACCATGGGATTAATATAATAATGTACAGAGCAGCATGGAATTAATATAATAATGTACAGAGCACCATGGAACTAATATAATAATGTACAGCACCATGGAAATAATATAATAATGTACAGAGCACCATGGAAATAATATAATAATGTACAGCACCATGGAAGTAATATAATAATGTACAGAGCATCATGGAATTAATATATATAATGAACAGCACCATGGGAGTAATATCATAATGTACAGCACCATGGGATTAATATAATAATGTACAGAGCACCATGGAATTAATATAATAATGTACAGAGCACCATGGAAATAATATAATAATGTACAGAGCACCATGGGATTAATATAATAATGTACAGAGCACCATGGAATTAATATAATAATGTACAGAGCACCATGGAATTAATATAATAATGTACAGAGCATCATGGAATTAATATAATAATGTACAGCACCATGGAATTAATATAATAATGTACAGAGCACCATGGGATTAATATAATAATGTACGGAGCACCATAGGATTAATATAATAATGTACAGCACCATGGAATTAATATAATAATGTACAGCACCATGGGATTAATATAATTGTACAGAGCACCATGGGATTAATATAATAATGTACAGAGCACCATGGGATTAATATAATAATGTACAGCACTATGGAATTAATATAATAATATACAGCACCATGGGATTAATCTAATAATGTACAGAGCACCATGGAATTAATATAATAATGTACAGCACCATGGGATTAATATAATAATGTACAGGCACCATGGAATTAATATAATAATGTACAGAGCACCATGGAATTAATATAATAATGTACAGGCACCATGGGATTAATATAATAATGTACAGAGCACCATGGAACTAATATAATAATGTACAGCACCATGGAAATAATATAATAATGTACAGAGCACCATGGAAATAATATAATAATGTACATCACCATGGGATTAATATAATAATGTACAGCACCAAGGAATTAATATAATAATGTACAGAGCACCATGGAATTAATATAATAATGTACAGAGCACCATGGGATTAATATAATAATGTACAGAGCACCATGGAATTAATATAATAATGTACAGAGCATCATGGAATTAATATAATAATGAACAGCACCATGGGAGTAATATCATAATGTACAGCACCATGGGATTAATATAATAATGTACAGAGTACCATGGAATTAATATAATAATGTACAAAGCACCATGGGATTAATATAATAATGTACAGAGCACCATGGAATTAATATAATAATGTACAGAGCATCATGGAATTAATATAATAATGAACAGCACCATGGGAGTAATATCATAATGTACAGAGCACCATGGGATTAATATAATAATGTACAGAGCACCATGGGATTAATCTAATAATGTACAGCACCATGGGATTAATATAATACTGTACAGCACCATGGAATTAATATAATAATGTACAGCACCATGGGATTAATATAATAATGTACGGAGCACCATAGGATTAATATAATAATGTACAGAGCACCATGGAATTAATATAATAATGTACAGCACCATGGGATTAATATAATAATGTACAGAGCACCATATAATTAATATAATAATGTGCAGCACCATGGGATTAATATAATAATGTACAGCACCATGGAAATAATATAATAATGTACAGAGCACCATGGAATTAATATAATAATGTACAGCACCATGGGATTAATATAATAATGTACAGGCACCATGGAATTAATATAATAATGTACAGAGCACCATGGAATTAATAAAATAATGTACAGCACCATGGGATTAATATAATAATGTACAGAGCACCATGGAATTAATATAATAATGTACAGAGCACCATGGCGGATTAATATAATAATGTACAGCACCATGGAATTAATATAATAATGTACAGCACCATGGGATTAATATAATAATGTACAGCACCATGGAATTAATATAATAATGTACAGAGCACCATGGAAATAATATAATAATGTACAGAGCACCATGGAATTAATAAAATAATGTACAGCACCATGGGATTAATATAATAATGTACAGCACCATGGGATTAATATAATAATGTACAGCACCATGGAATTAATATAATAATGTACAGAGCACCATGGGATTAATATAATAATGTACAGCACCATGGGATTAATATAATAATGTACAGCACCATGGAAATAATATAATGTACAGAGCACTATGGAATTAATATAATAATGTACAGCGCACCATGGAAATAATATAATAATGTACAGCGCACCATGGAAATAATATAATAATGTACAGAGCACCATGGAATTAATATAATGTACAGAGCACCATGAGATTAATATAATAATGTACAGCACATGGAATTAATATAATAATGTACAGAGCACCATGGGATTAATATAATAATGTACAGAGCACCATGGGATTAATATAATAATGTACAGCAAATGGAATTAATATAATAATGTACAGAGCACCATGGGATTAATATAATAATGTACAGCACATGGAATTAATATAATAATGTACAGAGCACCATGGAAGTAATATAATAATGTACAGAGCACCATGGGATTAATATAATGTACAGAGCACCATGGAATTAATGGTGCTATATAAATAATAATAATCTATACCTCAGAGGAGCCCCCAACCATACAGTTATCTACCACTCACACCACAGAGGAGCCTCCAACATTACATTAATCCACCCTTCACACCACAGTGGAACCCCCAACCATGCACCTCCCTGACTGTAATAAAATGAAACTGCTCAGGCTGACACCTGCAAGAGACAGAGATCAGATATGAGATAATGTAGGAACCTTTAATAATAGAAGATATCAGGACATTATGGAAACCATCGCCACAAAATTAGGAAATCTAGAGAAATCCATAAAATATTATTATCAGCCTTTGCCAGGAATAGTAGAGTATTATAATAGAGAAGTTGTACTGTGCGCCTCCAGTGTTCTCGTATCCGTGTTATAATAGAGAAGTTGTACTGTGCACCTCCAGTGTCCTAGTATCCGTGTTATAATAGAGAAGTTGTACTGTGCACCTCCAGTGTCCTAGTATCCGTGTTATAATAGAGAAGTTGTACGGTGCACCTCCAGTGTCCTAGTATCCGTGTTATAATAGAGAAGTTGTACTGTGCGCCTCCAGTGTTCTCGTATCAGTGTTATAATAGAGAAGTTGTACTGTGCACCTCCAGTGTCCTCGTATCAGTATTATAATAAAGAAGTGCAGGGGCCACTATGGAGCATAATACCGAGTGCAGGGGCCACTATAGAGCATAATACCGGGTGCAGGGGCCACTATGGCGCATAATACAAGTGCAGGGGCCACTATGGAGCATAATACTGAGTGCAGGGGCCACTATAGAGCATAATACCGGGTGCAGGGGCCACTATGGAGTATAATACCAGTGCAGGGGCCACTATGGAGCATAATACCAGTGCAGGGGCCACTATGGAGCATAATACCGAGTGCAGGGGCCACTATAGAGCATAATACCGGATTCAGGGGCCACTATGGCGCATAATACCGAGTGCATGGGCCACTATAGAGCATAATACCAGTGCAGGGGCCACTATGGAGCATAATACCAGTGCAGGGGCCACTATAGAGCATAATACCGTGTGCAGGAGCCAATATGGAGCATAATACCGTGTGCAGGGACCAATATGGGGCATAATACTGTGTGCAGGGATCACTAGGGAGCATAAAACTGTTTGCAGGAGTTGCTGTGGAACATAATACCGTGTGCAGTGGCCACTGGGGGGGCATAATACCGTGTGCAGGGGCCACTATGGAGCATAATACCATGTGCAGGGGCCACTGCGAGGCATAATACAGTGTGCAGGGGCCGCTGCGGGCCATAAAACTTTGCAGGAGTTGCTGTGGAACATAATACCGTGTGCAGGGATCACTAGGGAGCATACAACTGTTTGCAGGAGTTGCTGTGGAACATAATACCGTGTGCAGTGGCCACTGCGGGGCATAATACCGTGTGCAGGGGCCACTATGGCGCAGAATACCATGTGCAGGGGCCACTGCGAGGCATAATACAGTGTGCAGGGGCCGCTGCGGGCCATAATACTGTGTGCAGGGGCCGCTGCGGGCCATAATACTGTGTGCAGGGGCTGCTGTGGAACATTATAGTGTGTGTAAATGGGGCGCTATAAACAGGGGCTATGGCACCTGTTTATATTATACGCTGTCTGTTTATAGTGGCCGCTATGAGATGAATGACAATATGTAAACAGAGAAGCGGTCATGGCGCTTACACAGGTACCATTCAAACAGCTGATCAGTGGGGGTCCTGGGTTTTTGAGCCCCACTGATTAGTTTATTAATGACCTGGAAAACCTTTTAATTAGTTAACACCTGGGGCATTATTAATAAGGGGCACTATTTATACAGGGTACACACGGACATTATTAATAAGGGGCACTATTTATACAGGGTACGCGCGGACATTATTAATAAGGGGCACTATTTATACAGGGTACACACGGACATTATTAATAAGGGGCACTATTTATACAGGGTACACACGGACATTAATAAGGGGCACTATTTATACAGGGCACACACGGACATTAATAGGGGGCACTATTTATACAGGGCACACACGGACATTAATAAGGGGCACTATTTATACAGGGTACACACGGACATAAAAGGGGCACTATTTATACAGGGTACACACGGACATTATTAATAAGGGGCACTATTTATACAGGGCACACACGGACGTTATCAATAAGGGGCACTATTTATACAGGGTACACACGGACGTTATTAATAAGGGGCACTATTTATACAGGGCACACACGGACGTTATCAATAAGGGGCACTATTTATACAGGGCACACACGGACATTATTAATAAGGGGCACTATTTATACAGGTTACACACGGACGTTATTAATATAAAGATGCACGTGGGGTATTATTCATTATGGGGGGTTATACAGTCATATGAAAAAGTTTGGGCACCTCTATTAATCTTAATCATTTTTAGTTCTAAATATTTGGGTGTTTGCAACAGCCATTTCAATTTGATATATCTAATAACTGATGGACACAGTAATATTTCAGGATTGAAATGAGGTTTATTGTACTAACAGAAAATGTGCAATATGCATTAAACCAAAATTTGACCGGTGCAAAAGTATGGGCACCTCAACAGAAAAGTGACATTAATATTTAGTAGATCCTCCTTTTGCAAAAATAACAGCCTCTAGTCGCTTCCTGTAGCTTTTAATCAGTTCCTGGATCCTGGATGAAGGTATTTTTGACCATTCCTCTTTACAAAACAATTCCAGTTCAGTTAAGTTTGATGGTCGCCGAGCATGGACAGCCCGCTTCAAATGATCCCACAGATGTTCAATGATATTCAGGTCTGGGGACTGGGATGGCCATTCCAGAACATTGTAATTGTTCCTCTGCATGAATGCCTGAGTAGATTTGGATCATTGTCTTGCTGAAATATCCATCCCCGGCGTAACTTCAAATTCGTCACTGATTCTTGTACATTATTCTCAAGAATCTGCTGATACTGAGTTGAATCCATGCGACCCTCAACTTTAACAAGATTCCCGGTGCCGGCATTGGCCACACAGCCCCAAAGCATGATGGAACCTCCACCAAATTTTACAGTGGGTAGCAAGTGTTTTTCTTGGAATGCTGTGTTTTTTGGATGCCATGCATAACGCCTTTTTGTATGACCAAACAACTCAATCTTTGTTTCATCAGTCCACAGGACCTTCTTCCAAAATGAAGCTGGCTTGTCCAAATGTGCTTTTGCATCCCTCAGGCGACTCTGTTTGTGGCGTGCTTTCAGAAACGGCTTCTTTCGCATCACTCTCCCATACAGCTTCTCCTTGTGCAAAGTGTGCTGTATTGTTGACCGATGCACAGTGACACCATCTGCAGCAAGATGATGCTGCAGCTCTTTGGAGGTGGTCTGTGGATTGTCCTTGACTGTTCTCACCATTCTTCTTCTCTGCCTTTCTGATATTTTTCTTGGCCTGCCACTTCTGGGCTTAACAAGAACTGTCCCTGTGGTCTTCCATTTCCTTACTATGTTCCTCACAGTGGAAACTGACAGGTTAAATCTCTGAGACAACTTTTTGTATCCTTCCCCTGAACAACTATGTTGAACAATCTTTGTTTTCAGATCATTTGAGAGTTGTTTTGAGGAGCCCATGATGCCACTCTTCAGAGGAGATTCAAATAGGAGAACAACTTGCAATTGGCCACCTTAAATACCTTTTCTCATGATTGGATACACCTGGCTATGAAGTTCAAAGCTCAGTGAGGTTATAAAACCAATTTTGTGCTTCAGTAAGTCAGTAAAAAGTAGTTAGGAGTATTCCAATCAATAAAATGATAAGGGTACCCAAATTTTTGCACCGGTCAAATTTTGGTTTAATGCATATTGCACATTTTCTGTTAGTACAATAAACCTCATTTCAATCCTGAAATATTACTGTGTCCATCAGTTATTAGATATATCAAATTGAAATGGCTGTTGCAAACACCCAAATATTTAGAACTAAAAATGATTAAGATTAATAGGGGTGCCCAAACTTTTTCATATGACTGTATCATATATTTTATAATTGGGGTAGTAGCAGGATGGGGGTGCAGGTGAGGACAATGTGGGTCAGCTGCCTGGAAAAGTGAGGAGCCAAAGATGTCTGTGCTGCAAACTTTACAGAGACAAGTCACAGCTGGAAGAAGTGGTCATGGCGGTCGGGAGGGAAGAGATGGAAAATGTGACCGATTAGTCAGAGACGTCACCTGTAAGTCACAGATTGTTACTGCCCTGTATTCAGTGTCAGACTGGGATGTCTAGGGCCCACCAGTGGAATTGCTTCTAGGAGCCCGCCATCAGGACCCCTGCAGATCAGCGGTACCGAGACAGGGCGGCTAAAGGTAATGACATGCCGGGAGCCATGCTGCTCACCTACTATACCATGTGCACCACTTTACTACCTAAACCCACTGCTACACCCTGTATGGCAAGTGAACAGCATGGCTCTTAGAATTGTTACCTGTAGCCGCACTGTCCTGTAAAAGCTGATCTACAGAGGTCCTGGCTGTTGTATCATCGCAGATGTAATATTGCTGGCCTATCCTAAGGACAGGCCATCAATATTAGAAATATGGATAAATCCTTTGAAGAGGTTGTCCAGGAATTGGCGCAACCCATGTCCCTTGCGGGAGGTGTAAAATAAAAAAATAAAAAATCATACTCACCTGTCCCCGGCGTTCCGTTGTCCGCTGCCAGTGTCCTTTCAGTCTCGTGCCGGCGACTCCTTGCTGAGAGTCCTGCACCTCATGTGATCGCTAAGACCAATTAGGTAAAGGATTTCCAGAAATGAGGCGCCGCCATGAGACCGAACAGATAGAGGCAGGGGACAACGGGGTGCTGGGGACAGGTGAGTATGCTTTTTTTTAAATTTTTTTTTTATTTTTACACCTCCCTGGCGGCTGCCACAGTGGTCGCTCTAGTTTATGGACAACCTCTTTTAAGGGGTTGTCTGGGCCAAATTTTTTTATGGCCACTTCAATGGTCCCCCCACATAGTGGCCTCTTCACTGCTCTCCCATACTGTATGGGGAACAGTGATGGGGTCATTATATTGTGTGGGAGCAGTGATGGGGGCTAACATCCTGTGGGGGGACATTAAACTGTGTGGGGCATATTAAAGGGGTTGTCCAGAGTTACCTTTTTTATGGCCTAAGCTCAGGATAGGCCATAAATACCTGATCGGTAGGGGGCTGACACATGGCCCCATCAGCTGTTCAGAGCCACTTCCGGAGCCTGTTCTGTACACAACACAGGGCCGGAAGCAGAAAGCTCCATCCACTGTATAGCAGCCCGGCGCCTGCACTGCTCAGCTCCTACTGACTTCAATAAGTGCTGAGATACAATGAAGGTGCCCGACTAATACACAGAGGACAGAGCTTTCTGCTTCTGGCCCTGTATTGTGTACAGTACGGGCATCAGAAGTGGCTCCGAACAGCTGATCGGTCCGGGGTCAGCCCCCTACAGATCAGGTATCTATGGCCTATCCTGAAGATAAAGCATAACAAATTATGCCTGGACAATCCCTTTAATATACCCCCCTAATGAGCCACACTTTAAAGAGGTTGTCCAGTATAATTTTTGTCTTTTTTATAATTAGTCCGGGGAGAAGTTAATCCCCCCCCCCCCCCCAAAAAAAACAAAAAACATACTAAACATACTCACCTGTCTCCAGTGTCCTCCCAGCACGGTCCGGTCCTGCAGCTCCGCTGTCTTCTTTTGCCGGAAGTCCTCACTGGCTGTGACGTCCCAGGTCCCTTCCTTTAGGCCGCTGATTGGCTTCAGGGGTCACGTGACGTCACAGGTAGTCACGTGCAGGGGGAACTTGCGCTGGAAGAAATCAGAGCTGCAGGCTGAACCGCGCTGGGAGACACCGGGGACAGGAGAGAAAGTTTGTTGTTGTTTTTTACCAGCCCCGGTGTAATTAAAAAAAAAGTGTTATCCTGCACAACCCCTTTAATGTCCCCCAGGCTATTGGCCTCCATCACTGCCCCTCCATACAGTATAGGGGACCAGTGAAGCGGCCACTGTACAGGGAGGAATATTGATGTTTATGCCCATACAGCGGCCCCTTCACTGGTCTCCCCTATAGCAGTATTGGAGTTTCTGCGACTTAGGTATTGTTATGCTGGAGCCCTAGAGCAGGCACCAACATAACAATACAGTGAGAAATTAGCTGGGGTGGGTATTACAACTCTCAACAGACCCAGAGCATCTAGAGTTGTTAGGGGTTGTAGTTATCAGAGTTGTCAGTGAAGTTGAAAGATTTGGGGGCAAAATAGGGGGAAAAGTTGTTTTTTTGTTTGCGTGGTTAAGTTGTACTTACCTTTCACACTGCTGGTCTGGGCTCCTATGCTGAAACCCGCCACCGCTCACAGCATCAGTACGTCAGTGACGCTTGCAGCAACAAGCTGCAACTGGATTGGTTCCATTGGCTGCCCATCAGGATCCCCCTACCCCCCTCCCTAGAGTAAATTCTTGATAGTGACGGTTATGGGTGCTGCAGCGATATCTCAGATACTTGAAAGAGATACAGCTTTAGTACCCACACCCGCAGTTGTCAAGAACATGGTGAATGAGCAGCGCAGCACCCAGCATGTAAACAATACTTGGACAGTATAATATGCTCCACAGTGGCCCCCACACAGCATTATATGCTCCGCAGTGGCCCCCACACAGTATTATATGCTCTACAGTGGCCCCCACACAGCATTATATGCTCCGCAGTGGCCCCCACACAGCATTATATGCTCCGCAGTGGCCCCAACACAGCATTATATGCTCCGCAGTGGCCCCAACACAGTATTATATGCCCTTAGTGGCCCCCACACAGTATTATATGCTCCGCAGTGGCCCCAACACAGCATTATATGCTCCGCAGTGGCCCCCACACAGCATTATATGCTCCGCAGTGGCCCCAACACAGCATTATATGCTCCGCAGTGGCCCCAACACAGCATTATATGCTCCGCAGTGGCCCCCACACAGTATTATATGCCCACAGTGGCTCCCACGCAGTACTATATGCTCCGCAGTGGCCCCCACACAGTATTATATGCTCCGCAGTGGCCCCAACACAGCATTATATGCTCCGCAGTGGCCCCCACACAGCATTATATGCTCCGCAGTGGCCCCAACACAGCATTATATGCTCCGCAGTGGCCCCAACACAGCATTATATGCTCCGCAGTGGCCCCCACACAGCATTATATGCTCCGCAGTGGCCCCAACACAGCATTATATGCTCCGCAGTGGCCCCAACACAGCATTATATGCTCCGCAGTGGCCCCAACACAGCATTATATGCTCCGCAGTGGCCCCCACACAGTATTATATGCCCACAGTGGCTCCCACGCAGTACTATATGCTCCGCAGTGGCTCCAACACAGCATTATATGCTCCGCAGTGGCCCCCACACAGTATTATATTCCCTGAGTGGCCCCCACACTGTATTATATTCCCTGAGTGGCCCCCACACTGTATTATATGCCCAAAGTGACCCCCACACAGTATTATATTCCCTGAGTGGCCCCCACACTGTATTATATGCCCACAGTGGCCCCCACACTGTATTATATTCCCTGAGTGGCCCCCACACTGTATTATATGCCCTCAGTGGCCCCCACACAGTATTATATGCCCTCAGTGGCCCCCACACAGTATTATATGCCCTCAGTGGCCCCCACACTGTATTATATGCCCTCAGTGGCCCCCACACAGTATTATATGCCCTCAGTGGCCCCCACACTGTATTATATGCCCTCAGTGGCCCCCACACAGTATTATATTCCCTGAGTGGCCCCCACACTGTATTATATGCCCACAGTGGCTCCCACACAGTATTATATTCCCTGAGTGGCTCCCACACAGTATTATATGCCTACAGTGTCCCCCACACAGTATTATATGCCCACAGTGGCCCCCACACTGTATTATATGCCCTCAGTGGCCCCCACACAGTATTATATGCCCTCAGTGGCCCCCACACACTATTAGGTGCTCCACAGTGGCCCCCACACAGTATTATATTCCCTGAGTGGCCCCCACACAGTATTATATGCCCTCAGTGGCCCCCACACAGTATTATATGCCCTCAGTGGCCCCCACACAGTATTATATGCCCTCAGTGGCCCCCACATAGTATTATATTCCCTGAGTGACCCCCACACAGTATTATATTCCCTGAGTGGCCCCCACACAGTATTATATTCCCTGAGTGGCCCCCACACTGTATTATATGCCCACAGTGGCCCCCACACTGTATTATATTCCCTGAGTGGCTCCCACACAGTATTATATGCTCCACAGTGGCCCCCACACTGTATTATATGCCCACAGTGGCTCCCACACAGTATTATATTCCCTGAGTGACCCCCACACTGTATTATATTCCCTGAGTGGCCCCCACACTGTATTATATTCCCTGAGTGGCCCCCACACTGTATTATATGCCCAAAGTGACCCCCACACAGTATTATATTCCCTGAGTGGCCCCCACACTGTATTATATGCCCACAGTGGCCCCCACACTGTATTATATTCCCTGAGTGGCTCCCACACAGTATTATATGCCCACAGTGGCCCCCACACTGTATTATATGCCCTCAGTGGCCCCCACACAGTATTATATGCCCTCAGTGGCCCCCACACAGTATTATATGCCCTCAGTGGCCCCCACACTGTATTATATGCCCTCAGTGGCCCCCACACTGTATTATATTCCCTGAGTGGCCCCCACACTGTATTATATGCCCACAGTGGCTCCCACACAGTATTATATTCCCTGAGTGGCCCCCACACTGTATTATATTCCCTGAGTGGCCCCCACACTGTATTATATGCCCACAGTGGCCCCCACACTGTATTATATTCCCTGAGTGGCCCCCACACTGTATTATATTCCCTGAGTGGCTCCCACACAGTATTATATGCCCAAAGTGACCCCCACACAGTATTATATTCCCTGAGTGGCTCCCACACAGTATTATATGCCTACAGTGGCCCCCACACAGTATTATATGCCCACAGTGGCCCCCACACTGTATTATATTCCCTCAGTGGCCCCCACACAGTATTATATGCCCTCAGTGGCCCCCACACACTATTAGGTGCTCCACAGTGGCCCCCACACAGTATTATATTCCCTGAGTGGCCCCCACACAGTATTATATGCCCTCAGTGGCCCCCACACAGTATTATATGCCCTCAGTGGCCCCCACACAGTATTATATTCCCTGAGTGGCCCCCACACAGTATTATATGCCCTAGTGGCCCCCAGGGCACACTATTAGGTGCTCCACAGTGGCCCCCACACAGTATTATATTCCCTGAGTGGCCCCCACACAGTATTATATGCCCTCAGTGGCCCCCACACAGTATTATATTCCCTGAGTGGCCCCCACACAGTATTATATGCCCTCAGTGGCCCCCACACACTATTAGGTGCTCCACAGTGGCCCCCACACAGTATTATATTCCCTGAGTGGCCCCCACACAGAATTATATGCCCTCAGTGGCCCCCACACAGTATTATATTCCCTCAGTGGCCCCCACACAGTATTATATGCCCTCAGTGGCCCCCACAGAGTATTATATTCCCTGAGTGGCCCCCACACAGTATTATATGCCCTCAGTGGCCCCCACACAGTATTATATTCCCTGAGTGACCCCCACACAGTATTATATTCCCTGAGTGGCCCCCACACAGTATTATATGCCCTCAGTGGCCCCCACACTGTATTATATGCCCTCAGTGGCCCCCACACTGTATTATATGCCCTCAGTGGCCCCCACACTGTATTATATGCCCTCAGTGGCCCCCACACTGTATTATATTCCCTGAGTGGCCCCCACACTGTATTATATGCCCACAGTGGCTCCCACACAGTATTATATTCCCTGAGTGGCCCCCACACTGTATTATATGCCCACAGTGGCTCCCACACAGTATTATATTCCCTGAGTGTCCCCCACACAGTATTATATGCCCACAGTGGCCCCCACACTGTATTATATGCCCTCAGTGGCCCCCACACAGTATTATATGCCCTCAGTGGCCCCCACACACTATTAGGTGCTCCACAGTGGCCCCCACACAGTATTATATTCCCTGAGTGGCCCCCACACAGTATTATATGCCCTCAGTGGCCCCCACACAGTATTATATGCCCTCAGTGGCCCCCACACAGTATTATATTCCCTGGTGGCCCCCACACAGTATTATATGCCCTCAGTGGCCCCCACACAGTATTATATTCCCTGAGTGACCCCCACACAGTATTATATTCCCTGAGTGGCCCCCACACAGTATTATATTCCCTGAGTGGCCCCCACACTGTATTATATGCCCACAGTGGCCCCCACACTGTATTATATTCCCTGAGTGGCTCCCACACAGTATTATATGCTCCACAGTGGCCCCCACACTGTATTATATGCCCACAGTGGCTCCCACACAGTATTATATTCCCTGAGTGACCCCCACACTGTATTATATTCCCTGAGTGGCCCCCACACTGTATTATATTCCCTGAGTGGCCCCCACACTGTATTATATGCCCAAAGTGACCCCCACACAGTATTATATTCCCTGAGTGGCCCCCACACTGTATTATATGCCCACAGTGGCCCCCACACTGTATTATATTCCCTGAGTGGCTCCCACACAGTATTATATGCCCACAGTGGCCCCCACACTGTATTATATGCCCTCAGTGGCCCCCACACAGTATTATATGCCCTCAGTGGCCCCCACACAGTATTATATGCCCTCAGTGGCCCCCACACTGTATTATATGCCCTCAGTGGCCCCCACACTGTATTATATTCCCTGAGTGGCCCCCACACTGTATTATATGCCCACAGTGGCTCCCACACAGTATTATATTCCCTGAGTGGCCCCCACACTGTATTATATTCCCTGAGTGGCCCCCACACTGTATTATATTCCCTGAGTGGCCCCCACACTGTATTATATTCCCTGAGTGGCTCCCACACAGTACTATATGCCCAAAGTGACCCCCACACAGTATTATATTCCCTGAGTGGCTCCCACACAGTATTATATGCCTACAGTGGCCCCCACACAGTATTATATGCCCACAGTGGCCCCCACACTGTATTATATGCCCTCAGTGGCCCCCACACAGTATTATATGCCCTCAGTGGCCCCCACACACTATTAGGTGCTCCACAGTGGCCCCCACACAGTATTATATTCCCTGAGTGGCCCCCACACAGTATTATATGCCCTCAGTGGCCCCCACACAGTATTATATGCCCTCAGTGGCCCCCACACAGTATTATATTCCCTGAGTGGCCCCCACACAGTATTATATGCCCTCAGTGGCCCCCACACACTATTAGGTGCTCCACAGTGGCCCCCACACAGTATTATATTCCCTGAGTGGCCCCCACACAGTATTATATGCCCTCAGTGGCCCCCACACAGTATTATATGCCCTCAGTGGCCCCCACACAGTATTATATTCCCTGAGTGGCCCCCACACAGTATTATATGCCCTCAGTGGCCCCCACACACTATTAGGTGCTCCACAGTGGCCCCCACACAGTATTATATTCCCTGAGTGGCCCCCACACAGTATTATATGCCCTCAGTGGCCCCCACACAGTATTATATTCCCTGAGTGACCCCCACACAGTATTATATTCCCTGAGTGGCCCCCACACAGTATTATATTCCCTGAGTGGCCCCCACACTGTATTATATGCCCACAGTGGCCCCCACACTGTATTATATTCCCTGAGTGGCTCCCACACAGTATTATATGCTCCACAGTGGCCCCCACACTGTATTATATGCCCACAGTGGCTCCCACACAGTATTATATTCCCTGAGTGACCCCCACACTGTATTATATTCCCTGAGTGGCCCCCACACTGTATTATATTCCCTGAGTAGCCCCCACACTGTATTATATGCCCAAAGTGACCCCCACACAGTATTATATTCCCTGAGTGGCCCCCACACTGTATTATATGCCCACAGTGGCCCCCACACTGTATTATATTCCCTGAGTGGCTCCCACACAGTATTATATGCCCACAGTGGCCCCCACACTGTATTATATGCCCTCAGTGGCCCCCACACAGTATTATATGCCCTCAGTGGCCCCCACACAGTATTATATGCCCTCAGTGGCCCCCACACTGTATTATATGCCCTCAGTGGCCCCCACACTGTATTATATTCCCTGAGTGGCCCCCACACTGTATTATATGCCCACAGTGGCTCCCACACAGTATTATATTCCCTGAGTGGCCCCCACACTGTATTATATTCCCTGAGTGGCCCCCACACTGTATTATATGCCCACAGTGGCCCCCACACTGTATTATATGCCCACAGTGGCCCCCACACAGTATTATATGCCCTCAGTGGCCCCCACACACTATTAGGTGCTCCACAGTGGCCCCCACACAGTATTATATTCCCTGAGTGGCCCCCACACAGTATTATATGCCCTCAGTGGCCCCCACACAGTATTATATGCCCTCAGTGGCCCCCACACAGTATTATATTCCCTGAGTGGCCCCCACACAGTATTATATGCCCTCAGTGGCCCCCACACACTATTAGGTGCTCCACAGTGGCCCCCACACAGTATTATATTCCCTGAGTGGCCCCCACACAGTATTATATGCCCTCAGTGGCCCCCACACAGTATTATATGCCCTCAGTGGCCCCCACACAGTATTATATTCCCTGAGTGGCCCCCACACAGTATTATATGCCTCAGTGGCCCCCACACAGTATTATATTCCCTGAGTGACCCCCACACAGTATTATATTCCCTGAGTGGCCCCCACACAGTATTATATTCCCTGAGTGGCCCCCACACAGTATTATATGCCCTCAGTGGCCCCCACACTGTATTATATGCCCTCAGTGGCCCCCACACAGTATTATATGCCCTCAGTGGCCCCCACACTGTATTATATGCCCTCAGTGGCCCCCACACTGTATTATATTCCCTGAGTGGCCCCCACACTGTATTATATGCCCACAGTGGCTCCCACACAGTATTATATTCCCTGAGTGGCCCCCACACTGTATTATATGCCCACAGTGGCTCCCACACAGTATTATATTCCCTGAGTGTCCCCCACACAGTATTATATGCCCACAGTGGCCCCCACACTGTATTATATGCCCTCAGTGGCCCCCACACAGTATTATATGCCCTCAGTGGCCCCCACACACTATTAGGTGCTCCACAGTGGCCCCCACACAGTATTATATTCCCTGAGTGGCCCCCACACAGTATTATATGCCCTCAGTGGCCCCCACAAAGTATTATATGCCCTCAGTGGCCCCCACACAGTATTATATTCCCTGAGTGGCCCCCACACAGTATTATATGCCCTCAGTGGCCCCCACACAGTATTATATTCCCTGAGTGACCCCCACACAGTATTATATTCCCTGAGTGGCCCCCACACAGTATTATATTCCCTGAGTGGCCCCCACACTGTATTATATGCCCACAGTGGCCCCCACACTGTATTATATTCCCTGAGTGGCTCCCACACAGTATTATATGCTCCACAGTGGCCCCCACACTGTATTATATGCCCACAGTGGCTCCCACACAGTATTATATTCCCTGAGTGACCCCCACACTGTATTATATTCCCTGAGTGGCCCCCACACTGTATTATATTCCCTGAGTGGCCCCCACACTGTATTATATGCCCAAAGTGACCCCCACACAGTATTATATTCCCTGAGTGGCCCCCACACTGTATTATATGCCCACAGTGGCCCCCACACTGTATTATATTCCCTGAGTGGCTCCCACACAGTATTATATGCCCACAGTGGCCCCCACACTGTATTATATGCCCTCAGTGGCCCCCACACAGTATTATATGCCCTCAGTGGCCCCCACACAGTATTATATGCCCTCAGTGGCCCCCACACTGTATTATATGCCCTCAGTGGCCCCCACACTGTATTATATTCCCTGAGTGGCCCCCACACTGTATTATATGCCCACAGTGGCTCCCACACAGTATTATATTCCCTGAGTGGCCCCCACACTGTATTATATTCCCTGAGTGGCCCCCACACTGTATTATATTCCCTGAGTGGCCCCCACACTGTATTATATTCCCTGAGTGGCTCCCACACAGTATTATATGCCCAAAGTGACCCCCACACAGTATTATATTCCCTGAGTGGCTCCCACACAGTATTATATGCCTACAGTGGCCCCCACACAGTATTATATGCCCACAGTGGCCCCCACACTGTATTATATGCCCTCAGTGGCCCCCACACAGTATTATATGCCCTCAGTGGCCCCCACACACTATTAGGTGCTCCACAGTGGCCCCCACACAGTATTATATTCCCTGAGTGGCCCCCACACAGTATTATATGCCCTCAGTGGTCCCCACACAGTATTATATGCCCTCAGTGGCCCTCACACAGTATTATATTCCCTGAGTGGCCCCCACACAGTATTATATGCCCTCAGTGGCCCCCACACACTATTAGGTGCTCCACAGTGGCCCCCACACTGTATTATATTCCCTGAGTGGCCCCCACACAGTATTATATGCCCTCAGTGGCCCCCACACAGTATTATATGCCCTCAGTGGCCCCCACACAGTATTATATTCCCTGAGTGGCCCCCACAGAGTATTATATGCCCTCAGTGGCCCCCACACACTATTAGGTGCTCCACAGTGGCCCCCACACAGTATTATATTCCCTGAGTGGCCCCCACACAGTATTATATGCCCTCAGTGGCCCCCACACAGTATTATATGCCCTCAGTGGCCCCCACACAGTATTATATTCCCTGAGTGGCCCCCACACAGTATTATATGCCCTCAGTGGCCCCCACACAGTATTATATTCCCTGAGTGACCCCCACACAGTATTATATTCCCTGAGTGGCCCCCACACAGTATTATATTCCCTGAGTGGCCCCCACACTGTATTATATGCCCACAGTGGCCCCCACACTGTATTATATTCCCTGAGTGGCTCCCACACAGTATTATATGCTCCACAGTGGCCCCCACACTGTATTATATGCCCACAGTGGCTCCCACACAGTATTTTATTCCCTGAGTGGCCCCCCACTGTATTATATGCCCTCAGTGGCCCCCACACAGTATTATATTCCCTGAGTGGCCCCCACACTGTATTATATGCCCTCAGTGGCCCCCACACAGTATTATATGCCCTCAGTGGCCCCCACACAGTATTATATGCCTACAGTGGCCCCCACACTGTATTATATGCCCAAAGTGACCCCCACACACTATTAGGTGCTCCACAGTGGCCCATCCGCCCCCAGAGCCGGTGCTATTATTATACGCGGGGGTCTCCTCAGACCCCAGAATATAATAAGTACAGGTCCAGGAGAAATGTTTAAAAATAACACACACTTATACTCACCTTGTCTTACCTCTCCGGGGTATCCTCGCTCCGTCCTGTTGTCTTTCCTGTCTTCCTTGGTCCCCTGGTCTCCACGTCCTGTGTCACAGACGTCACCGCTGGGGCCTGTGATTGCACCTCAGCGGTCATGTGGGATGCGATGACGTCATTACGCTAGCGCGCTCCATGTCACCGCTGCGGCCTAATCACAGGCCCCTGCAGTGAGGTCGGAAAAGTGCCGGAGACGACGCTGAGTCCAGGACAGCCAGGTGAGTATTTTTTTTTTTTTTTTTGTCACTTCCCCTGGGCTGGCATCTAATGGAAAGGGGCCGGCCCCTTTCCATTAACAATAGGTATAGCGGTCGGGGAACCAGGCCTTCCCCCGACCACTATCATGCTAGTCCGGGGCCCCGGCCATTTCCAGCGGGCCGCGGGCCCCGCACCCCTCTGGCCACGATCGTTACGCCACTGTCCATTGGTCAGGGGCCCGATCGAGATGGTCAGGAGCCGGTTGGGCCCCTGACCGTTCCGATCAGACCCATGACCTTTGCATTGGCAAAATGAGTACTAATAGTCGGGGCTCGGGGCCCACCGGGGGATTCACCCCGGGTTCCCCGGTGGGCCAGTCCGACCCTGCCTGTATTCACCTAAATGATAGAGGATAAATACCTGAGTGATGGGGGTCTGTCTGCTGAGACCCCACTGAGCCTGAGAATTGGGTTTTTTCCCCCACTGGGTAGGAATTCAGCCTGACCGCAGCCATATATATATATATATAGGTGTCACTTGGTGGATGGACGAACCCGCGGGGCTCTCATTCACTTCGATGGGAGAGCCGAAGATACCTGAAGTCCAGTACTCAGCTATCTGCGGGGCTCCTATTATAGAGAATGGGGGCCACGGGGGCTTGTCCATCCACCAAGCAGAAGATGTGGGAAGTTACTTTCATTGTTAATGCCGAGTTGTGGATCTGATACTGAAGTAATACAGGAAGAAGAGCCACCAACAGTGCTAACCACTGAGCCACCAACAGTGCAAACCGCTGAGCCACCAACAGTGCTAACCACTGAGCCACCAACAGTACTAACCACTGAGCCACCAACAGTGCTAACCGCTGAGCCACCAACAGTGCAAACCGCTGAGCCACCAACAGTGCTAACCACTGAGCCACCAACAGTACTAACCACTGAGCCACCAACAGTGCTAACCACTGAGCCACCAATAGTACTAACCACTGAGCCACCAACAGTGCTAACCACTGAGCCACCAACAGTGCAAACCGCTGAGCCACCAACAGTGCTAACCAATGAGCCACCAACAGTGCTAACCACTGAGCCACCAACAGTGCAACCACTCCACGTCAAACCGCTGAGCCACCAACAGTGCTAACCACTGAGCCACCAACAGTACTAACCACTGAGCCACCAACAGTGCTAACCACTGAGCCACCAACAGTGCTAACCACTGAGCCACCAACAGTGCAAACCGCTGAGCCACCAACAGTGCTAACCACTGAGCCACCAACAATACTAACCACTGAGCCACCAACAGTGCAAACCGTGGAGTCGCCAACAGTGCTAACCACTGAGCCACCAACAGTACTAACCACTGAGCCACCAACAGTGCTAACCACTGAGCCACCAACAGTGCAAACCGCTGAGCCACCAACAGTGCTAACCACTGAGCCACCAACAGTGCAAACCGCTGAGCCACCAATAGTGCTAACCACTGAGCCACCAACAGTGCAAACCGCAGAGTCGCCAACAGTGCTAACCACTGAGCCACCAACAGTGCTAATCACTGAGCCACCAACAGTGCTAACCACTGAGCCACCAACAGTGCTAACCACTGAGCCACCAACAGTGCAAACCGCTGAGCCACCAATAGTGCTAACCACTGAGCCACCAACAGTACTAACCACTGAGCCACCAACAGTGCTAACCACTGAGCCACCAACAGTACTAACCACTGAGCCACCAATAGTGCTAACCACTGAGCCACCAACAGTACTAACCACTGAGCCACCAACAGTGCTAACCACTGAGCCACCAATAGTACTAACCACTGAGCCACCAACAGTGCAAACCGCAGAGTCGCCAACAGTGCAAACCGCAGTCGCCAACAGTGCTAACCACTGAGCCACCAACAGTGCTAACCACTGAGCCACCAACAGTGCAAACCGCTGAGCCACCAACAGTGCTAACCAATGAGCCACCAACAGTGCTAACCACTGAGCCACCAACAGTGCAAACTGCTGAGCCACCAACAGTGCTAACCACTGAGCCACCAACAGTACTAACCACTGAGCCACCAACAGTGCTAACCACTGAGCCACCAACAGTGCAAACCGCTGAGCCACCAACAGTGCTAACCACTGAGCCACCAACAATACTAACCACTGAGCCACCAACAGTGCAAACCGTGGAGTCGCCAACAGTGCTAACCACTGAGCCACCAACAGTACTAACCACTGAGCCACCAACAGTGCTAACCACTGAGCCACCAACAGTGCAAACCGCTGAGCCACCAACAGTGCTAACCACTGAGCCACCAACAGTGCAAACCGCTGAGCCACCAATAGTGCTAACCACTGAGCCACCAACAGTGCAAACCGCAGAGTCGCCAACAGTGCTAACCACTGAGCCACCAACAGTGCTAATCACTGAGCCACCAACAGTGCTAACCACTGAGCCACCAACAGTGCTAACCACTGAGCCACCAACAGTGCAAACCGCTGAGCCACCAATAGTGCTAACCACTGAGCCACCAACAGTACTAACCACTGAGCCACCAACAGTGCTAACCACTGAGCCACCAACAGTACTAACCACTGAGCCACCAATAGTGCTAACCACTGAGCCACCAACAGTACTAACCACTGAGCCACCAACAGTGCTAACCACTGAGCCACCAATAGTACTAACCACTGAGCCACCAACAGTGCAAACCGCAGAGTCGCCAACAGTGCAAACCGCAGTCGCCAACAGTGCTAACCACTGAGCCACCAACAGTGCTAACCACTGAGCCACCAACAGTACTAACCACTGAGCCACCAACAGTGCTAACCACTGAACCACCAACAGTGCAAACCGCTGAGCCACCAACAGTGCTAACCACTGAGCCACCAACAGTACTAACCACTGAGCCACCAACAGTGCAAACCGCTGAGCCACCAACAGTGCTAACCGCTGAGCCACCAACAGTGCAAACCGCTGAGCCACCAACAATACTAACCACTGAGCCACCAACAGTGCTAACCACTGAGCCACCAACAATACTAACCACTGAGCCACCAACAGTGCAAACCGCAGAGTCGCCAACAGTGCAAACCACGGAGTCGCCAACAGTGCTAACCACTGAGCCACCAACAGTGCTAACCACTGAGCCACCAACAGTGCTAACCACTGAGCCACCAACAGTGCTAACCACTGAGCCACCAACAGTACTAACCACTGAGCCACCAACAGTGCAAACCGCTGAGCCACCAACAGTGCTAACCACTGAGCCACCAACAGTGCTAACCACTGAGCCACCAACAGTGCTAACCACTGAGCCACCAACAGTGCTAACCACTGAGCCACCAACAGTACTAACCACTGAGCCACCAATAGTGCAACCCGCGGAGTCGCCAACAGTGCAAACCGCTGAATCATCAACAGTACTAACTGCTGAGCCATTACAAGTGCAAAGCCTCCAGCTATAAACTTCAGTGTTAGGGCAGGACAGGAGGGAGCAGTGACTGTCAGGTATGTCCCCATGTGTGATGAGGCTCACTATGGTGACAGCTCTACAGGTCTGGGCGCTGCGCACGTCGGCAGACACACAACTCCCCCCCCCCCCATCGTAATGGTTTCTCCCGCTCCATCATCTCCCCGTACTCTCTGTCGTACAGTCCAACTTCCGGTGTCACCATAGCAACGCGTCCTGACAGAGCTATCCAGATTCCCGGGTGCCGAGAGACCCCCGCAGCGGTGACTATAACCCCCAGCCTCCTCTATTCATACAGAGCCGGTGACCCCAGGTATAATAGCCTGTATATAATAACCGCTGACCCCCTGTATAATAGCCTGGATATAATAACCGGTGACCCCAGGTATAATAGCCTGTATATAATAACCGCTGACCCCCTGTATAATAGCCTGGATATAATAACCGGTGACCGCCTGTATAATAGCCTGGATATAATAACCGGTGACCCCCTGTATAATAGCCTGGATATAATAACCGGTGACCCCCTGTATAATAGCCTGGATATAATAACCGGTGACCGCCTGTATAATAGCCTGGATATAATAACCGGTGATCTCCTGTATAATAGCCTGGATATAATAACCAGTGACCCCCTGTATAATAGCCTGGATATAATAACCAGTGACCCCCTGTATAATAGCCTGGATATAATAACCGGTGACCCCCCCCCCCCGTGGATATAATAACCAGTGACCCCCCTGTATATAATAACCAGTGACCCCCCCCTGTATATAATAACCAGTGACCCCTGTATATACCTTGTATATAATAACCAGTGACCCCCTGTATATAGCCTTGTATATAATAACCAGTGACCCCTCCTTGTATATAATAACCAGTGACCCCCCTTGTATATAATAACCAGTGACCCCTCCTTGTATATAATAACCAGTGACCCCTCCTTGTATATAATAACCAGTGACCCCCCCTTATATATAATAACCAGTGACCCCCCTTGTATATAATAACCAGTGACCCCCCCCTTGTATATAATAACCAGTGACCCCTCCTTGTATATAATAACCAGTGACCCCCCCCTTGTATATAATAAGCAGTGACCCCTCCTTGTATATAATAACCAGTGACCCCCCCCCTTATATATAATAACCAGTGACCCCCCCCTTGTATATAATAACCAGTGACCCCTCCTTATATATAATAACCAGTGACCCCCCCCTTATATATAATAACCAGTGACCCCCCCTTGTATATAATAACCAGTGACCCCCCCCCTTGTATATAATAACCAGTGACCCCTCCTTGTATATAATAACCAGTGACCCCCCCCTTGTATATAATAACCAGTGACCCCTCCTTGTATATAATAACCAGTGACCCCTCCTTGTATATAATAACCAGTGACCCCTCCTTGTATATAATAACCAGTGACCCCTCCTTGTATATAATAACCAGTGACCCCTCCTTGTATATAATAACCAGTGACCCCCCCTTGTATATAATAACCAGTGACCCCTCCTTGTATATAATAACCAGTGACCCCCCCTTGTATATAATAACCAGTGACCCCTCCTTGTATATAATAACCAGTGACCCCCCCTTGTATATAATAACCAGTGACCCCCCTTGTATATAATAACCAGTGACCCCCCCTTGTATATAATAACCAGTGACCCCTCCTTGTATATAATAACCAGTGACCCCCCCCTTGTATATAATAACCAGTGACCCCCCCCTTGTATATAATAACCAGTGACCCCCCTGTATAATAACCTAGCACCCCCTGTATATAATATCAGGTGACCCCATCTATAAGAACTGGCAGCCCCTGGATACTCCCACGGGTGATTATACACAGGTATATAACGTTACAGAGATGATTATAGGTGTCCCCAGGTCAGTCAGTGCTCGGCTATTATAATCTTATAATGGCTCTCTGATTCCTTTTAGGTTTCTACGTATCTGGAGCTGATTGCTGTGACATCATGGAAGTCGCTCCGCCGGCCAAGTTCTTTCCCAAGGGGGATGGGAGGCTGAAGAAACCATCACCATCCTCTTCTGCCTTCCTAGACAGTCTGGTGGAAAAGGCTGCGGTGCGCCCAGTGCCTGACCACCTCCTGGAGTCACGTAAGGAGCAACCAGTGAGCCCATAATCCCCCACATTCCCAGCTCACACACCAGTACCATCACTGGTACATAGCACCTGCCTAGGGGTAAGAGCAGCCCTTCAGGATCACTGGGCCCCAGGGTTCTTACCCCTCCTGATGAGGAACAGACAACATATTCCTTGAAGTCCTCCCCCCATCTCCGCAGACTGTTCTATCCCCCATGTTTTATACTACTGCTCTGCTCTATCAGGGCACAGGTCTGTGGAATCCGCCTTCTGTCTTATCAGAGGTTCTCGCTGCTACTTTCTATTTCTCTTTGCTTTACACATCAGCTGTGATTGTTTAAATTTGCTGGGCCCCGAAACTGTCGTCGTCCTCCCCCTTCCCCCCTGGGCCCCGGTACTGTCGTCGTCCTCCCCCTTCCCCCCTAGGCCCCGGTACTGTCGTCGTCCTCCCCCTTCCTCCCTGGGCCCCGGTACTGTCGTCGTCCTCCCCCCTTCCCCCCTAGGCCCCGGTACTGTCGTCGTCCTCCCCCTTCTTCCCTGGGCCCCGGTACTGTCGTCGTCCTCCCCCTTCCCCCCTAGGCCCCGGTACTGTCGTCGTCCTCCCCCTTCTTCCCTGGGCCCCGGTACTGTCGTCGTCCTCCCCTTCACCCCTGGGCCCCGGTACTGTCGTCGTCCTCCCCCCTTCACCCCTGGGCCCCGGTACTGTCGTCGTCCTCCCCCTTCCCCCCTGGGCCCCGGTACTGTCGTCGTCCTCCCCCTTCTCCCCCTGGGCCCCGGTACTGTCGTCGTCCTCCCCTTCACCTCTGGGCCCCGGTACTGTCGTCGTCCTCCCCCTTCTTCCCTGGGCCCCGGTACTGTCGTCGTCCTCCCCTTCACCCCTGGGCCCCGGTACTGTCGTCGTCCTCCCCCCTTCCCCCCTGGGCCACGGTACTGTCGTCGTCCTCCCCCTTCTTCCCTGGGCCCCGGTACTGTAGTCGTCCTCCCCCTTCCCCCCTGGGCCCCGGTACTGTCGTCGTCCCTCCCCCCTTCCCCCCTAGGCCCCGGTACTGTCGTCGTCCTCCCCCTTCCCCCCTGGGCCCCGGTACTGTCGTCGTCCTCCCCCTTCCCCCCTGGGCCCCGGTACTGTCGTCGTCCTCCCCCTTCCCCCCTGGGCCCCGGTACTGTCGTCGTCCTCCCCCTTCCTCCCTGGGCCCCGGTACTGTCGTCGTCCTCCCCCTTCCTCCCTGGGCCCCGGTACTGTCGTCGTCCTCCCCCTTCCTCCCTGGGCCCCGGTACTGTCGTCGTCCTCCCCCTTCCCCCCTGGGTGCCGGTACTGTAGTTTTCCTTCCCCCCTGGGCCTCGGCACTGTCGTCGTCCTCCCCCTTCCTCCCTGGGCCCCGATACTGTCGTCGTCCTCCTCCTTCCCCCCTGGGCCCCGGCACTGTCGTCGTCCTCCCCCCTTCCCCCCCTGGGTGCCGGTACTGTAGTCGTCCTCCCCCTTCCCCCCTGGGCCCCGGTACTGTCGTCGTCCTCCCCCCTTCCCCCCTGGGCCCCGGTACTGTCGTCGTCCTCCTCCTCCTTCCCCCCTGGGCCCCGGTACTGTCGTCGTCCTCCCCCTTCCCCCCTGGGTGCCGGTACTGTAGTCGTCCTCCCCCTTCCCCCCTGGGCCCCGGTACTGTCGTCGTCCTCCCCCTTCCCCCCTTGGCCCCGGTACTGTCGTCGTCCTCCCCCTTCCTCCCTGGGCCCCGGTACTGTCGTCGTCCTCCCCCTTCCCCCCTGGGCCCCGGTACTGTCGTCGTCCTCCCCCCTTCCTCCCTGGGCCCCGGTACTGTCGTCGTCCTCCCCCTTCCCCCCTGGGCCCCGGTACTGTCGTCGTCCTCCCCCTTCCCCCCTTGGCCCCGGTACTGTCGTCGTCCTCCCCCTTCACTCCTGGGCCCCGGTACTGTCGTCGTCCTCCCCCTTCCCCCCTGGGCCCCGGTACTGTCGTCGTCCTCCCCCTTCCCCCCTGGGCCCCGGTACTGTCGTCGTCCTCCCCCTTCCCCCTTGGGCCCCGGTACTGTCGTCGTCCTCCCCCCTTCCCCCCTGGGCCCCGGTACTGTCGTCGTCCTCCCCCTTCCCCCCTGGGCCCCGGTACTGTCGTCGTCCTCCCCCCTTCCCCCCCTGGGCGCCGGTACTGTAGTCGTCCTCCCCCTTCCCCCCTGGGCCCCGGTACTGTCGTCGTCCTCCCCCTTCCCCCTGGGCCCCGGTACTGTCGTCGTCCTCCCCCTTCCCCCTTGGGCCCCGGTACTGTCGTCGTCCTCCCCCTTCCCCCCTGGGCCCCGGTACTGTCGTCGTCCTCCCCCCTTCCTCCCTGGGCCCCGGTACTGTCGTCGTCCTCCCCCTTCCCCCCTGGGCCCCGGTACTGTCGTCGTCCTCCCCCTTCCTCCCTGGGCCCCGGTACTGTCGTCGTCCTCCCCCTTCCCCCCTGGGCCCCGGTACTGTCGTCGTCGTCCTCCCCCTTCCCCCCTGGGCCCCGGTACTGTCGTCGTCCCTCCCCCTTCCCCCCTGGGCCCCGGTACTGTCGTCGTCCTCCCCCCTTCCCCCCTGGGCCCCGGTACTGTCGTCGTCCTCCCCCTTCCTCCCTGGGCCCCGGTACTGTCGTCGTCCTCCCCCTTCCCCCCTGGGCCCCGGTACTGTCGTCGTCCTCCCCCTTCCCCCCTGGGCCCCGGTACTGTCGTCGTCCTCCCCCTTCCCCCCTGGGCCCCGGTACTGTCGTCGTCGTCCTCCCCCTTCCCCCCTGGGCCCCGGTACTGTCGTCGTCCTCCCCCTTCCCCCCTGGGCCCCGGTACTGTCGTCGTCCTCCCCCTTCCCCCCTGGGCCCCGGTACTGTCGTCGTCCTCCCCCTTCCCCCCTGGGCCCCGGTACTGTCGTCGTCCTCCTCCTCCTTCCCCCCTGGGCCCCGGTACTTACCCTCTTCTCTCTTTTGCAGGGGTTTACATGAAGCTGGGCAGTAATGTCTCGGTAGCGGCTGACCCTGGAATTCTCCATTTTGCGGGTTTTGAGATTGGGAAAAGTCACCATCAGGTTCTGGTGAGTGTCACTCTGTGTAGAATTTGGGGGGGAGATCACATTTGTCAGCGTTACCTTGTGAAAGGACAGAGAGCTGCAGTGCTCCCCCCAGGTCTCTACCTCCCATGGGGTCTTCAGTTAGTGCCATCCAGAAAAGTTTGGAAGTGACACCTCAGCTGAGCATTGCTCCCCTGCCGGAGATCCTATTTGACCGCTCAGTAGATACAGTGTCCTACTAGCGCCAGCAGGACCCCACCTCTTTATAATGGTGCCTCTGGGGGCTATTATACCCAGGGAGTATGATGCCCAGTGTCTTCACTGTAATATCTGCTGGGAGTTGTAATATCTCATATTCTCCTACAGAAACTGGTGAATGTGTCTGCGGACGTTTCCAGTGTGCACGTCATCCCCCCGCAGAGCGGCCACTTCACCATCACATACAAGAAAGCAGTGAGTATGGCCGCAGCTGGTGAAAGGGGGAGGTAGCATGGGTGCGAGTTGTGACTGCTCCACGATTCATGTTACCAATACCCCTCCACCCACAGAGCCGACTGGCCCCTGGATTAGCGTTGACCGTCCATGTTCAGTTCATCGCCGATGAATGGAGATATTACTATGATTGTATCCGCGTTCATTGCAAGGTAAGCACTGAGTGGACCTTTGACCCAGAGCTCTCTGGATCAGGTTTTTATTAAAGGGGTTGTCCAGCCTAAAATTTTATCGATTAATTAGGCCGGGGGAGGTGAAAAAAATAAAAGAAAACCATACTCACCTGTTCCTGGTGCTCTGGAGCCTCCCCGCGCGGTCTGGTCCTGCAGCTCTGTTGTGGTCTTCCAGCAAAAGTACCCGCCCCACTACCTGTGACATCCCCAGGGTGGCCATTGGGTTCTTGGTCACCCCCTTACCGAGGCCCTTCTCCCCTGATTACTTAGTTTGGTAGGGTAGCCATTGGGTTCTTGGTCACCCCCCTCACCGAGGCCCTTCTCCCCTGATTACTTAGTTTGGTAGGGTGGCCATTGGGTTCTTGGTCACCCCCCTCACTGAGGCCCTTTCTGCCCTGATTACTTAGTTTGGTAGGGTGACCATTGGGTTCTTGGTCACCCCCCTCACCGAGGCCCTTCTCCCCTGATTACTTAGTTTGGTAGGGTGACCATTGGGTTCTTGGTCACCCCCCTCACTGAGGCCCTTTCTGCCCTGATTACTTAGTTTGGTAAGGTGGCCATTGGGTTCTTGGTCACCCCCCTTACCGAGGCCCTTCTCCCCTGATTACTTAGTTTGGTAGGGTGACCATTGGGTTCTTGGTCACCCCCCTCACCGAGGCCCTTCTCTCCTGATTACTTAGTTTGGTAGGGTGACCATTGGGTTCTTGGTCACCCCCCTTACCGAGGCCCTTCTCCCCTGATTACTTAGTTTGGTAGGGTGACCATTGGGTTCTTGGTCACCCCCCTCACTGAGGCCCTTTCTGCCCTGATTACTTAGTTTGGTAGGGTGGCCATTGGGTTCTTGGTCACCCCCCTCACCGAGGCCCTTCTCCCCTGATTACTTAGTTTGGTAGGGTGGCCATTGGGTTCTTGGTCACCCCCTCACTGAGGCCCTTCTCTCCTGATTACTTAGTTTGGTAGGGTGACCATTGGGTTCTTGGTCACCCCCCTCACTGAGGCCCTTTCTGCCCTGATTACTTAGTTTGGTAGGGTGACCATTGGGTTCTTGGTCACCCCCCTCACCGAGGCCCTTTCTGCCCTGATTACTTAGTTTGGTAAGGTGGCCATTGGGTTCTTGGTCACCCCCCTCACCGAGGCCCTTTCTGCCCTGATTACTTAGTTTGGTAAGGTGACCATTGGGTTCTTGGTCACCCCCCTCACCGTGGCCCTTCTCTGCCCTGATTACTTAGTTTGGTAGGGTGGCCATTGGGTTCTTGGTCACCCCCCTCACCGAGGCCCTTCTGCCCTGATTACTTAGTTTGGTAGGGTGACCATTGGGTTCTTGGTCACCCCCCTCACCGAGGCCCTTTCTGCCCTGATTACTTAGTTTGGTAAGGTGGCCATTGGGTTCTTGGTCACCCCCCTCACCGAGGCCCTTTCTGCCCTGATTACTTAGTTTGGTAAGGTGGCCATTGGGTTCTTGGTCACCCCCCTCACCGTGGCCCTTTCTGCCCTGATTACTTAGTTTGGTAGGGTGGCCATTGGGTTCTTGGTCACCCCCCTCACCGAGGCCCTTCTCTCCTGATTACTTAGTTTGGTAGGGTGACCATTGGGTTCTTGGTCACCCCCCCTCACCGAGGCCCTTTCTGCCCTGATTACTTAGTTTGGTAGGGTGGCCAGTTCTATGTAGAGTCCTGGTTGTCCTGAACTTCTTCCACTTAATAATCATGGAGGCCGCTGTGCTCTTGGGAGCTTTCAGTACTGCAGGTTTGTTTTTGCCCCCTTCTCCAGATCTTTGCCTCCACACAATCCTGTCTCTGAGCTCTACAGGCTGTTCCTTTCTCCTCATGGCTTGGATTTTGCTCTGGTACACATTGTTCAGCTGTGAGATCTTCTATACTGTAGATAGGGGGGTCGGTCTTCCCAAAATTGTGTCACATTAACTGAATTTACCCCAGATGGACCCAATAAAGGTGAAGAAACATCTCAAAGAGAAATGGGAGGCCCCAGAGCTAAAGTGTCGCAGCAAAGGCTCTGAAGACTTGTGTCATTATGCAGAGCGATGGCGGGAACTTTATTTCTTTCTTTCTAAATTTAGTAAGAAGCCTCAACATGTGAATAAGGTGAAAAGATCTGAAGACTTTCCAAATACATTGGGGAAAATTCCCCCCCACACCAGAGAACTTTCTTGCACCAAACGTGCGCCTCGTGCCCCGACCTCGGGGAGGGCCGAGTCATTTACACATCAATCCGACAGATTTCTCATAACTTACCCCAGTTTTCTTAGCGACAGAGATTTCCATTCTGGCCGCAGCCTCTTCATTAATCTTTTGGCTCCTTCACCATTTGGGCCATTTATTAAAACTGCCGTATGATACACCGAGCCCCATATACACTGTGCAGTGTATAGTAACATACTGTCTTCTATAAGGGACTGTTCATTGTATAGTTATATATGGCCTCTTATATGAGACTGTGCCGTGTATAGTGATATACAGTCTTCTATATGGGACTGTTCATTGTATAGTTCTATATAGCCTCCTTTACGGAACTGTGCTGTATATATTGATATATGTCATCCTATATAGGACTGCAATGTATAGTGATATACAGCCTCCTATATGTGACTGTGTGCAATGTTGGTCCCCTTAGTCCTCACTGTACATATCTGAGCAGCAGGTGACAGAGGCCATGTGGTTAATGTGAGATTGTTCTCTCCCTTCGCTCCTTCCATCTTCATGTTCCTGTCCCCAGGGTGATGAGACGCTGCTGGTGCCCCTGCATGCCTACCCCGCCATGGACCTGCTGGACTTTCCATCTCATGTCAACTTATCAGATGTGCCGCTCGGGCAGAGGTAAGTCCCAGCGCCCGTATCCTGACATCATGCTTACCACCAAATGAATGACAAATATTGATTCTCTCTTTACACTGTAAGAACATGGAAGCCGCAGCATCGAGCTGGTATGTAAACGTGCGCGGCGCTTAATGGCAGGATGTCCGCTGCGGGCAAGCTAAAAGCTTCAGACAAAGGAGTAGTCAGGACGGCCACTTATCTCTGCTCCAACTGCAAGAACAGCCAGCTGATAACATGCCAGCCTAAACCAACACACCGTCCTCCTGGCTGATAACAGCACAGTAATAGCGAGCACGGCAGTCTATAACTCCCTGTTATCAGCCACCTCAAACTGAACCATTGGTGACTACAATCTATTACTATCTGTTATCAGCCATGTCAGGAGAGGAGAGGCCGACTGTAGGACAGGGGAATACAATCTATTACTATCTGTTATCAGCCACGTCAGGAGAGGCCGACTGTAGGACAGGGGAATACAATCTATTACTATCTGTTATCAGCCATGTCAGGAGGGGAGAGGCCGACTGTAGGACAGGGGAATACAATCTATTACTATCTGTTATCAGCCATGTCAGGAGAGGAGAGGCCGACTGTAGGACGGGGAATACAATCTATTACTATCTGTTATCAGCCATGTCAGGAGGGGAGAGGCCGACTGTAGGACAGGGGAATACAATCTATTACTATCTGTTATCGGCCATGTCAGGAGCGAAGAGGCCGACTGTAGGACAGGGGAATACAATCTATTACTATCTGTTATCGGCCATGTCAGGAGAGGAGAGGCCGACTGTAGGACAGGGGAATACAATCTATTACTATCTGTTATCAGCCACGTCAGGAGGGGAGAGGCCGACTGTAGGACAGGGGAATACAATCTATTACTATCTGTTATCAGCCATGTCAGGAGAGGAGAGGCCGACTGTAGGACAGGGGAATACAATCTATTACTATCTGTTATCAGCCACGTCAGGAGGGGAGAGGCCGACTGTAGGACAGGGGAATACAATCTATTACTATCTGTTATCAGCCACGTCAGGAGAGGAGAGGCCGACTGTAGGACAGGTGACTACAATCTATTACTATCTGTTATCAGCCATGTCAGGAGAGGAGAGGCCGACTGTAGGACGGGGAATACAATCTATTACTATCTGTTATCAGCCATGTCAGGAGGGGAGAGGCCGACTGTAGGACAGGGGAATACAATCTATTACTATCTGTTATCGGCCATGTCAGGAGCGAAGAGGCCGACTGTAGGACAGGGGAATACAATCTATTACTATCTGTTATCAGCCATGTCAGGAGAGGAGAGGCCGACTGTAGGACAGGGGAATACAATCTATTACTATCTGTTATCAGCCACGTCAGGAGGGGAGAGGCCGACTGTAGGACAGGGGAATACAATCTATTACTATCTGTTATCAGCCATGTCAGGAGAGGAGAGGCCGACTGTAGGACAGGGGAATACAATCTATTACTATCTGTTATCAGCCATGTCAGGAGGGGAGAGGCCGACTGTAGGACAGGGGAATACAATCTATTACTATCTGTTATCAGCCACGTCAGGAGGGGAGAGGCCGACTGTAGGACAGGGGAATACAATCTATTACTATCTGTTATCAGCCATGTCAGGAGGGGAGAGGCCGACTGTAGGACAGGGGAATACAATCTATTACTATCTGTTATCAGCCACGTCAGGAGGGGAGAGGCCGACTGTAGGACAGGGGAATACAATCTATTACTATCTGTTATCAGCCACGTCAGGAGGGGAGAGGCCGACTGTAGGACAGGGGAATACAATCTATTACTATCTGTTATCAGCCATGTCAGGAGGGGAGAGGCCGACTGTAGGACAGGGGAATACAATCTATTACTATCTGTTATCAGCCATGTCAGGAGAGGAGAGGCCGACTGTAGGACAGGGGAATACAATCTATTACTATCTGTTATCAGCCATGTCAGGAGAGGAGAGGCCGACTGTAGGACAGGTGACTACAATCTATTACTATCTGTTATCAGCCATGTCAGGAGGGGAGAGGCCGACTGTAGGACAGGGGAATACAATCTATTACTATCTGTTATCAGCCACGTCAGGAGGGGAGAGGCCGACTGTAGGACAGGGGAATACAATCTATTACTATCTGTTATCAGCCATGTCAGGAGAGGAGAGGCCGACTGTAGGACAGGGGAATACAATCTATTACTATCTGTTATCAGTCATGTCAGGAGGGGAGAGGCCGACTGTAGGACAGGGGAATACAATCTATTACTATCAGCCATGTCAGGCCAGGTTGAGGCTGGCTGTGGGACATATAGATGACGTGCTGATCCTGTACTGTTTTAAGCTTACTGGCCCTTTAAGACTTTGGGAGCAGCTATTTGTCTGTACTCTTCCAGAGACGTCTGTCCGGGGTGTGTGCAGTGACAAGTTGTGGGGTGTTCAGAGATGGAGCACTCACTCTGTTTATAGGAAATACAGTGGACAGATGCCAAACCTTCCCATGTCCGACGTTACATCCTGATGGATGGCCATAGACACTTAAGCACTAATCCTCACTTACTTCACCTGATACTTCAGTCATATCCAAGGCTGCAACCATCACATGATTGTCCACAGACTGTGGATAAACCGTTGTCTGGGGCAGCCAGCAGAATAGTGAATACAGCTCTGGATGTGACTGACATTGCCTATGCTGTGCCTGATATCCAGCACAGATTTGTGAATTTCACCTTTTACATTTGACAGTTTTATGGCAGAGAATGATGAAAATTACAGATGAAAGAAGAATTTAATCAATGATCATTTATTATTTTGTGCATAAAATCTGAATTATTGCACATCACTGACCGCTATTACTTCAAAAGCTGCCTATAACACCAGGCCCTTTGCAGCACTGTGATTTCCCCCGTGATGTGCAGTAAGTACATTTCTAAGTGGTTCCAAGCAGCAGTCCTTATGATTCTGTCTGCAGCTTTGGATGTGATTACAGTAAAAGACATAATTTAAGGGTAGCATTGTAAGCGCAGCTCTGAATATGACTGGAGTATAAGACATGATGCCTGTTGTACAGCGCAGGGTTAATGTCACTTTGTTCTCATCCTCTGTTTTCGTGTCTCTCCTCACAGTGCGCACTACATCCTCCCGTTGCGTTGCACTTGTCCGGTTGACTTTGAATTCTGCATAGTCTGTTCTCAGCCTCACAAAGACTTTGAAATCTCCCCAACTTCAGGTGCGTATTCAGGGTGTGAGTTCTGGACCCCAACAGACTGTTCTGGCCCCTCCAGCAGTAAAGAGATCAGGGGCAACCTCCGCATCACACCTCACTTTCTGCCAGGTTTAGTATGAAGTGAAGGGGATTCACTCTATAGGATTTAGCCAGCCTATGTTATTACTTGGGCCCTGACCTCACTGATGGAAGGGGCTTTGGCTGCCTCTTCTACTCAGGAATGGGGTGCTCAGGATTTAGAACTTTACTCCTGGGATTTAATTTCTTAGACAAGTTCCGTTCAGTAAAATCAATGAGATGATAATTTAATCTGTGTTCATAACGTCCAGCAGGATGAATGAGGAGCCGTCAGTGTAACCACATTAGCAGAGTCATTGTGTCAGATCCGCGCCGCTGACAAATATCTGATAATAACCAGCGCAGTGAGGAGCCAAAACATGTAATTGCTGAATGATCGCCTCTGGACCCTATGACACAGTAATCTCCAGAACCAGCGGAGTCACTGTATACATACATTACATTATTTATACTGTATTATACTCCAGAGCTGCACTCACTATTCTGCTGGTGCAGTCACTGTGTACATACATTACATTATTTATCCTGTACTGATCCTGAGTTACATCCTGTATTATACTCCAGAGCTGCACTCACTATTCTGCTGGTACAGTCACTGTGTACATACATTACATTATTTATCCTGTACTGATCCTGAGTTACATCCTGTATTATACTCCAGAGCTGCGCTCACTATTCTGCTGGTACAGTCACTGTGTACATACATTACATTACTTATCCTGTATTATACTCCAGAGCTGCGCTCACTATTCTGCTGGTGCAGTCACTGTGTACATACATTACATTACTTATCCTGTACTGATCCTGAGTTACATCCTGTATTATACTCCAGAGCTGCACTCACTATTCTGCTGGTGCAGTCATTGTGTACATACATTACATTACTTATCCTGTATTATACTCCAGAGCTGCGCTCACTATTCTGCTGGTGCAGTCACTGTGTACATACATTACATTACTTATCCTGTACTGATCCTGAGTTACATCCTGTATTATACTCCAGAGCTGCGCTCACTATTCTGCTGGTACAGTCACTGTGTACATACATTACATTACTTATCCTGTACTGATCCTGAGTTATATCCTGTATTATACTCCAGAGCTGCGCTCACTATTCTGCTGGTACAGTCACTGTGTACATACATTACATTACTTATCCTGTACTGATCCTGAGTTACATCCTGTATTATACTCCAGAGCTGCGCTCACTATTCTGCTGGTACAGTCACTGTGTACATACATTACATTACTTATCCTGTACTGATCCTGAGTTACATCCTGTATTATACTCCAGAGCTGCACTCACTATTCTGCTGGTACAGTCACTGTGTACATACATTACATTACTTATCCTGTATTATACTCCAGAGCTGCGCTCACTAGTCTGCTGGTACAGTCACTGTGTACATACATTACATTATTTATCCTGTATTATACTCCAGAGCTGCACTCACTATTCTGCTGGTGCAGTCATTGTGTACATACATTACATTATTTATCCTGTATTATACTCCAGAGCTGCACTCACTATTCTGCTGGTACAGTCACTGTATACATACATTACATTACTTATCCTGTATTATACTCCAGAGCTGCACTCACTATTCTGCTGGTGCAGTCACTGTGTACATACATTACATTATTTATCCTGTATTATACTCCAGAGCTGCACTCACTATTCTGCTGGTACAGTCACTGTGTACATACATTACATTACTTATCCTGTACTGATCCTGAGTTACATCCTGTATTATACTCCAGAGCTGCGCTCACTATTCTGCTGGTGCAGTCACTGTGTACATACATTACATTACTTATCCTGTATTATACTCCAGAGCTGCGCTCACTATTCTGCTGGTACAGTCACTGTGTACATACATTACATTACTTATCCTGTATTATACTCCAGAGCTGCGCTCACTATTCTGCTGGTGCAGTCACTGTGTACATACATTACATTACTTATCCTGTACTGATCCTGAGTTACATCCCGTATTATACTCCAGAGCTGCGCTCACTATTCTGCTGGTACAGTCACTGTGTACATACATTACATTACTTATCCTGTATGTGGTTGTTATACTCCAGAGCTGCGCTCACTATTCTGCTGGTACAGTCACTGTGTACATACATTACATTACTTATCCTGTACTGATCCTGAGTTACATCCTGTATTATACTCCAGAGCTGCGCTCACTATTCTGCTGGTACAGTCACTGTGTACATACATTACATTACTTATCCTGTATTATACTCCAGAGCTGCACTCACTATTCTGCAGGTACAGTCACTGTGTACATACATTATATTACTTATCCTGTACTGATCCTGAGTTACATCCTGTATTATACTCCAGAGCTGCGCTCACTATTCTGCTGGTGCAGTCACTGTGTACATACATTACATTACTTATCCTGTGTTATACTCCAGAGCTGCGCTCACTATTCTGCTGGTGCGCCTGTGTCTTCCTTCTTTCCTGCACTGTCCTGAGTTCCCCTGTTTTCCCCAGGCGCCTCACTATTCTGCTGGTACAGTCACTGTGTACATACATTACATTACTTATCCTGTATTATACTCCAGAGCTGCGCTCACTATTCTGCTGGTGCAGTCACTGTGTACATACATTACATTACTTATCCTGTACTGATCCTGAGTTACATCCCGTATTATACTCCAGAGCTGCGCTCACTATTCTGCTGGTACAGTCACTGTGTACATACATTACATTACTTATCCTGTATTATACTCCAGAGCTGCGCTCACTATTCTGCTGGTACAGTCACTGTGTACATACATTACATTACTTATCCTGTACTGATCCTGAGTTACATCCTGTATTATACTCCAGAGCTGCGCTCACTATTCTGCTGGTACAGTCACTGTGTACATACATTACATTACTTATCCTGTATTATACTCCAGAGCTGCACTCACTATTCTGCAGGTGCAGTCACTGTGTACATACTGGTGGTTTGTTTCCGGGCGCGGGCCCCTTTCTGCGGGCGCCTGTGCACATTACATTACTTATCCTGTACTGATCCTGAGTTACATCCTGTATTATACTCCAGAGCTGCGCTCACTATTCTGCTGGTGCAGTCACTGTGTACATACATTACATTACTTATCCTGTGTTATACTCCAGAGCTGCGCTCACTATTCTGCTGGTACAGTCACTGTGTACATACATTACATTACTTATCCTGTATTATACTCCAGAGCTGCGCTCACTATTCTGCTGGTGCAGTCACTGTGTACATACATTACATTACTTATCCTGTATTATACTCCAGAGCTGTGCTCATTATTCTGCTGGTGCAGTCACTGTGTACATACATTACATTACTTATCCTGTACTGATCCTGAGTTACATCCTGTATTATACTCCAGAGCTGCGCTCACTATTCTGCTGGTACAGTCACTGTGTACATACATTACATTACTTATCCTGTATTATACTCCAGAGCTGCGCTCACTATTCTGCTGGTGCAGTCACTGTGTACATACATTACATTACTTATCCTGTAGGGGGGGGGGTGGGGGGGTTTTTCTTCTGTTTATACTCCAGAGCTGCGCTCACTATTCTGCTGGTACAGTCACTGTGTATATACATTACATTACTTATCCTGTATTATACTCCAGAGCTGCGCTCACTATTCTGCTGGTGCAGTCACTGTGTACATACATTACATTACTTATCCTGTATTATACTCCAGAGCTGCGCTCACTATTCTGCTGGTGCAGTCACTGTGTACATACATTACATTACTTATCCTGTACTGATCCTGAGTTACATCCTGTATTATACTCCAGAGCTGCACTCACTATTCTGCTGGTGCAGTCACTGTGTACATACATTACATTACTTATCCTGTATTATACTCCAGAGCTGCGCTCACTATTCTGCTGGTTGTTTTTTGAATACAGTCAGCAGGCTTATGGACAGATGTCCCCTTACAGTTTGGCTGAGCCCCTGCAGTGCGGCAGGCAGTTTTTCCTGTACCGCTCCTGGTGTAATGATGACATCACCAGGACCCGCTCTGTGCGGTCTCGATGGAATCAGGGGGTGCTGCTGCCATTGATGTCTGTGAGGACAGTTATGAATGTATAAATGAATGTTTCTTACTTCATTAACTCTTTGTTATCTTGCTGTTTCTCTCTCCTTCCTCTCTTTCAGGGGTCATTCCGGGTGTTGGTTCAGTGGAAGTGACCGTCCTGTATACTCCATCCAGCTATGGATCTGCTCAGATCACATTAGAGCTGCTAATCTCTGAATTCAATGCAAAACCCCGTCTCTGCGTGTTCACCGGAACCTGCTCCCCCAAACTGATTCCAAAGTACGTACAATCCAGAGTGACCCAGTAAGGGTTATCTCTGCCTCACAACCACCAGACAGAGCAGTACAGTGAGCGGGCACTTGGGGTGTAGCCGCAAATTTCTGAGGGTTCTCTATGTAGGCATGTCCTTAACAAAAGGGTCCCCAGAAAGACACCCCCGGCCATATGTAACCAGTACGACCCGGGGTCATCAGTATGATGTTGCTTCCCTGCTTTCCTATAAAGTCACATGACCCTGTGTAAAAGAATATTACTGCTGTACTGAATATTATACAAATCATCAGGAAGGAGGATCCAGAGGATGTCCACATTCCCCCCAAGGGGAGACCCCAGGGCAGCCTGAAGTCATCTTATGGGGTGTCCCGCAAGAAACGTCATCTCCAGATCCTACAGCAGAATGCGTCACAGGTGAGACCTCCTGACAGCTGCTGACCAAAGTCTCCATCACTGTGATCTGATCGCCTGTGTCCACTACAGGTCATCCAATTCCAGAATATGACATTTCCTGCCAATCTGTCCAATCCCTACGCCGTGTCCACTGTGCTGAACCAGCAGCCAGGAAAGCTGAGAGTCCGAGACCTGCGACAAGGTAAATCCACTTATGACACCTGGTACAGATCACTTGATCTACTGTGTCTTTTGCTGTAGTGGGATCCAGAACTCACGGTGCTGATATTCCCTCTTATACTCCAGACGCATCCAGAGCTGCAGTTGTACTGTCAGAATCCACTGTCCTGGTGGATTCCAAACAGGAACGAGGATAGTTTTTGCTTGCAGCTCTGGATCTGACTGGAATAGTACTGTGGTGAGTGATAATGCCCATACCCCTCCTGGTTCTCCGTCCACCTTGCTCCACAGGTTGTGACAAGAAGGTGAAGAGTCGTCCGGAGAAGGAAACGCGTTTCCAGCAGGACATCCAGCAGAACGTGGCAGAGGAGGAGGCAAACCAGCTCCGATGGTGCGTACACCTGCTTCTCACCTCCACTGGCAGAGGGGGCGCCACTAGTGTTGCTGCCCCACATGGAAGATACTGACCTAATACCTCTCACAGCTGAAGGATTGTTAGATAACTATACTGCTAGGATTCACTCTCTCAGCATACTGTATCGGCCGGTAAATCTGGCGCACACATGGACCAAGTTTCATGGCTGAAACTCCGTCGTGTGAATGCGGGGCTAAGCCACATTCACACGACCAAGGTGAAAAATGGCCATAAAAAACTTCAATTTTCCACCGCTGTCTTGCGCCTGAGGGGTACCCATTTTCATGGACCCCCTATACATTTCAGTGTATGGAGGGAGCATGACCTATATTTTGACAGTCCATTACCACAAACGGTCAAATAGCTTGAATAGCCCCCATTTACTTCCATTGAATTTAAAGCTGCTGTGTGACGGCCTCATGCACACAACTGAGTGTACATGCTGGGGTGGGGGACGGGACGATTTCTAGTAATTGTCCTTGGATGACATCCCACTACCTTGGTTTGGTTCTATTCCAGTGTCGTGGAGCAGGATAGGATCTAATCTATAATCACTGGAACAGAGCATCGGACCCCCCATTGGAAGAGCCTCGGTCTACACACTCGGTTGTGTGCATGAGGTCTAATACATGTTGCCTGCACTGATACACTGCAACAAACCACCAGCAGCGACAGATTTAGGTAACAGGATTGTGTACATAAGACACATTGTAACAAACCCTCGGCTGTAATAAGTATTCGGTCTGGTCAGGTTCTCAGCCACTGGATGTAAACGGGAATGTTCCCAGTCACTGACAGCAAGCAGAAATCCTGAGAATTGGGAAGAATAGAAACAGAAAATCTATTAAATTGTAAGGACATTTCATAATGTGAATGAGCTCCTACCTCTCCTGATCCTGTGATCAGCGACTGGTGCTTAGTTTGCTCCCCATCATTACATACATACACAAGGCAGTAGGCCGCTGATAATCTGTCACAGTGTATAAAGGATGCAATCATCCAGTAATCCGGCATTTGTCAGGTGACCCTCCGGCAATCCGGCACATACCAAGTCATCATAATATGACCATTTGTGCAAAAAAAAACTTCAACTGGCATACAAGGCATGATAGATCTGGCATGTAATCCCCCTTAGATGATAATGTGGTGATCCTCTGCACACTGAGACGGGCTGATTATTAGGAATGAGCTGTCCTAGGGTGTACCACATGGCACCTGCTGTACTACAGACGTGGTGACAACTGATCACTAGCTTCTCCCCAATCCCCACCGTGCGCTAACGTGTAAAACAGCATGTTGGGAATCAGTGCCGTAACTTACTTAAAGGAGCACTCCAGCGCCAGTAGTCACATTTCATAAAAAAAGGACGTTGTGACATCTCATTGCCCCCCATTGGCAGTATTTCACCATATTGTATGTCACCAGGTAAAGACCAATGAAATCTCCTTTGCTATTACTGTCAGCGAGATTCATCCTGTTCATCCAGGTCGAGCATGCGCAGTTTTTCTTTTCCTTCCCTATAGCTGTGTATTAGATCAGTGATAGATAACCAGCATGTGTTGTCCTGACAGAGCAGGCGTGTGCGGGGCGGGAATAATCTATGTGGAGGAGTGGCCAGTGTGGCAGGTAGGAGGGGCACGGAGCAACGGGCTCCAGGGTCATGGAGTTTTCTCTAGTGCAGAAGACAGGCACATGTGCTATAGCAAGGACAGCCTTTGTAGGTCCAAAATGTAATAGAGCTTTGGGGCAACAGATCCTAGAAGAGAGGGCACCTAAGAGGTGGGTGACGTCACAGGTACAGTGCAGATGGTTTGTCCTCATGGTGGCTGTATGTTGGGAGAAACCATTTAAGTGAAAGCAGTGGCCGACACAGTACAGACTGCATCAACACCCCATGTGGCACCACCCAATAGTTGTTTCCAATAATTGGCCCAATAAAAGAGAGGTTTAGACAAATATTGAGTTCCAGTGAGGGGCCAAGATATGCTGGGAGGGGCAGGCATGGGGGCAGGAGATGCTGGGATAAGTAGAGACACCGTGAGGGACTGTGAGAGGCTACAATGACAGAATCTGTGTTACAGACAAGGCGTAAATTTTTTGTGCTGGTAAAATTGGGGCAAATAAGTCCTGTTCCCTGGCCCACCCTAACCCAGAGGAGAACGCGCGGTATGAGCTGGGGCAAGCCAGATTCACTGGCATTATATAAAAGAATCTGTTCACATTCTCCATCCTAATAAACAATAGACTAGAAGTGCCGCACTGTTTGTTTTATGAAGGGCGCGGCCGCTGATCCATGATATACCGCACAATGGCCGCCTGTTCCCAAGTCCCTAAGATAAGACCAAATCAGAGCGCAGCAAACAGACAAACATAGATGGGAAGTACCAAGAGGTAGCATGGTACCGGGATAGGCGGGGAGGGGCCGGGATAGGCAAGGAGGGATCGGGATAGGCAAGGAGGGATCGGGATAGGCGGGGAGGGGCCGGGATAGGCAAGGAGGGATCGGGATAGGCGGGGAGGGGCCGGGATAGGCAAGGAGGGATCGGGATAGGCGGGGAGGGGCCGGGATAGGCGGGGAGGGGCCAGGATAGGCAAGGAGGGGCCGGGATAGGCGGGGAAGGGCCGGGATAGGCGGGGAGGGGCCGGGATAGGCAAGGAGAAATTGGGATAGGCGGGGAGGGGCCGGGATAGGCAAGGAGGGATCGGGATAGGTGGGGAGAGGCCGGGATAGGCAAGGAGGGATCGGGATAGGCAAGGAGGGATCGAGATAGGCGGGGAGGGACCGAGATAGGCAAGGAGGGATCGGGATAGGCAAAGTGGGGTCTGAATAGTCAAGGAGGGACCATGAAAGGTGGTTGATTGACATTATAGTGCTGGGAGAGGTAGGGTGGTTCATGGAGGGGCAAAGATACAGGATAAGCTAGGAGGGGTCAAGATGGTCAGGTTGTTGCCAGGATAGTGGCAGGAGATTCTGTCGGTGCCTGGGAGGATTTCACAGGTCTCAGTTTATAAATAAAATGCCCTCTCAATTTCCCCTCCTTCCCCTCTTTGCCCGACTGTCTGTATCTGACATATGGCAGGTGATGTATACAATGTGTGTGTATATATTAATATACACTGTTCTCTCCTTCCATCACTGTCTATGCCGTTCGTGGTCGCATTGCTCAGAGAAATAGCCTAGTGGGGACATCTGGTACCCTGTAGACCCCGGCCTCTCCCCCATGTGGGTCAGAGTCTGTGAAGGAGATACGTGTCTGCCAGTTGCCTGCAGGGAGTCAGGAAAGCTCCAGAGTTGTCTCCAACAGTACCACAGGGGGACTGTTTTGATGGGGCACTTTTAGTGCTGCCGAGGGTAATGGGTGGGTTCATTGGGGTACCTCACAGGGTATGAAGGGCATGTTAACTAGTAATGAGGGGTTTCTTGGAGCATCCTGCAAGATATGGGATCAGTACACAGGACTTGGGGTAACTTGCAGGGTCCTATGTGCTGTATTTGCTGCCTGGTAATGTCTGTGTTTCTGCCCCCCTCTAGGCAGGTTCACCTTGGCTCTGATCCCATGTCTGCAGAACAGCGTCACGTAATATCAGAGGATCGGCAGAGCACCGAGGTTGAGTACCAGGTCAGACACCTCCACACAATGCTTGCAGCTCCAGACCCGCATGCTGGGGTTATATGTGAGGGGCCACACTGTCCTCACTGGTGTTGGAGCTGTCACATTATATACAAGGTTAACATCCCCTTCTACACCTGGCAGATTCCTCTGCCTATTACAGTCCAGCTGTGCAGGAAGCGGCCATCTCACCAACCCTGCTGTCATGGCCCCCTGTATGTACTGACCACGCCTCCTGTCATGGCCCCCTGTTTGTACTGACCACGCCTCCTGTCATGGCCCCCTGTATGTACTGACCACGCCTCCTGCCATGGCCCCCCTGTATGTACTGACCACGCCTCCTGTCATGGCCCCCTGTATGTACTGACCACGCCTCCTGTCATGGCCCCCTGTATGTACTGACCACGCCTCCTGTCATGGCCCCCCTGTATGTACTGACCACGCCTCCTGTCATGGCCCCCTGTATGTACTGACCACGCCTCCTGTCATGGCCCCCTGTATGTACTGACCACGCCTCCTGTCATGGCCCCCCTGTATGTACTGACCACACCTGTCATGGCCCCCTGTATGTACTGACCACGCCTCCTGCTATGGCCCCCTGTATGTACTGACCACGCCTCCTGCTATGGCCCCCTGTATGTACTGACCACGCCTCCTGCTATGGCCCCCTGTATGTACTGACCACGCCTCCTGTCATGGCCCCCCTGTATGTACTGACCACGCCTCCTGTCATGGCCCCCTGTATGTACTGACCACGCCTCCTGTCATGGCCCCCTGTATGTACTGACCACGCCTCCTGCTATGGCCCCCTGTATGTACTGACCACTCCTCCTGTCATGGCCCCCTGTATGTACTGACCACGCCTCCTGTCATGGCCCCCTGTATGTACTGACCATGCCTCCTGTCATGGCCCCCCTGTATGTACTGACCACGCCTCCTGTCATGGCCCCCTGTATGTACTGACCACGCCTCCTGCCATGGCCCCCCTGTATGTACTGACCACGCCTCCTGCCATGGCCCCCTGTATGTACTGACCACGCCTCCAGTTGGGCAGTGCATTGTGCGGACATTATACAGAGCACCATCTTACCTGCAGTGGGGCGTGTCCAAACCTGAATACCCAGCCCATGAAGGTTTGGACACGCCCACATTGCACTTGTGTTTCATCGTCTTCATAGCACAACCCCCATCATTGTGTGTACTGCAGGTGATGAGAGGCCGGCCTGACCTTGCCGCTGAGTACAAGAGAGAGGCAGCGCTTACAGGTAGTCGCCGGGTGCTGCGCTGCGCAGATGAGGAGGTAAACTGCGCTGTTTCTATGGTAACAGGTGATAGTGACCTATGATGTCATATTAACCATTCATGTTCTGTGCAGTGTCCTGAGGTGCAGCCAAGGTTTGACCTCTATCTGAATGACCTTTGGACTAATAGGAAGCGGGCCCTGAGGCGCTTCCAGCAGACAGCCCGCAGGGTGAGGATTAACCCCCCGGCCCCCCAGATAGGGGCCACTTACATCACCTTACTGTCTGTGTTCTCCAGGTTCTCATACGAGGTAGAGCAGACAGCCGTCTCCGAGCTTTGAGGACAGCACTGCAGCATCTCCAATCAGAGCAAGAAGGGAGTGCAGCATGTGGTAAGGGGCACAGGCCGGGGAGGGGGTTCCTGGATCGCAGCAGTCACATGTCTTTATAGTGTACGTCTAACCATGTGCAGAGAGCAGCCATGAGGAGGTCGGCCCGCTATCCACCCACCACGTCCTATTCTATGACTTCCCTCCTTGCCTCGCTGAGCCCGACGGGTTGGTGAGTACAGACTTGTTAAGAGCCAGGTAAATCTGAACACCAAGAGCAGAGAAAGAGACCTAAAGACACTACAGACCCATCAGTCCCACAAAACAATGTATTAGTGGATCTGGTCTGACTACGACTACCCTGAACACAATAGGACAAGGCCCACATATCCGTGGCCATGGGAGAAGGGCGGCAGACGCCTCTCTTACCACTTTATTCCTGCAAGAGCAAAGAATTGGATATGGTGAGATCCAGCCGCCTGCCCCTGTACACATTACATCATTGGCTGCTCCTTCTGACCATGATCTAAGGTGTACATGTAAGCGCATCAGCTAGGAGCTGGAGTCTGATCAGAACTGAAGGTCCGAAACGCTGCAGTGCAGCAAATGTCACCTAATCAGCACCAGTAGTAAAGTGAAATCTCTTTATACAACCATGTTCACACAATGACTGAGAGATGTCACCCAGAAGACGAGGGTCACATTTTCTAATGTCTTACCTGCAGGTAGTACAAGATCTCGTGTCTCTTCCTCCCAAACCTGCAGCTGCACTGCTCAAACACCAGCTCAACTTCCAGGACCTAAAGGTATCATGAAAATCACATACACACTGCAGCACCACCTCTGACCAGCACTGCCCCATCACCCCTCACCCACACTGCAGCACCACCTCTGACCAGCACTGCCCCATCACCCCTCACCCACACTGCAGCACCACCTCTGACCAGCACTGCTCCATCACCTCTCACCCACACTGCAGCACCACCTCTGACCAGCACTGCCCCATCACCCCTCACCCACACTGCAGCACCACCTCTGACCAGCACTGCCCCATCACCCCTCACCCACACTGCAGCACCACCTCTGACCAGCACTGCCCCATCACCTCTCACCCACACTGCAGCACCACCTCTGACCAGCACTGCCCCATCACCCCTCACCCACACTGCAGCACCACCTCTGACCAGCACTGCCCCCATCACCCCTCACCCACACTGCAGCACCACCTCTGACCAGCACTGCTCCATCACCTCTCACCCACACTGCAGCACCACCTCTGACCAGCACTGCCCCATCCCCCCCCACCCACCCCCACCACCTCCCCCCAACACCCCCCCCCCCCCCCCCACCCACACACCACCACCCCCCCCGACCAGCCCCGCCCCATCACCCCTCACCTGCACAGCCTCACCACTCTGACTGGAACATAATAATATGCTGTTGTCTTCTCAGATTCCCCAACACTTCAGACTGATGGCGTATCAGGCAGTGAGGAGTCATGGGATGTCTGCCATGTATCACCCCTGTCATCTAGCTAGGCCACTGAGGACTGGGGCTGAGGTAACGCCACTTGTTAGCATGTAGTTCCCTTACTGAGCAACAGATCCTCATGGGAGTCCTGGTCTGATCCCACTGAGTGTTGTAGTCTCTGGCGCTGTACCCCCCCCCCCCCCCCCCCGGGGGGCCCCGGACCCCTGGGGTTGTAGTGTCTGGCTATGCTGTAATACTCCGGACCTGACTGTCTGGTTTTTTTTTCTTCGGACCTGATACACAGGGTGACTCTGGACTCCTGGGTGTTGTAGTCTCTGTCTGGCTGTGCTGTAATCCTTCTGTTTCCTTCTGGTTTTTTCTGCTTGCTGTAATACTCCGGACCTGACTACACAGGGTGACCCTGGACTCCTGGGTGTTGTAGTGTCTGGCTATGCTGTAATACTCCGGACCTGACTACACAGGGTGACCCTGGACTCCTGGGTGTTGTAGTCTCTGGCTATGCTGTAATACTCCGGACCTGACTACACTGAGTGATCCTGGAATCCTGGGTGTTGTAGTGTCTGGCTATGCTGTAATACTCCGGGCCTGACTACACTGGGTGACCCTGGACTCCTGGGTGTTGTAGTGTCTGGCTATGCTGTAATACTTTACTATACAGGTGACTGGACCCTGGGTGTTGTAGTCTCTGGCTATGCTGTAATACTCGGACCTGACTACACTGGGTGACCCTGGACTCCTGGGTGTTGTAGTGTCTGGCTATGCTGTAATACTTGTGGCCTGACTACACTGGGTGACCCTGGACTCCTGGGTGTTGTAGTGTCTGGCTATGCTGTAATACTTGTGGCCTGACTACACTGGGTGACCCTGGACTCCTGGGTGTTGTAGTGTCTGGCTATGCTGTAATACTTGTGGCCTGACTACACTGGGTGACCCTGGACTCCTGGGTGTTGTAGTGTCTGGCTATGCTGTAATACTCGTGGCCTGACTACACTGGGTGACCCTGGACTCCTGGGTGTTGTGTGTCTTGCTATGCTGTAATACTCCGGGCCTGACTACACTGGGTGACCCTGGACGGGTCCTGGGTGTTGTAGTGTCTGGCTATGCTGTAATACTTGTGGCCTGACTACACTGGGTGACCCTGGACTCCTGGGTGTTGTAGTGTCTGGCTATGCTGTAATACTCGTGGCCTGACTACACTGGGTGACCCTGGACTCCTGGGTGTTGTAGTGTCTGGCTATGCTGTAATACTTGTGGCCTGACTACACTGGGTGACCCTGGACTCCTGGGTGTTGTAGTTTCTGGCTATGCTGTAATACTCCGTGGCCTGACTACACTGGGTGACCCTGGACTCCTGGGTGTTGTAGTGTCTGGCTATGCTGTAATACTCCGGACCTGACTACACTGGGTGACCCTGGACTCCTGGGTGTTGTAGTCTCTGGCTATGCTGTAATACTTGTGGCCTGACTACACTGGGTGACCCTGGGCTCCTGGGTGTTGTAGTGTCTGGCTATGCTGTAATACTCGTGGCCTGACTACACTGGGTGACCCTGGACTCCTGGGTGTTGTAGTGTCTGGCTATGCTGTAATACTCCGGACCTGACTACACTGGGTGACCCTGGACTCCTGGGTGTTGTAGTGTCTGGCTATGCTGTAGCGATACTTGTGGCCTGACCTCCCCTGGGTGGCCCTGGTCTCCTGGGTGTTGTAGTGTCTGGCTATGCTGTAATACTCGTGGCCTGACTACACTGGGTGACCCTGGACTCCTGGGTGTTGTAGTGTCTGGCTATGCTGTAATACTTGTGGCCCTGACTGACACTGGGTGACCCTGGACTCCTGGGTGTTGTAGTGTCTGGCTATGCTGTAATACTCCGGACCTGACTACACTGGGTGACCCTGGACTCCTGGGTGTTGTAGTGTCTGGCTATGCTGTAATACTTGTGGCCTGACTACACTGGGTGTTGTAATCTCTGTGGTCTATGCTGGGACATTCGGGATTAGGGACATCAATCAATATTATTGTGTGCTGGAAGTTTAACTGTTTCCTCTCTGTCTACAGGATGAGTTGATGCCGGAGATGCCGCTGCAGATTGATGCCCCTGGTTCAGCCCTCAGCCAGGCATTGAGTATCAGCCAGGGAGAACTAGAAGAAGAGAGTGCAGGAAGCCAGATGATGCGGCTGAGCCCACCCGAGACCTTGCTGAACCCCCCAGATTTCCATCCTATGCATGTGTTTGTGAGTGCCAGATGATCATCAGCAGGGGCCATGACTGTGGGGTGCGGAGATCAGTGGGCAGGGATATGAGGTGGAGGAAATCTCGGGAGCCGAGAGCAGTTCTGAGAAAACAAATCATTTATCTAAGTGACAAAACGGAAATAAACATTAGAAATATCAGGGGGGTAAGGCTCCTGTAGATATAGGGGCAGGGGTAGGCTCCTGTATGATATAGGGGCAGGGGGTAAGGCTCCTGTATGATATAGGGGCAGGGGTAAGGCTCCTGTATGATATAGGGGCAGGGGGTAAGGCTCCTGTATGATATAGGGGCAGTCGGTAAGGCTCCTGTATTATAGAGGGGCAGGGGTAAGACGCCTGTAGATTATTATATAGGGGCAGGGGGTAAAGCTTCTGTATGATATAGGGGCAGAGGGTAAGGCTCCTGTATTATATAGGGGCAGGGGGTAAGGCTCCTGTAGATTATTATATAGGGGCAGGGGGTAAAGCTTCTGTATGATATAGGGGCAGAGGGTAAGGCTCCTGTATTATATAGGGGCAGGGGGTAAGGCTCCTGTATGATATAGGGGCAGAGGGTAAGGCTCCTGTATTATATAGGGGCAGGGGGTAAGGCTCCTGTAGATTATTATATAGGGGCAGGGGGTAAAGCTTCTGTATGATATAGGGGCAGAGGGTAAGGCTCCTGTATTATATAGGGGCAGGGGGTAAGGCTCCTGTAGATTATTATATAGGGGCAGGGGTAAGGCTCCTGTATTATATAGGGGCAGGGGGTAAGGCTCCTGTATGATATAGGGGCAGGGGTAAGGCTCCTGTATGATATAGGGGCAGGGGGTAAGGCTCCTGTATGATATAGGGGCAGGGGTAAGGCTCCTGTATGATATAGGGGCAGGGGGTAAGGCTCCTGTATGATATAGGGGCAGGGGGTAAGGCTCCTGTATTATATAGGGGCAGGGGGTAAGGCTCCTGTATGATATAGGGGCAGAGGGTAAGGCTCCTGTATTATATAGGGGCAGGGGGTAAGGCTCCTGTATTATATAGGGGCAGGGGGTAAGGCTCCTGTAGATTATTATATAGGGGCAGGGGGTAAAGCTTCTGTATGATATAGGGGCAGAGGGTAAGGCTCCTGTATTATATAGGGGCAGGGGGTAAGGCTCCTGTAGATTATTATATAGGGGCAGGGGTAAGGCTCCTGTATTATATAGGGGCAGGGGGTAAGGCTCCTGTATGATATAGGGGCAGGGGTAAGGCTCCTGTATGATATAGGGGCAGGGGGTAAGGCTCCTGTATGATATAGGGGCAGGGGGTAAGGCTCCTGTATGATATAGGGGCAGGGGGTAAGGCTCCTGTATGATATAGGGGCAGGGGGTAAGGCTCCTGTATGATATAGGGGCAGGGGTAAGGCTCCTGTATGATATAGGGGCAGGGGGTAAGGCTCCTGTATGATATAGGGGCAGGGGGTAAGGCTCCTGTATGATATAGGGGCAGGGGTAAGGCTCCTGTATGATATAGGGGCAGGGGGTAAGGCTCCTGTATGATATAGGGGCAGGGGGTAAGGCTCCTGTATGATATAGGGGCAGGGGGTAAGGCTCCTGTATGATATAGGGGCAGGGGGTAAGGCTCCTGTATGATATAGGGGCAGTCGGTAAGGCTCCTGTATGATATAGGGGCAGGGGGTAAGGCTCCTGTATTATATAGGGGCAGTCGGTAAGGCTCCTGTATGATATAGGGGCAGTCGGTAAGGCTCCTGTATTATATAGGGGCAGGGGGTAAGGCTCCTGTATGATATATGGGCAGGGGGTAAGGCTTCTGTATTATAGAGGGGCAGGGGTAAGACGCCTGTAGATTATTATATAGGGGCAGGGGGTAAAGCTTCTGTATGATATAGGGGCAGGGGGTAAGGCTCCTGTATTATATAGGGGCAGGGGGTAAGGCTCCTGTAGATTATTATATAGGGGCAGGGGTAAGGCTCCTGTATGATATAGGGGCAGGGGGTAAGGCTCCTGTATTATATAGGGGCAGGGGGTAAGGCTCCTGTAGATTATTATATAGGGGCAGGGGTAAGGCTCCTGTATGATATAGGGGCAGGGGGTAAGTTTCCTGTATTATAGAGGGGCAGGGGTAAGACGCCTGTAGATTATTATATAGGGGGAGATGAGACTCCTATATTTTAGTATACAGGGGAGGAGATGTAACCAGAGTGCCTGTGTATAGATGCAAACAGTAGGATTTCTTACTTTCCGGAGATCTGGACATTTCTTGGAACGGTTCTTTGTCATTTTCCAGAGAATTTTTTTCCTCGGTTTATTCTTCCTGGATTATTCCGCTGTTACCAGACTCGCTCTCAGCTTTCTGCTCTTGTGACATTGGTAATCCTCCCAGCCCAAACATCGGAAAGAGAATTGTGTTTATATGTGAGGAGATGAAGAGCGGGATCCAGAATATCGGCTGTATCCTGTATACGTCTAGATGATGGGGAGTAAAGGGGTGGGGGTGCAGGTGATCAGGGAGAGATCTGTGCTGCTACCTGCACTTATACATTGTAACGCACCCTCTGCTGTATCCTGTATACGTCTATATAATGGGGAGTAAAGGGGTGGGGGTGCAGGTGATCAGGGAGAGATCTGTGCTGTTACCTGCACTTATACATTGTAACGCACCCTCTGCTGTATCCTGTATACGTCTATATAATGGGGAGTAAAGGGGTGGGGGTGCAGGTGATCAGGGAGAGATCTGTGCTGCTACCTGCACTTATACATTGTAACGCACCCTCTGCTGTATCCTGTATACGTCTATATAATGGGGAGTAAAGGGGTGGGGGTGCAGGTGATCAGGGAGAGATCTGTGCTGTTACCTGCACTTATACATTGTAACGCACCCTCTGCTGTATCCTGTATACGTCTAGATGATGGGGAGTAAAGGGGTGGGGGTGCAGGTGATCAGGGAGAGATCTGTGCTGTTACCTGCACTTATACATTGTAACGCACCCTCTGCTGTATCCTGTATACGTCTAGATGATGGGGAGTAAAGGGGTGGGGGTGCAGGTGATCAGGGAGAGATCTGTGCTGTTACCTGCACTTATACATTGTAACGCACCCTCTGCTGTATCCTGTATACGACTATATAATGGGGAGTAAAGGGGTGGGGGTGCAGGTGATCAGGGAGAGATCTGTGCTGTTACCTGCACTTATACATTGTAACACACCCTCTGCTGTATCCTGTATACGTCTATATAATGGGGAGTAAAGGGGTGGGGGTGCAGGTGATCAGGGAGAGATCTGTGCTGTTACCTGCACTTATACATTGTAACGCACCCTCTGCTGTATCCTGTATACTTCTATATAATGGGGAGTGAAGGGGTGGGGGTGCAGGTGATCAGGGAGAGATCTGTGCTGCTACCTGCACTTATACATTGTAACGCACCCTCTGCTGTATCCTGTATACGACTATATAATGGGGAGTAAAGGGGTGGGGGTGCAGGTGATCAGGGAGAGATCTGTGCTGTTACCTGCACTTATACATTGTAACGCACCCTCTGCTGTATCCTGTATACTTCTATATAATGGGGAGTGAAGGGATGGGGGTGCAGGTGATCAGGGAGAGATCTGTGCTGCTACCTGCACTTATACATTGTAACGCACCCTCTGCTGTATCCTGTATACGTCTATATAATGGGGAGTAAAGGGGTGGGGGTGCAGGTGATCAGGGAGAGATCTGTGCTGCTACCTGCACTTATACATTGTAACGCACCCTCTGCTGTATCCTGTATACGTCTAGATGATGGGGAGTAAAGGGGTGGGGGTGCAGGTGATCAGGGAGAGATCTGTGCTGCTACCTGCACTTATACATTGTAACGCACCCTCTGCTGTATCCTGTATACGTCTATATAATGGGGAGTAAAGGGGTGGGGGTGCAGGTGATCAGGGAGAGATCTGTGCTGCTACCTGCACTTATACATTGTAACGCACCCTCTGCTGTATCCTGTATACTTCTATATAATGGGGAGTAAAGGGGTGGGGGTGCAGGTGATCAGGGAGAGATCTGTGCTGTTACCTGCACTTATACATTGTAACGCACCCTCTGCTGTATCCTGTATACGTCTAGATGATGGGGAGTAAAGGGGTGGGGGTGCAGGTGATCAGGGAGAGATCTGTGCTGCTACCTGCACTTATACATTGTAACGCACCCTCTGCTGTATCCTCTATACTTCTATATAATGGGGAGTGAAGGGATGGGGGTGCAGGTGATCAGGGAGAGATCTGTGCTACTACCTACACTTATACATTGTAACGCACCCTCTGCTGTATCCTGTATACTTCTATATAATGGGGAGTAAAGGGGTGGGGGTGCAGGTGATCAGGGAGAGATCTGTGCTGTTACCTGCACTTATACATTGTAACGCACCCTCTGCTGTATCCTGTATACGTCTATATAATGGGGAGTAAAGGGGTGGGGGTGCAGGTGATCAGGGAGAGATCTGTGCTGCTACCTGCGCTTATACATTGTAACGCACCCTCTGCTGTATCCTGTATACTTCTATATAATGGGGAGTAAAGGGGTGGGGGTGCAGGTGATCAGGGAGAGAGTCTGTGCTGCTACCTGCACTTATACATTGTAACGCACCCTCTGCTGTATCCTGTATACTTCTAGATGATGGGGAGTAAAGGGGTGGGGGTGCAGGTGATCAGGGAGAGATCTGTGCTGTTACCTGCACTTATACATTGTAACGCACCCTCTGCTGTATCCTTTATACGTCTAGATGATGGGGAGTAAAGGGGTGGGGGTGCAGGTGATCAGGGAGAGATCTGTGCTGCTTCCTGCACTTATACATTGTAACGCACCCTCTGCTGTATCCTGTATACTTCTATATAATGGGGAGTAAAGGGGTGGGGGTGCAGGTGATCAGGGAGAGATCTGTGCTGCTACCTGCACTTATACATTGTAACGCACCCTCTGCTGTATCCTGTATACTTCTATATAATGGGGAGTAAAGGGGTGGGGGTGCAGGTGATCAGGGAGAGATCTGTGCTACTACCTACACTTATACATTGTAACGCACCCTCTGCTGTATCCTGTATACTTCTAGATGATGGGGAGTAAAGGGGTGGGGGTGCAGGTGATCAGGGAGAGATCTGTGCTGCTACCTGCACTTATACATTGTAACGCACCCTCTGCTGTATCCTGTATACGTCTAGATGATGGGGAGTAAAGGGGTGGGGGGTGCAGGTGATCAGGGAGAGATCTGTGCTGTTACCTGCACTTATACATTGTAACACACCCTCTGCTGTATCCTGTATACGTCTAGATGATGGGGAGTAAAGGGGTGGGGGTGCAGGTGATCAGGGAGAGATCTGTGCTGTTACCTGCACTTATACATTGTAACGCACCCTCTGCTGTATCCTGTATACTTCTATATAATGGGGAGTAAAGGGGTGGGGGTGCAGGTGATCAGGGAGAGATCTGTGCTGCTACCTGCGCTTATACATTGTAACGCACCCTCTGCTGTATCCTGTATACGTCTATATAATGGGGAGTAAAGGGGTGGGGGTGCAGGTGATCAGGGAGAGATCTGTGCTGTTACCTGCACTTATACATTGTAACGCACCCTCTGCTGTATCCTGTATACGTCTATATAATGGGGAGTAAAGGGGTGGGGGTGCAGGTGATCAAGGAGAGATCTGTGCTGCTACCTGCACTTATACATTGTAACGCACCCTCTGCTGTATCCTGTATACGTCTATATAATGGGGAGTAAAGGGGTGGGGGTGCAGGTGATCAGGGAGAGATCTGTGCTGCTACCTGCACTTATACATTGTAACGCACCCTCTGCTGTATCCTGTATACGTCTATATAATGGGGAGTAAAGGGGTGGGGGTGCAGGTGATCAGGGAGAGATCTGTGCTGCTACCTGCACTTATACATTGTAACGCACCCTCTGCTGTATCCTGTATACTTTTATATAATGGGGAGTAAAGGGGTGGGGGTGCATGTGATCAGGGAGAGATCTGTGCTGCTACCTGCACTTATACATTGTAACGCACCCTCTGCTGTATCCTGTATACGTCTAGATGATGGGGAGTAAAGGGGTGGGGGTGCAGGTGATCAGGGAGAGATCTGTGCTGTTACCTGCACTTATACATTGTAACGCACCCTCTGCTGTATCCTGTATACGTCTAGATGATGGGGAGTAAAGGGGTGGGGGTGCAGGTGATCAGGGAGAGATCTGTGCTGTTACCTGCACTTATACATTGTAACGCACCCTCTGCTGTATCCTGTATACTTCTATATAATGGGGAGTAAAGGGGTGGGGGTGCAGGTGATCAGGGAGAGATCTGTGCTGCTACCTGCGCTTATACATTGTAACGCACCCTCTGCTGTATCCTGTATACGTCTATATAATGGGGAGTAAAGGGGTGGGGGTGCAGGTGATCAGGGAGAGATCTGTGCTGTTACCTGCACTTATACATTGTAACGCACCCTCTGCTGTATCCTGTATACGTCTATATAATGGGGAGTAAAGGGGTGGGGGTGCAGGTGATCAGGGAGAGATCTGTGCTGCTACCTGCACTTATACATTGTAACGCACCCTCTGCTGTATCCTGTATACGTCTATATAATGGGGAGTAAAGGGGTGGGGGTGCAGGTGATCAGGGAGAGATCTGTGCTGCTACCTGCACTTATACATTGTAACGCACCCTCTGCTGTATCCTGTATACGTCTATATAATGGGGAGTAAAGGGGTGGGGGTGCAGGTGATCAGGGAGAGATCTGTGCTGCTACCTGCACTTATACATTGTAACGCACCCTCTGCTGTATCCTGTATACTTTTATATAATGGGGAGTAAAGGGGTGGGGGTGCATGTGATCAGGGAGAGATCTGTGCTGCTACCTGCACTTATACATTGTAACGCACCCTCTGCTGTATCCTGTATACGTCTATATAATGGGGAGTAAAGGGGTGGGGGTGCAGGTGATCAGGGAGAGATCTGTGCTGTTACCTGCACTCATACATTGTAACGCACCCTCTGCTGTATCCTGTATACTTCTATATAATGGGGAGTAAAGGGGTGGGGGTGCAGGTGATCAGGGAGAGATCTGTGCTGCTACCTGCACTCATACATTGTAACGCACCCTCTGCTGTATCCTGTATACTTCTATATAATGGGGAGTAAAGGGGTGGGGGTGCAGGTGATCAGGGAGAGATCTGTGCTGCTACCTGCACTTATACATTGTAACGCACCCTCTGCTGTATCCTCTATACTTCTATATAATGGGGAGTAAAGGGGTGGGGATGCAGGTGATCAGGGAGAGATCTCTGCTGCTACCTACACTTATACATTGTAACGCACCCTCTGCTGTATCCTCTATACGTCTATATAATGGGGAGTGAAGGGGCGGGGGGTGCAGGTGATCAGGGAGAGATCTGTGCTGTTACCTGCACTTATACATTGTAACGCACCCTCTGCTGTATCCTGTATACTTCTATATAATGGGGAGTAAAGGGGTGGGGGTGCAGGTGATCAGGGAGAGATCTGTGCTACTACCTACACTTATACATTGTAACGCACCCTCTGCTGTATCCTGTATACGTCTAGATGATGGGGAGTAAAGGGGTGGGGGTGCAGGTGATCAGGGAGAGATCTGTGCTGCTACCTGCACTTATACATTGTAACGCACCCTCTGCTGTATCCTGTATACGTCTATATAATGGGGAGTGAAGGGGTGGGGGTGCAGGTGATCAGGGAGAGATCTGTGCTGTTACCTGCACTTATACATTGTAACGCACCCTCTGCTGTATCCTGTATACGTCTATATAATGGGGAGCAAAGGGGTGGGGGTGCAGGTGATCAGGGAGAGATCTGTGCTGTTACCTGCACTTATACATTGTAACGCACCCTCTGCTGTATCCTGTATACTTCTATATAATGGGGAGTAAAGGGGTGGGGGTGCAGGTGATCAGGGAGAGATCTGTGCTGCTACCTGCACTTATACATTGTAACGCACCCTCTGCTGTATCCTGTATACTTCTAGATGATGGGGAGTAAAGGGGTGGGGGTGCAGGTGATCAGGGAGAGATCTGTGCTGTTACCTGCACTTATACATTGTAACGCACCCTCTGCTGTATCCTGTATACTTCTAGATGATGGGGAGTAAAGGGGTGGGGGTGCAGGTGATCAGGGAGAGATCTGTGCTGCTACCTGCACTTATACATTGTAACGCACCCTCTGCTGTATCCTGTATACTTCTATATAATGGGGAGTGAAGGGATGGGGGTGCAGGTGATCAGGGAGAGATCTGTGCTGCTACCTACACTTATACATTGTAACGCACCCTCTGCTGTATCCTCTATACTTCTATATAATGGGGAGTAAAGGGGTGGGGGTGCAGGTGATCAGGGAGAGATCTGTGCTGCTACCTGCACTTATACATTGTAACGCACCCTCTGCTGTATCCTCTATACTTCTATATAATGGGGAGTAAAGGGGTGGGGGTGCAGGTGATCAGGGAGAGATCTGTGCTGTTACCTGCACTTATATATTGTAACGCACCCTCTGCTGTATCCTGTATACTTCTATATAATGGGGAGTGAAGGGGTGGGGGTGCAGGTGATCAGGGAGAGATCTGTGCTGCTACCTGCACTTATACATTGTAACGCACCCTCTGCTGTATCCTGTATACGACTATATAATGGGGAGTAAAGGGGTGGGGGTGCAGGTGATCAGGGAGAGATCTGTGCTGTTACCTGCACTTATACATTGTAACGCACCCTCTGCTGTATCCTGTATACTTCTATATAATGGGGAGTGAAGGGATGGGGGTGCAGGTGATCAGGGAGAGATCTGTGCTGCTACCTGCACTTATACATTGTAACGCACCCTCTGCTGTATCCTGTATACGTCTATATAATGGGGAGTAAAGGGGTGGGGGTGCAGGTGATCAGGGAGAGATCTGTGCTGCTACCTGCACTTATACATTGTAACGCACCCTCTGCTGTATCCTGTATACGTCTAGATGATGGGGAGTAAAGGGGTGGGGGTGCAGGTGATCAGGGAGAGATCTGTGCTGCTACCTGCACTTATACATTGTAACGCACCCTCTGCTGTATCCTGTATACTTCTATATAATGGGGAGTAAAGGGGTGGGGGTGCAGGTGATCAGGGAGAGATCTGTGCTGTTACCTGCACTCATACATTGTAACGCACCCTCTGCTGTATCCTGTATACGTCTATATAATGGGGAGTAAAGGGGTGGGGGTGCAGGTGATCAGGGAGAGATCTGTGCTGCTACCTGCACTTATACATTGTAACGCACCCTCTGCTGTATCCTGTATACTTCTATATAATGGGGAGTAAAGGGGTGGGGGTGCAGGTGATCAGGGAAAGATCTGTGCTGTTACCTGCACTTATACATTGTAACGCACCCTCTGCTGTATCCTGTATACGTCTAGATGATGGGGAGTAAAGGGGTGGGGGTGCAGGTGATCAGGGAGAGATCTGTGCTGCTACCTGCACTTATACATTGTAACGCACCCTCTGCTGTATCCTGTATACTTCTATATAATGGGGAGTAAAGGGGTGGGGGTGCAGGTGATCAGGGAGAGATCTGTGCTACTACCTACACTTATACATTGTAACGCACCCTCTGCTGTATCCTGTATACTTCTAGATGATGGGGAGTAAAGGGGTGGGGGTGCAGGTGATCAGGGAGAGATCTGTGCTGCTACCTGCACTTATACATTGTAACGCACCCTCTGCTGTATCCTGTATACGTCTAGATGATGGGGAGTAAAGGGGTGGGGGTGCAGGTGATCAGGGAGAGATCTGTGCTGTTACCTGCACTTATACATTGTAACGCACCCTCTGCTGTATCCTGTATACGACTATATAATGGGGAGTAAAGGGGTGGGGGTGCAGGTGATCAGGGAGAGATCTGTGCTGTTACCTGCACTTATACATTGTAACGCACCCTCTGCTGTATCCTGTATACGTCTATATAATGGGGAGTGAAGGGGTGGGGGTGCAGGTGATCAGGGAGAGATCTGTGCTGTTACCTGCACTTATACATTGTAACACACCCTCTGCTGTATCCTGTATACTTCTATATAATGGGGAGTGAAGGGGCGGGGGTGCAGGTGATCAGGGAGAGATCTGTGCTGCTACCTGCACTTATACATTGTAACGCACCCTCTGCTGTATCCTGTATACGTCTAGATGATGGGGAGTAAAGGGGTGGGGGTGCAGGTGATCAGGGAGAGATCTGTGCTGTTACCTGCACTTATACATTGTAACGCACCCTCTGCTGTATCCTGTATACTTCTATATAATGGGGAGTAAAGGGGTGGGGGTGCAGGTGATCAGGGAGAGATCTGTGCTGCTACCTGCGCTTATACATTGTAACGCACCCTCTGCTGTATCCTGTATACGTCTATATAATGGGGAGTAAAGGGGTGGGGGTGCAGGTGATCAGGGAGAGATCTGTGCTGCTACCTGCACTTATACATTGTAACGCACCCTCTGCTGTATCCTGTATACGTCTATATAATGGGGAGTAAAGGGGTGGGGGTGCAGGTGATCAAGGAGAGATCTGTGCTGCTACCTGCACTTATACATTGTAACGCACCCTCTGCTGTATCCTGTATACGTCTATATAATGGGGAGTAAAGGGGTGGGGGTGCAGGTGATCAGGGAGAGATCTGTGCTGCTACCTGCACTTATACATTGTAACGCACCCTCTGCTGTATCCTGTATACGTCTATATAATGGGGAGTAAAGGGGTGGGGGTGCAGGTGATCAGGGAGAGATCTGTGCTGCTACCTGCACTTATACATTGTAACGCACCCTCTGCTGTATCCTGTATACTTCTATATAATGGGGAGTAAAGGGGTGGGGGTGCATGTGATCAGGGAGAGATCTGTGCTGCTACCTGCACTTATACATTGTAACGCACCCTCTGCTGTATCCTGTATACGTCTAGATGATGGGGAGTAAAGGGGTTGGGGTGCAGATGATCAGGGAGAGATCTGTGCTGCTACCTGCACTTATACATTGTAACGCACCCTCTGCTGTATCCTGTATACTTCTAGATGATGGGGAGTAAAGGGGTGGGGGTGCAGGTGATCAGGGAGAGATCTGTGCTGTTACCTGCACTTATACATTGTAACGCACCCTCTGCTGTATCCTGTATACTTCTAGATGATGGGGAGTAAAGGGGTGGGGGTGCAGGTGATCAGGGAGAGATCTGTGCTGCTACCTGCACTTATACATTGTAACGCACCCTCTGCTGTATCCTGTATACTTCTATATAATGGGGAGTGAAGGGATGGGGGTGCAGGTGATCAGGGAGAGATCTGTGCTGCTACCTACACTTATACATTGTAACGCACCCTCTGCTGTATCCTGTATACTTCTAGATGATGGGGAGTAAAGGGGTGGGGGTGCAGGTGATCAGGGAGAGATCTGTGCTGCTACCTACACTTATACATTGTAACGCACCCTCTGCTGTATCCTCTATACTTCTATATAATGGGGAGTAAAGGGGTGGGGGTGCAGGTGATCAGGGAGAGATCTGTGCTGCTACCTGCACTCATACATTGTAACGCACCCTCTGCTGTATCCTCTATACTTCTATATAATGGGGAGTGAAGGGATGGGGGTGCAGGTGATCAGGGAGAGATCTGTGCTGTTACCTGCACTTATACATTGTAACGCACCCTCTGCTGTATCCTGTATACTTCTATATAATGGGGAGTGAAGGGGTGGGGTTGCAGGTGATCAGGGAGAGATCTGTGCTGTTACCTGCACTTATACATTGTAACGCACCCTCTGCTGTATCCTGTATACTTCTATATAATGGGGAGTGAAGGGGTGGGGTTGCAGGTGATCAGGGAGAGATCTGTGCTGCTACCTACACTTATACATTGTAACGCACCCTCTGCTGTATCCTGTATACTTCTAGATGATGGGGAGTAAAGGGGTGGGGGTGCAGGTGATCAGGGAGAGATCTGTGCTGTTACCTGCACTTATACATTGTAACGCACCCTCTGCTGTATCCTGTATAAGTCTATATAATGGGGAGTAAAGGGGTGGGGGTGCAGGTGATCAGGGAGAGATCTGTGCTGCTACCTGCACTTATACATTGTAACGCACCCTCTGCTGTATCCTGTATACTTCTAGATGATGGGGAGTAAAGGGGTGGGGGTGCAGGTGATCAGGGAGAGATCTGTGCTGCTACCTGCACTTATACATTGTAACGCACCCTCTGCTGTATCCTGTATACGTCTATATAATGGGGAGTAAAGGGGTGGGGGTGCAGGTGATCAGGGAGAGATCTGTGCTGTTACCTGCACTTATACATTGTAACGCACCCTCTGCTGTATCCTGTATACTTCTATATAATGGGGAGTAAAGGGGTGGGGGTGCAGGTGATCAGGGAGAGATCTGTGCTGCTACCTGCACTTATACATTGTAACGCACCCTCTGCTGTATCCTGTATACGTCTAGATGATGGGGAGTAAAGGGGTGGGGGTGCAGGTGATCAGGGAGAGATCTGTGCTGTTACCTGCACTTATACATTGTAACGCACCCTCTGCTGTATCCTGTATACGTCTATATAATGGGGAGTGAAGGGGTGGGGGTGCAGGTGATCAGGGAGAGATCTGTGCTACTACCTGCACTTATACATTGTAACGCACCCTCTGCTGTATCCTGTATACTTCTATATAATGGGGAGTGAAGGGGTGGGGGTGCAGGTGATCAGGGAGAGATCTGTGCTGCTACCTGCACTTATACATTGTAACGCACCCTCTGCTGTATCCTGTATACTTCTATATAATGGGGAGTGATGGGGTGGGGGTGCAGGTGATCAGGGAGAGATCTGTGCTACTACCTGCACTTATACATTGTAACGCACCCTCTGCTGTATCCTGTATACTTCTATATAATGGGGAGTAAAGGGGTGGGGGTGCAGGTGATCAGGGAGAGATCTGTGCTGTTACCTGCACTTATACATTGTAACGCACCCTCTGCTGTATCCTGTATACTTCTATATAATGGGGAGTAAAGGGGTGGGGGTGCAGGTGATCAGGGAGAGATCTGTGCTGTTACCTGCACTTATACATTGTAACGCACCCTCTGCTGTATCCTGTATACGTCTATATAATGGGGAGTAAAGGGGTGGGGGTGCAGGTGATCAGGGAGAGATCTGTGCTGCTACCTGCACTTATACATTGTAACGCACCCTCTGCTGTATCCTCTATACTTCTATATAATGGGGAGTGAAGGGGTGGGGGTGCAGGTGATCAGGGAGAGATCTGTGCTGTTACCTGCACTTATACATTGTAACGCACCCTCTGCTGTATCCTGTATACGTCTAGATGATGGGGAGTAAAGGGGTGGGGGTGCAGGTGATCAGGGAGAGATCTGTGCTGCTACCTGCACTTATACATTGTAACGCACCCTCTGCTGTATCCTGTATACTTCTATATAATGGGGAGTAAAGGGATGGGGGTGCAGGTGATCAGGGAGAGATCTGTGCTGCTACCTGCACTTATACATTGTAACGCACCCTCTGCTGTATCCTGTATACGTCTATATAATGGGGAGTAAAGGGGTGGGGGTGCAGGTGATCAGGGAGAGATCTGTGCTGCTACCTGCACTTATACATTGTAACGCACCCTCTGCTGTATCCTGTATACGTCTATATAATGGGGAGTAAAGGGGTGGGGGTGCAGGTGATCAGGGAGAGATCTGTGCTGCTACCTGCACTTATACATTGTAACGCACCCTCTGCTGTATCCTGTATACGTCTATATAATGGGGAGTAAAGGGGTGGGGGTGCAGGTGATCAGGGAGAGATCTGTGATGCTACCTGCACTTATACATTGTAACGCACCCTCTGCTGTATCCTGTATACGTCTATATAATGGGGAGTAAAGGGGTGGGGGTGCAGGTGATCAGGGAGAGATCTGTGCTGCTACCTGCACTTATACATTGTAACGCACCCTCTGCTGTATCCTGTATACGTCTATATAATGGGGAGTAAAGGGGTGGGGGTGCAGGTGATCAGGGAGAGATCTGTGCTGCTACCTGCACTTATACATTGTAACGCACCCTCTGCTGTATCCTGTATACGTCTATATAATGGGGAGTGAAGGGGTGGGGGTGCAGGTGATCAGGGAGAGATCTGTGCTGTTACCTGCACTTATACATTGTAACGCACCCTCTGCTGTATCCTGTATACGTCTATATAATGGGGAGTGAAGGGGCGGGGGTGCAGGTGATCAGGGAGAGATCTGTGCTGTTACCTGCACTTATACATTGTAACGCACCCTCTGCTGTATCCTGTATACGTCTATATAATGGGGAGTAAAGGGGTGGGGGTGCAGGTGATCAGGGAGAGATCTGTGCTGTTACCTGCACTTATACATTGTAACGCACCCTCTGCTGTATCCTGTATACGTCTAGATGATGGGGAGTAAAGGGGTGGGGGTGCAGGTGATCAGGGAGAGATCTGTGCTGTTACCTGCACTTATACATTGTAACGCACCCTCTGCTGTATCCTGTATACGTCTAGATGATGGGGAGTAAAGGGGTGGGGGTGCAGGTGATCAGGGAGAGATCTGTGCTGCTACCTGCACTTATACATTGTAACGCACCCTCTGCTGTATCCTGTATACTTCTATATAATGGGGAGTGAAGGGGTGGGGGTGCAGGTGATCAGGGAGAGATCTGTGCTGTTACCTGCACTTATACATTGTAACGCACCCTCTGCTGTATCCTGTATACGTCTATATAATGGGGAGTAAAGGGGTGGGGGTGCAGGTGATCAGGGAGAGATCTGTGCTGTTACCTGCACTTATACATTGTAACGCACCCTCTGCTGTATCCTGTATACGTCTATATAATGGGGAGTGAAGGGGCGGGGGTGCAGGTGATCAGGGAGAGATCTGTGCTGCTACCTGCACTTATACATTGTAACGCACCCTCTGCTGTATCCTGTATACGTCTATATAATGGGGAGTAAAGGGGTGGGGGTGCAGGTGATCAGGGAGAGATCTGTGCTGTTACCTGCACTTATACATTGTAACGCACCCTCTGCTGTATCCTGTATACGTCTAGATGATGGGGAGTAAAGGGGTGGGGGTGCAGGTGATCAGGGAGAGATCTGTGCTGCTACCTGCACTTATACATTGTAACGCACCCTCTGCTGTATCCTGTATACGTCTATATAATGGGGAGTAAAGGGGTGGGGGTGCAGGTGATCAGGGAGAGATCTGTGCTGTTACCTGCACTTATACATTGTAACGCACCCTCTGCTGTATCCTGTATACGTCTAGATGATGGGGAGTAAAGGGGTGGGGGTGCAGGTGATCAGGGAGAGATCTGTGCTGTTACCTGCACTTATACATTGTAACGCACCCTCTGCTGTATCCTGTATACTTCTATATAATGGGGAGTAAAGGGGTGGGGGTGCAGGTGATCAGGGAGAGATCTGTGCTGCTACCTGCACTTATACATTGTAACGCACCCTCTGCTGTATCCTGTATACTTCTATATAATGGGGAGTAAAGGGGTGGGGGTGCAGGTGATCAGGGAGAGATCTGTGCTGTTACCTGCACTTATACATTGTAACGCACCCTCTGCTGTATCCTGTATACGTCTATATAATGGGGAGTAAAGGGGTGGGGGTGCAGGTGATCAGGGAGAGATCTGTGCTGTTACCTGCACTTATACATTGTAACGCACCCTCTGCTGTATCCTGTATACTTCTATATAATGGGGAGTGAAGGGGTGGGGGTGCAGGTGATCAGGGAGAGATCTGTGCTACTACCTACACTTATACATTGTAACGCACCCTCTGCTGTATCCTGTATACGTCTAGATGATGGGGAGTAAAGGGGTGGGGGTGCAGGTGATCAGGGAGAGATCTGTGCTGCTTCCTGCACTTATACATTGTAACGCACCCTCTGCTGTATCCTCTATACGTCTATATAATGGGGAGTGAAGGGGCGGGGGGTGCAGGTGATCAGGGAGAGATCTGTGCTGCTTCCTGCACTTATACATTGTAACGCACCCTCTGCTGTATCCTGTATACGTCTATATAATGGGGAGTAAAGGGGCGGGGGTGCAGGTGATCAGGGAGAGATCTGTGCTGTTACCTGCACTTATACATTGTAACGCACCCTCTGCTGTATCCTGTATACTTCTATATAATGGGGAGTGAAGGGGCGGGGGTGCAGGTGATCAGGGAGAGATCTGAGTTCCTGCACTGTCTAGCTCTTATAGTTATTACTTGTACTAATACATTGTAACACACCTTCAAGCTGGGTGAGCAGGCTAGGTCAGAGCAAATAATCTCCTGCATAGAAGCAATAAGTCTTTCTGTTCAGTGACTGCTTGCTGAGATCCTGAAATGGATGCCCATGTGACATTAGAGGAGGACTTGCCCCTATACATTTATAGATCTCAGACTGTGCGCCGGCCCCTTAAGCTGCTGCGCCCACTGTTGAGCCATCTCAGTCACTTAGATCCTTATTTGCCCCTTTTTGTCTTCTAGAATCCGTCTCCTGGACTCGTGGCCTTTAAGAGACTCCTCTCCTACTCCGAGATTGACCTGGAGTTTCACCTGTGCCCACTGCCCAAGTATCCAAGCCAGCAGGAGGGCACCAGGGGCACAGCCAAGAAGGTAGCAGCGCTTGCCAGTGTGTACTGTTCAGTGTGGATTTGGTGAGGCAGTGTATTAATATCCACTGTATTTGTAGGAGATGATTCGGGGAGTCCTGACCTGGAGGAAGTTCCCGGCCGTCTCGCTGTCTGCTGCACTCCCTGCATGCAGTGGCTGCAAACCCCGCTGGTAAGAGGTCACTAGTGCAACGCTGGGCCTGACTATATGTACTGGGGTCCAGTCCTAGAAGGAGCAGAGGCAGGGCTACTAATAACCACACTGTATTATTGGTGTTCTCAGCTGTGACCCCTTCAGTGTGGATTTACTCCCGGAGAGCGCCCCGCCAGCACTGAGCAGCTTACCAGCCGTGGATAAGGAGAACATTGCGCCCAGGTCAGTTCTTCACCCACTGCAGCTCTCACCTTTCAGATGCTGTGCTGTAGTCCTGTTTGGGACCTGGTGCTGTGCTTGGATCCTAATAGGTTGGAGACATTTGTCCCCCAAGAACAGGTCCAGGACCCTACTTCAGGGACCCCCACGGGCAGTAATGTACCAGATTATGTGGGGAATAATAGAGGAGCAGGAAGTGACGGCCGGATGAGCTGTCATGTATGTCAGGCCAGAAGAGACTGTAGCGTTGGGCCAGAGATAGCTGTAAGAGGCTTGTAAGGGGTTAAACTAGTGCCTAAACTAGGGTCGGGGGGGGCACAGCCTGTGCCTCACCTCCAGCTGAAAATGACCCCAATCAGGAGCAGCGGGAGCCATCACTGGCCAGTCAGGCGGATTGTCTGCCTCAGGAGAGGATTAGCATCAGAAAGAGGGGTCTGGGGGTGACACGGGGTGTTTGTAGGGGGATAGATGGGTCTGGAGGAAAAGTCTAGGCATGATGGAGGGGTCTGGAGTTGTACACAGAGATCTGTGGGAGGACCGAGGTATCCGGAGAGGGTGAGGAATAAATAAAATCAATAAATAATAACTTTATTTATATAGCGCCAACATATTCTGTAGCGCTTTACAAATCAGAGGACACAAGAACAGACAATACGAGACATCACAAATTGTACAGTGCTGCGGAATATGTTGGCGCTATATAAATAAAAATTATTATTATTACTACAATGTGACAAAGAAATAAACATATCAAACAATAGGAGTGAGGACCCGGGCACAAGAGCTTACAATCTATGAGGAGATAGAGAGGACACAAGAGGAGTGAGGGCCCCGCTCACAAGAGTTTACAATCTATGAGGAGATAGGAGGAGGACACAAGAGGAGTGAGAACCCCGCTCACAAGAGCTTACAATCTATGAGGAGATAGGAGGAGGACACAAGAGGAGTGAGGACCCCGCTCACAAGAGCTTACAATCTATGAGGAGATAGGAGGAGGACACAAGAGGAGTGAGGACCCCGCTCACAAGAGCTTACAATCTATGAGGAGATAGGAGGAGGACACAAGAGGAGTGAGGACCCCGCTCACAAGAGCTTACAATCTATGAGGAGATAGGAGGAGGACACAAGAGGAGTGAGGACCCCGCTCACAAGAGCTTACAATCTATGAGGAGATAGAGAGGACACAAGAGGAGTGAGGGCCCCGCTCACAAGAGCTTACAATCTATGAGGAGATAGAGAGGACACAAGAGGAGTGAGGGCCCCGCTCACAAGAGCTTACAGTCTATGAGGAGATAGGAGGACACAAGAGGAGTGAGGGCCCCACTCACAAGAGCTTACAATCTATGAGGAGATAGGAGGACACAAGAGGAGTGAGGACCCCGCTCACAAGAGCTTACAATCTATGAGGAGATAGGAGGAGGACACAAGAGGAGTGAGGACCCCGCTCACAAGAGCTTACAATCTATGAGGAGATAGAGAGGACACAAGAGGAGTGAGGGCCCCGCTCACAAGAGCTTACAATCTATGAGGAGATAGAGAGGACACAAGAGGAGTGAGGGCCCCGCTCACAAGAGCTTACAATCTATGAGGAGATAGAGAGGACACAAGAGGAGTGAGGGCCCCGCTTAGAAGAGCTTACAATCTATGAGGAGATAGAGAGGAGGACACAAGAGGAGTGAGGGCCCCGCTCACAAGAGCTTACAATCTATGAGGAGATAGAGAGGACACAAGAGGAGTGAGGGCCCCGCTCACAAGAGCTTACAATCTATGAGGAGATAGAGAGGACACAAGAGGAGTGAGGGCCCCGCTCACAAGAGCTTACAATCTATGAGGAGATAGAGAGGAGGACACAAGAGGAGTGAGGGCCCTGCTCACAAGAGCTTACAATCTATGAGGAGATAGAGAGGAGGACACAGGAGTGAGGACCCCGCTCACAAGAGCTTACAATCTATGAGGAGATAGAGAGGACACAAGAGGAGTGAGGGCCCCGCTCACAAGAGCTTACAATCTATGAGGAGATAGAGAGGAGGACACAAGAGGAGTGAGGGCCCCGCTCACAAGAGCTTACAATCTATGAGGAGATAGAGAGGACACAAGAGGAGTGAGGGCCCCGCTCACAAGAGCTTACAATCTATGAGGAGATAGGAGGAGGACACAAGAGGAGTGAGGGCCCCGCTCACAAGAGCTTACAATCTATGAGGAGATAGAGAGGAGGACACAAGAGGAGTGGGGGCCCCGCTCACAAGAGCTTACAATCTATGAGGAGATAGAGAGGAGGACACAAGAGGAGTGAGGGCTCCGCTCACAAGAGCTTACAATCTATGAGGAGATAGAGAGGAGGACACAAGAGGAGTGAGGGCCCCGCTTACAATAGCTTACAATCTATGAGGAGATAGAGAGGAGGACACAAGAGGAGTGAGGGCCCCGCTCACAAGAGCTTACAATCTATGAGGAGATAGGAGAGGAGGACACAAGAGGAGTGAGGACCCCGCTCACAAGAGCTTACAATCTATGGGGAGATAGAGAGGACACAAGAGGAGTGAGGGCCCCGCTCACAAGAGCTTACAATCTATGAGGAGATAGAGAGGAGGACACAAGAGGAGTGGGGGCCCCGCTCACAAGAGCTTACAATCTATGAGGAGATAGAGAGGAGGACACAAGAGGAGTGAGGGCTCCGCTCACAAGAGCTTACAATCTATGAGGAGATAAAGAGGACACAAGAGGAGTGAGGGCCCCGCTCACAAGAGCTTACAATCTATGAGCAGATAGGAGGAGACAAGAGGAGTGAGGGCCCCACTCACAAGAGCTTACAATCTATGAGGAGATAGGGAGGACACAAGAGGAGTGAGGACCCCGCTCACAAGAGCTTACAATCTATGAGGAGATAGAGAGGACACAAGAGGAGTGAGGACCCCGCTCACAAGAGCTTACAATCTATGAGGAGATAGGAGGACACAGGAGGAGTGAGGACCCCGCTCACAAGAGCTTACAATCTATGAGGAGATAGAGAGGACACAAGAGGAGTGAGGGCCCCGCTCACAAGAGCTTACAATCTATGAGGAGATAGGAGGAGACAAGAGGAGTGAGGACCCCGCTCACAAGAGCTTACAATCTATGAGGAGATAGGAGGAGGACACAAGAGGAGTGAGGACCCCGCTCACAAGAGCTTACAATCTATGAGGAGATAGGAGGAGGACACAAGAGGAGTGAGGACCCCGCTCACAAGAGCTTACAATCTATGAGGAGATAGAGGAGGACACAAGAGGAGTGAGGGCCCCGCTCACAAGAGCTTACAATCTATGAGGAGATAGAGAGGACACAAGAGGAGTGAGGACCCCGCTCACAAGAGCTTACAATCTATGAGGAGATAGAGAGGACACAAGAGGAGTGAGGGCCCCGCTCACAAGAGCTTACAATCTATGAGGAGATAGAGAGGACACAAGAGGAGTGAGGGCCCCGCTCACAAGAGCTTACAGTCTATGAGGAGATAGAGAGGAGGCACAAGAGGAGTGAGGGCCCCACTCACAAGAGCTTACAATCTATGAGGAGATAGGAGGACACAAGAGGAGTGAGGACCCCGCTCACAAGAGCTTACAATCTATGAGGAGATAGGAGAGGAGGACACAAGAGGAGTGAGGACCCCGCTCACAAGAGCTTACAATCTATGAGGAGATAGAGAGGAGGACACAAGAGGAGTGAGGGCCCCGCTCACAAGAGCTTACAATCTATGAGGAGATAGGAGGAGGACACAAGAGGAGTGAGGACCCCGCTCACAAGAGCTTACAATCTATGAGGAGATAGGAGAGGAGGACACAAGAGGAGTGAGGACCCCGCTTACAAGAGCTTACAATCTATGAGGAGATAGAGAGGACACAAGAGGAGTGAGGACCCCGCTCACAAGAGCTTACAGTCTATGAGGAGATAGGAGGAGGACACAAGAGGAGTGAGGGCCCCGCTCACAAGAGCTTACAATCTATGAGGAGATAGGAGAGGAGGACACAAGAGGAGTGAGGACCCCGCTCACAAGAGCTTACAGTCTATGAGGAGATAGAGAGGAGGACACAAGAGGAGTGAGGACCCTGCTCACAAGAGCTTACAATCTATGAGGAGATAAAGAGGACACAAGAGGAGTGAGGGCCCCGCTTACAAGAGCTTACAATCTATGAGGAGATAGGATTAGGACACAAGAGGAGTGAGGGCCCCGCTCACAAGAGCTTACAATCTATGAGGAGATAGAGAGGACACAAGAGGAGTGAGGGCCCCGCTCACAAGAGCTTACAATCTATGAGGAGATAGAGAGGAGGACACAAGAGGAGTGAGGACCCCGCTCACAAGAGCTTACAATCTATGAGGAGATAGAGAGGACACAAGAGGAGTGAGGACCCCGCTCACAAGAGCTTACAATCTATGAGGAGATAGGAGGAGGACACAAGAGGAGTGAGGACCCTGCTCACAAGAGCTTACAATCTATGAGGAGATAGGAGGAGGAGACAAGAGGAGTGAGGACCCCGCTCACAAGAGCTTACAATCTATGAGGAGATAGAGAGGACACAAGAGGAGTGAGGACCCCGCTCACAAGAGCTTACAGTCTATGAGGAGATAGGAGGAGGACACAAGAGGAGTGAGGGCCCCGCTCACAAGAGCTTACAATCTATGAGGACATAGAGAGGACACAAGAGGAGTGAGGGCCCCGCTCACAAGAGCTTACAATCTATGAGGAGATAGGAGGAGGACACAAGAGGAGTGAGGACCCCGCTCACAAGAGCTTACAATCTATGAGGAGATAGGAGAGGAGGACACAAGAGGAGTGAGGACCCCGCTTACAAGAGCTTACAATCTATGAGGAGATAGAGAGGACACAAGAGGAGTGAGGACCCCGCTCACAAGAGCTTACAGTCTATGAGGAGATAGGAGGAGGACACAAGAGGAGTGAGGGCCCCGCTCACAAGAGCTTACAATCTATGAGGAGATAGGAGAGGAGGACACAAGAGGAGTGAGGACCCCGCTCACAAGAGCTTACAATCTATGAGGAGATAGGAGAGGAGGACACAAGAGGAGTGAGGACCCCGCTTACAAGAGCTTACAATCTATGAGGAGATAGAGAGGACACAAGAGGAGTGAGGACCCCGCTCACAAGAGCTTACAGTCTATGAGGAGATAGGATTAGGACACAAGAGGAGTGAGGGCCCCGCTCACAAGAGCTTACAATCTATGAGGAGATAGAGAGGAGGACACAAGAGGAGTGAGGACCCCGCTCACAAGAGCTTACAATCTATGAGGAGATAGGAGGAGGACACAAGAGGAGTGAGGACCCTGCTCACAAGAGCTTACAATCTATGAGGAGATAGAGAGGACACAAGAGGAGTGAGGACCCCGCTCACAAGAGCTTACAGTCTATGAGGAGATAGGAGGAGGACACAAGAGGAGTGAGGGCCCCGCTCACAAGAGCTTACAATCTATGAGGAGATAGGAGAGGAGGACACAAGAGGAGTGAGGACCCCGCTCACAAGAGCTTACAGTCTATGAGGAGATAGAGAGGAGGACACAAGAGGAGTGAGGACCCCGCTCACAAGAGCTTACAATCTATGAGGAGATAGAGAGGAGGCACAAGAGGAGTGAGGACCCCGCTCACAAGAGCTTACAATCTATGAGGAGATAGGAGGACACAAGAGCAGTGAGGACCCCGCTCACAAGAGCTTACAATCTATGAGGAGATAGGAGGAGGACACAAGAGGAGTGAGGACCCTGCTCACAAGAGCTTACAATCTATGAGGAGATAGGAGGAGGAGACAAGAGGAGTGAGGACCCCGCTCACAAGAGCTTACAATCTATGAATAGATAGGAGGAGGACACAAGAGGAGTGAGGACCCCGCTCACAAGAGCTTACAATCTATGAGGAGATAGAGAGGACACAAGAGGAGTGAGGGCCCCGCTCACAAGAGCTTGCAATCTATGAGGAGATAGAGAGGACACAAGAGGAGTGAGGGCCCCGCTCACAAGAGCTTACAATCTATGAGGAGATAGAGAGGACACAAGAGGAGTGAGGGCCCCGCTCACAAGAGCTTACAATCTATGAGGAGAAAGAGAGGACACAAGAGGAGTGAGGGCCCCGCTCACAAGAGCTTACAATCTATGAGGAGATAGAGAGGAGGACACAAGAGGAGTGAGGGCCCCACTCACAAGAGCTTACAATCTATGGGGAGATAAGGGGGGGACACAAGAGGTCAGAGGGCTTGTTTGCTACCATGGTCCAGCCATCTTTTAATAGAAAAGGTTGTGTAACTGAAGCTGTCTGAGCCGTCACCAGCCGGTATCTGTGAATAAACAGATACTAAGTGCAAGGAGTGCAGTGTGACTTCTAGATGGAGGGGCCGGATCTGAGGAACAGAGGAGGAAGGATAAAAGGTGTTATTGTTCTGCACCTCCGCACACTACACTGTGGTCAGGTCACCTGATAAGCCTGACCATACAGATGGGATTTTAGGGCAGTTTTGAAGCTGCTGTAGTTGGGGATTAATCGGATTGTCTGGGGTAAAGCGTTCCAGAGCACCGGTGCAGCTCGAGGACTGGCCACGCCCACTCAGAATTTTAGTAGAGCTGGTGCAGGTACTATACTGGACACATCAGTGATCGCTCCTCCTTCTTATGCTATCCTAATGTGTCCCCCCGATTCTCAGTGTCAGACCCAGGAAATGACATCAGATGAGGGCTCCGTCCCCAGTCAGCATCCGCCTCCCTGATATATAGAAGTGATCTGAAGTGCGGGGTCAGCGCCCGCCAAGAACAAATAGAGACCGTAACACTGATAGTAACCAGTACACCATCATGAGCGCTGCTCCGTCACCTTCTATGTGCTTGTCATTGTCAGGAATGGAGATGAAGCAGAAACAAAAGTATGGCTGACCCTGGACATGATGAGGGCAGAATTCACTGCAATGCAGAGTGAAGCCAAACATGATAGACTGTGAGTACTACTACACCCAGCCGGGTAATGTGTTCAGTGCAGGATAAATAATGTATGTACACAGTGACTGCACCAGCAGAATAGTGAGTGCAGCTCTGGAGTATAATACAGGATAAGTAATGTAATGTATGTACACAGTGACTGTACCAGCAGAATAGTGAGTGCAGCTCTGGAGTATAATACAGGATATAACTCAGGATCAGTACAGGATAAGTAATGTAATGTATGTACACAGTGACTGTACCAGCAGAATAGTGAGCGCAGCTCTGGAGTATAATACAGGATAAGTAATGTAATGTATGTACACAGTGACTGCACCAGCAGAATAGTGAGTGCAGCTCTGGAGTATAATACAGGATAAGTAATGTAATGTATGTACACAGTGACTGCACCAGCAGAATAGTGAGTGCAGCTCTGGAGTATAATACAGGATGTAACTCAGGATCAGTACAGGATAAGTAATGTAATGTATGTACACAGTGACTGCACCAGCAGAATAGTGAGCGCAGCTCTGGAGTATAATACAGGATGTAACTCAGGATCAGTACAGGATAAGTAATGTAATGTATGTACACAGTGACTGTACCAGCAGAATAGTGAGCGCAGCTCTGGAGTATAATACAGGATGTACGCTGTGCTTTGGGTGTGTATGGAGATTATATCTCTGTGACCTGTATACTCAGGGTTATATATACATGTAGCAGTGCGGGTATTACAGAAGTGTTGTTAATGCGTTAAGTGTCAGCTGAAATTTTGCCCCATCTCCCCGCTATACAGTGTGGTGTCACTCTGGTGGAGGATGATGGGAGTGCTCTCACATTCCCACATTCGTCCTCTCTCTGCACATTTTCTTACTCTCCAATCGATTTTCTCCCACAGGCCGAGCATTCATGTTGATAGCAATGATTATTAATGACGCCCATTAGTTGTTGCACATGTGACGGCCCAAGGCCTCCTGGTGCCCGATGCTGGAGGAATGTGCCACCTTGCAGTTACTCATTAATGAGCCAGAGAGAAGGAGACAGGAATATTCGGTCAGTGCACAGGTCATAGGTCACACGGCGCCTCCATTCTCAGCTGCTGAGACTCTCGTATTAAGGGAACAGCAACTGAGGAAAAGCGGAAAGAGATGAATGAACCCAATGTAGTAGTTACTGACAATGAATAACATTATATGACAGCAGCAGTGCAGTGTGACATCATAGGACAGCAGCAGTGCAGTGTGACGTCATAGGACAGCAGCAGCGCAGTGTGATGTCATAGAAAAGCAGCTGCAGTGCAGTGTGATGTCATAGGACAGCAGCAGCGCAGTGTGACGTCATAGGACAGCAGCAGCGCAGTGTGATGTCATAGAAAAGCAGCAGCAGTGCAGTGTGATGTCATAGGAGAGCAGCAGTGGTGCAGTGCGATGTCACAGGTTTTATTGTCTTATTTTGCATCTTTCTCAGGGACTCTTGTGGGCAGCGGGTGGAGTCCCATGTGGCGGATAAAGTGAGAGAAAACCTGAAGCAGATGAAACTGTTGTCACACAACGCCGGGCTGATACTGGACTGACTATACATATGTATGCCTGCACAGCTACCATTGCACCAACACTGCTGCATCACTGGAATAGCAGCACCTTATCCGACCAATGTCATATCTGTTGTATACACCCGACACAGCACAACCTCAAATACACCAGGACAGAGCACTGTACAACCTCATATACACCCGGACACAGCGCAGCACAGCCTCATATACATCCAGACATAGCACAACCTCATATACACCCGGACATAGCACAGCCTCATATACATCCGGACACAGCACAACCTCATATACACCCGGACACATCGCAGAACAGCCTCATATACATCCGGACACAGCGCAGCACAGCCTCATATTCATCCGGACACAGCACAACCTCATATACTCCCGGACATAGCACAGCCTCATATACATCCGGACACAGCACAACCTCATATACACCCGGATATAGCACAGCCTCATATACACCTGGACACAGTACAGCACAACCTTATATACACCCGGACATAGCACAACCTCATATACACCAGGACACAGCACAGCACAGCCTCATATATACCCGGACACAGCGCAGCACAGCCTCATATACATCCAGACATAGCACAACCTCATATACACCCGGACATAGCACAGCCTCATATACACCCGGATACATCGCAGAACAGCCTCATATACATCCGGACACAGCGCAGTACAGCCTCATATACACCCGGACACAGTGCAGTACAGCCTCATATACACCTGGACACAGTGCAGCACAGCGTCATAAACACCCGGACACAGCGCAGCACAGCCTCATATACACCTGGACGCAGCCCAGCACAGCCTAATATACATTCGGACACAGCACAACCTCATATACACCCGGACATAGCACAACCTCATATACACCTGGACACAGTACAGCACAACCTCATATACACCCGGACACAGCGCAGCACAGCCTCATATACACCCGGACACAGTGCAGTACAGCCTCATATACACCCAGACACAGCGCAGCACAACCTCATATACACCCGGACACAGTGCAGCACAGCATCATATACACCCGGACACAGTGCAGCACAGCCTCATATACACCCGGACACAGTGCAGCACAGTGTCATATACACCAGGACACAGTGCAGCACAGCGTCATATACACCCGGACACAGTGCAGCACAGCATCATATACACCCGGACACAGTGCAGTACAGCGTCATATACACCCGGACACAGTGCAGCACAGCATCATATACACCCGGACACAGCGCAGCACAGCCTCATATACACCCGGACACAGCGCAGCACAGCCTCATATACACCCGGACACAGCGCAGCACAGCCTCATATACACCCGGACACAGTGCAGCACAGCATCATATACACCCGGACACAGTGCAGCACAGCCTCATATACACCCGGACACAGTGCAGCACAGTGTCATATACACCAGGACACAGTGCAGCACAGCGTCATATACACCCGGACACAGTGCAGCACAGCATCATATACACCCGGACACAGTGCAGTACAGCGTCATATACACCCGGACACAGTGCAGCACAGCATCATATACACCCGGACACAGTGCAGCACAGCCTCATATACACCCGGACACAGTGCGGCACAGTGTCATATACACCCGGACACAGTGCAGCACAGCGTCATATACACCCGGACACAGTGCAGCACAGCGTCATATACACCCGGACACAGTGCAGCACAGCGTCATATACACCCGGACACAGTGCATTACAGCGTCATATACACCCGGACACAGTGCAGCACAGCGTCATATACACCCGGACACAATGCAGCACAGCGTCATATACACCCGGACACAGTGCAGCACAGCCTCATATACACCCGGACACAGTGCAGCACAGCGTCATATACACCCGGACACAGCGCAGCACAGCCTCATATACACCCGGATACAGTGCAGCACAGCCTCATATACACCCGGACACAGTGCAGCACAGCCTCATATATACCAGCACACATTATCTGTATCTATGCTGTGTCCTGTAGATGAAGCCTCAGCCTCCCGTAATAAAATATTCTACAACTTTCTCTTAGATTTTGTTTCCTTTCTTCCTGAAAATCTCTGCATTCTGTCAGTGAATATTAACATTCAGCGTTACATCCAGAGGCACTCACACAGCTGAGGGTTTGTTACAGTTGTATCCAGTTTACACAATCTGATACATGTTACCTGCACTGATACATTGTAACAAACATTCTTTGGATAATTCTTAGATCAGGCGGGGTTTTCAGTTTCTGGACTTTTTTAGGTCAAGCAGAAGATTTCTAAGGTGATGGAACTGTATAGACCGCCCACCATAGTCAGTGAGCAGGCAGCTTGCTGTGATGACACTGCCCCCTGCAGGGTGTAATGTATGGGCCCCGCTGCATTTTGTGTTATCCGTTACTGTAGAAACAAAGAACAATATGAATCAATATAGGCGTTAGGTAAGTGTGGGGACGTCGGGCGCTTTGTACTGTACTTGTGTTTGCTGATTTCTGATATCACTCGCTATCATTTCTTGTTAACTTCTCAGAAAAGAATGGCGTAACTGTACTGAGCGGTCCGTGCCCTGACAACTGCGCAGATCTCTGTCCTGGACTCTGGGTGATTAGCATTCGGCAGACAGCACTATTCTCCCCAGAAGCTTGTGAGGTCCATCATATGTCCGACATGACTGTTACTGAGACAAAACCTCAGCTGTCAAAAGTATTAGGTCAGTCTCTGCATCTTCCCATTCACTGACTGCAAGTGGAGGTCTGACAAATGGATTTGGAACATACAGTCTGTTAGGATTTTGAAAGACTGCCCTATAAGAATGAGGTGCAGAGGGTAACGGGAAGATTCTGGGCCCCAATGCAAAATCTGTCCCAGCCCCCACCTATAATATCTGATTCATAGTGAGGGTCTCCTCCTATTGGGAAGAGACATCTTGTGAGCACCCTCTCTAATGGCACCCCTGAGTGGGAGGACACGTCCTGTACTATGGAGATATGTCTGATCTCTCGCCCGCTTCCTGCGATCACTTCTTCTTTTCCATCAATGATGATGAGATTAGTCCTCAGCGGGCGGCGGCCATGTTATCATCTCCGGAAGGGGCCGCACATCTTCATTATAAGTCACTGAAGAGACAAGAGCAGCCACGTGGGAGAATCAGCAGCCCCCCCTGTGATTATTCACATGTCACCCCAGCATCCTCCCAAAGGTCAGCTCTGTATCCATCCTCAGGCCATACCCTATATCTGTGGTGGCGACCCTATGGCCCACGTGCTAGAGGGGGCGATCAGAGCCCTGTGTTGGTACGTGCGCCGTCGCCCCATCTAGGCTCTTTGATCGCTTACTAATGGGGAATCTGGTACAGGATTCCCCATGTGCGAGCAAGCACTTCTATCAGGTGAAAACTGTCAGTGTAGGTCGCGGGTCCGCAGCTTACACTAACAGCAGAGTGTGACCTCTGCTCCAACGCAGGCGCGATGATGTCATTCATCAGCGCCTGCACTGTGAGAGAAGAAGGAGGACACTGCTTACAGTGCCTTGCGAAAGTATTCGGCCCCCTTGAACTTTTCAACCTTTTGCCACATTTCAGGCTTCAAACATAAAGATATAAAATTTTAATTTTTTGGTGAAGAATCAACAAGTGGGACACAATCGTGAAGTGGAACGAAATTTATTGGATATTTTAAACTTTTGTAAAAGATAAAAAACTGAAAAGTGGGGCGTGCAATATTATTATAATACTAATACTTTGTAGCGCCCCCTTTTGCTGCGATTACAGCTGCAGTCGCTTGGGGTTGTCTCTATCAGTTCTTGCCCATTCTTCCTTGGAGAACAGCTGGAGCTCAGTGAGGTTGGATGGAGAGCGTTTGTGACCAGCAGTTTTCAGCTCTTTCCACAGATTCTCGATTGGATTCAGGTCTGGACTTTGACTTGGCCATTCTAACACCTGGATACGTTTATTTGTGAACCATTCCATTGTAGATTTGGCTTTATGTTTGGGATCATTGTCTTGTTGGAAGATAAATCTCCGTCCCAGTCTCAGGTCTTTTGTAGACTCCAACAGGTTTTCTTCCAGAATGGTCCTGTATTTGGCTCCATCCATCTTCCCATCAATTTTAACCATCTTCCCTGTCCCTGCTGAAGAAAAGCAGGCCCAAACCATGATGCTGCCCCCACCATGTGTGACAGTGGGGATGGTGTGTTCAGGGGGATGAGCTGTGTTGCTTTTACGCCAAACATATCGTTTTGCATTGTGGCCAAAAAGTTGGATTTTGGTTTCCTCTGAGCAGAGCACCTTCTTCCACATGTTTGGTGTCTCCCAGGTGGCTTTTTATGGATATCTGTGAGAAATGGCTTTCTTCTTGCCACTCTTCCATAAAGGCCAGATTTGTGCAGTGTACGACTGATTGTTGTCCTATGGACAGACTCTCCCACCTCAGCTGTAGATCTCTGCAGTTCATCCAGAGTGATCATGGGCCTCTTGGCTGCATCTCTGATCAGTCTTCTCCTTGTTTGAAATGAAAGTTTAGAGGGACGGCCGGGTCTTGGTAGATTTGCAGTGGTCTGATACTCCTTCCATTTCAATATGATCGCTTGCACAGAGCTCCTTGGGATGTTTAAAGTTTGGGAAATCTTTTTGTATCCTAATCTGGCTTTAAACTTCTCCACAACAGTATCCCGGACCTGCCTGGTGTGTTCCTTGGTCTTCATGATGCTCTCTGCGCTTTAAACAGAACCCTGAGCCTATCACAGAGCAGGTGCATTTATACGGAGACTTGTACACACAGGTGGATTATATTTATCATCATCAGTCATTTAGGACAACATTGGATCATTCAGAGATCCTCACTAAACTTCTGTACTGAGTTTGCTGCACTGAAAGTAAAGGGGCCGAATAATATTGCACGCCCCACTTTTCAGTTTTTTATTTTTTACAAAAGTTTAAAATATCCAATAAATTTCGTTCCACTTCACGATTGTGTCCCACTTCTTGATTCTTCACCAAAAAATTTAAATTTTATATCTTTATGTTTGAAGCCTGAAATGTGGCAAAAGGTTGAAAAGTTCAAGGGGGCAGAATACTTTCACAAGGCCCTGTAGAATCAAGGAGTGTAATGTACATATATCTATAGATTATTCTTCTTCCAGAATCCACTTCTATCAGTTCTCTCATCCCTCAAGAATTTCTTGGGCTCAGATATTGCTCAATCTCTTATCACTTGCTTGATTTACCTCCTACAGAGCAATGAAGTATTGATCTGAGGGGAGGAAGGACAAACCCTCTCCCCAACGGCACCATGTACCAACTAAAACCCAGCAGGGGCAGCAGCAAGTGTGCACAACAACCACTACTAGGGTGTGCTAACTGCATATAGAAATATATCGCTCCACAAGAGGGCGCTCAGTAAATAGTAATTATATAGCCACAGTAACAGCCACTACATGTAGATTATACAGTCACCACTAGGAGGAGCTCACTACATACAGATTATACAGTCACCACTAGGGGGAGCTCACTACATACAGATTATACAGTCACCACTAGAGGGAGCTCACTACATACAGATTATACAGTCACCACTAGGGGGAGCTCACTACATACCTAGTTATACAGTCACCACTAGGGGGAGCTCCCTACATACAGATTATACAGTCACCACTAGAGGGAGCTCAATACATACAGATTATACAGTCACCACTAGGGGGAGCTCACTACATACAGATTATACAGTCACCACTAGGGGGAGTTCACTACATACAGATTATATAGTCACCACTAGAGAGAGCTCACTACATACAGATTATACAGTCACCACTAGGAGGAGCTCTCTACATACAGATTATACAATCACCACTAGAGGGAGCTCACTACATACAGATTATACAGTCACCACTAGAGGGAGCTCACTACATACAGATTATACAGTCACCACTAGGGGGAGCTCACTACATACAGATTATACAGTCACCACTAGGGGGGAGCTCACTACATACAGATTATATAGTCACCACTAGGGGGAGCTAACTACATACAGATTATACAGTCACCACTAGGGGGAGATCACTACATACAGATTATACAGTCACCACTAGGGGGAGATCACTACATACAAATTATACAGTCACCACTAGGGGAGAGCTCACTACATACAAATTATGCAGTCACCACTAGGGGGAGCTCACTACATACAGATTATACAGTCACCACTAGGGGGAGCTCACTACATACATATTATATAGTCACCACTAGGAGGGGCTCACTACATAGAGATTATACCATCACCTCTAGGGCGAGCTCAATACATACAGATTATACAGTCACCTCTAGGGGGAGCTCAGTACATACAGATTATACAGTCACCTCTAGGGGAAGCTCACTACATACAGATTATACAATGACCACTAGGAGGAGCTCAATACATACAGATTATAAATTCACCAATGAAGAGAGTTGACTACATACAGATTATAGTCACCACTAGAAGGAGCTCACTAAATACAGATTAAACAGACACCACTAGAGCAAGCTCACTACATGCAGATTATACAGTCACCACTAGGGGGAGCTCACTACATACAGATTATACAGTCACCACCAGAGGGAGCTCACTACATACAGATTATACAGTCACCACTAGAGGGAGCTCACTACATACAGATTACACAGTCACCAAAGACGGAGCTCACTACATACAGATTATACAGTCACCACTAGAGGGAGCTCACTACATACAGATTATACAGTCACCAGTAGAGGGAGCTCACTACATACAAATTATACAGTCACCACTAGAGGGAGCTCATTACATACAGATTATACAGTCACCACTAGGGGGAGCTCACTACATACAGATTGTACAGTCACCACTAGAGGGAGCTCACTACATGCAGATTATACAGTCACCACTAGGGGGAGCTCACTACATACAGATTATACAGTCACCACTAGAGAGAGCTCACTACACACAGATTATACAGTCACCACTAGAGAGAGCTCACTACATACAGATTATACAGTCAGCAGTAGGAGCTCACTACATACAGATTATACAGTCACCACTAGAGGGAGCTCACTACATACAGATTATACAGTCACCACTAGGGCGAGCTCACTACATACAGATTATACAGTCACCACTAGAGAGAGCTCACTACATACAGATTATACAGTCACCACTAGGAGGAGCTCACTACATACAGATTATACAGTCACCACTAGGAGGAGCTCACTACATACAGATTATACAGTCAGCAGTTGAGGGAGCTCATTACATACAGATTATACAGTCACCACTAGAGGGAGCTCACTACATACAGATTATACAGTCACCAGTAGGGGGAGCTCACTACATAAAGATTATACAGTCACCACTTGGGGGAGCTCACTACATACAGATTATACAGTCACCACTAGAGGGAGCTCACTACATACAGATTATACAGTCACCACTAGGAGGAGCTCACTACATACAGATTATGCAGTCACCACTAGGAGGAGCTCACTACATACAGATTATACAGTCACCACTAGGAGGAGCTCACTACATACAGATTATACTGTCACCACTAGGGGAGCTCTCTACATACAGATTATACAGTCACCACTAGTAGGAGCTCACTACATACAGATTATACAGTCACCACTAGGAGGAGATCACTACATACAGATTATACAGTCACCACTAGGAGGAGCTCACTACATACAGATTATACAGTCAGCAGTTGAGGGAGCTCATTACATACAGATTATACAATCACCACTAGAGAGAGCTCACTACATACAGATTATACTGTCACCACTAGGAGGAGCTCACTACATACAGATTATACTGTCACCACTAGAAGGAGCTCTCTACATACAGATTATACAGTCACCACTAGGAGGAGCTCACTACATACAGAGTATACAGTCACTACTAGAGTGAGCTCATTACATACAGATTATACAGTCACCACTAGGGGGAGCTCACTACATACAGATTATACAGTCAACACTAGGAGGAGCTCACTACATACAGATTATACAGTCACCACTAGAGGGAGCTCACTACAGAAAGATTATACAGTCACCACTAGGGGGAGCTCACTACATACAGATTATACAGTCACCACTAGGGGGAGCTCACTACATACAGATTATACAGTCACCAGTAGGGGGAGCTCACTACATACAGATTATACAGTCACCACTAGGGGGAGCTCACTACATACAGATTATACAGTCACCACTAGAGGGAGCTCACTACATACAGATTATACAGTCACCACTAGGGGGAGCTCACTACATACAGATTATACAGTCACCACTAGAGGGAGCTCACTACATACAGATTATACAGTCACCACTAGGGGGAGCTCACTACATACCTAGATTATACAGTCACCACTAGGGGGAGCTCACTACATACAGTTTAGACAGTCACCACTAGGGGGAGCTCACTACATACAGATTATACAGTCACCACTAGGAGGAGCTCACTACATACAGATTATACAGTCACCACTAGAGGGAGCTCACTACAGAATACAGCACCACTAGAGAGAGCTCACTACTACCTAGATTATACAGTCACCACTAGGGGGAGCTCACTACATACAGATTATAGAGTCACCACTAGGGGGAGCTCACTACATACAGATTATACAGTCACCACTACAGGGAACTCAACCTACATACAGATTATACAGTCACCAATAGGGGGAGCTCACTACATACAGATTATACAGTCACCACTAGGGGGAGCTGATTACATACAGATTATACAGTCACCCCTAGGAGGAGCTCACTACATACAGATTATACAGTCACTAGGGGGAGCTCACTACATACAGATTATATAGTCACCACTAGAGAGAGCTCACTACATACAGATTATACAGTCACCACTAGGGGGAGCTCACTACATACAGATTATACAGTCACCACTAGGGGGAGCTCACTACATACAGATTATACAGTCACCACTAGGGGGAGCTCACTACATACAGATTATACAGTCACCACTAGGGGGAGCTCACTACATACAGATTATACAGTCACCACTAGGGGGAGCTCACTACATACAGATTATACAGTCACCACTAGAGGGAGCTCAATACATACAGATTATACAGTCACCAATAGGGGGAGCTCACTACATACAGATTATACAGTCACCACTAGGGGGAGCTCATTACATACAGATTATACAGTCACCCCTAGGAGGAGCTCACTACATACAGATTATACAGTCACCAGGAGGAGCTCAATACATACAGATTATATAGTCACCACTAGAGAGAGCTCACTACATACAGATTATACAGTCACCACTAGGGGGAGCTCACTACAGTCACCACTAGGTTATATAGTCACCACTAGGAGGGGCTCACTACATACAGATTATACAGTCACCACTAGGAGGGAGCTCACTACATACATATTATATAGTCACCACTAGGGGGGGCTCACTACATACAGATTATACAGTCACCACTAGGGGGAGCTCAATACACACAGATTATACAGTCACCTCTAGGGGGAGCTCAATACATACAGATTATACAGTCACCACTAGGGGGAGCTCACTACATACAGATTATACAATGACCACTAGGGGGAGCTCACTACATACAGATTATACAGTCACCAATGAAGAGAGTTGAGCTCCTACATACAGATTATACAGTCACCACTAGGGGGAGCTCACTACATACAGATTATACAGACACCACTAGGGGGAGCTCACTACATGCAGATTATACAGTCACCACTAGGGGGAGCTCACTACATACAGATTATACAGTCACCACTAGAGGGAGCTCACTACATACAGATTACACAGTCACCAATAGAGGGAGCTCACTACATGCAGATTATACAGTCACCACTAGAGGGAGCTCAATACATACAGATTATACAGTCACCACTAGGGGGAGCTCACTACATACAGATTATACAGTCACCACTAGGGGGAGCTCAATACATACAGATTATACAGTCACCAATAGGGGAGAGCTCAATACATACAGATTATACAGTCACCACTAGGGGGAGCTCACTACATACAGATTATACAGTCACCACTAGGGGGCGGGAGCTCTACATACAGATTATACAGTCACCACTAGGAGGAGCTCACTACATACAGATTATACAGTCACCACTAGGGGGAGCTCACTACATACAGATTATACAGTCACCACTAGGGGGAGCTCACTACATACAGATTATACAGTCACCACTAGGGGGAGCTCACTACATACAGATTATACAGTCACCACTAGGAGGAGCTCACTACATACAGATTATACAGTCACCACTAGGGGGAGCTCACTACATACAGATTATACAGTCACCACTAGGGGGAGCTCACTACATACAGATTATACAGTCACCACAAGGGGGAGCTCACTACATACAGATTATACAGTCACCACTAGGGGGAGCTCACTACATACAGATTATACAGTCACCACTAGAGGGAGCTCACTACATACAGATTATACAGTCACCACTAGGGGGAGCTCACTACATACAGATTATACAGTCACCACTAGAGGGAGCTCACTACATACAGATTATACAGTCACCACTAGGGGGAGCTCACTACATACAGATTATACAGTCACCACTAGGGGGAGCTCACTACATACAGATTATACAGTCACCACTAGGGGGAGCTCACTACATACAGATTATACAGTCACCACTAGAGGGAGCTCACTACATACAGATTATACAGTCACCACTAGAGGGAGCTCACTACATACAGATTATACAGTCACCACTAGAGGGAGCTCACTACATACAGATTATACAGTCACCACTAGGGGGAGCTCACTACATACAGATTATACAGTCACCACTAGGAGGAGCTCACTACATACAGATTATACAGTCACCACTAGGGGGAGCTCACTACATACAGATTATACAGTCACCAGTAGGGGGAGCTCACTACATACAGATTATACAGTCACCACTAGGGGGAGCTCACTACATACAGATTATACAGTCACCACTAGGGGGAGCTCACTACATACAGATTATACAGTCACCACTAGGAGGGAGCTCACTACATACAGATTATACAGTCACCACTAGGGGGAGCTCACTACATACAGATTATACAGTCACCACTAGGGGGAGCTCACTACATACAGATTATACAGTCACCACTAGGGGGAGCTCACTACATACAGATTATACAGTCACCAGTAGGGGGAGCTCACTACATACAGATTATACAGTCACCACTAGGGGGAGCTCACTACATACAGATTATACAGTCACCACTAGGGGGAGCTCACTACATACATATATAGTCACCACTAGGAGGGGCTCACTACATACAGATTATACAGTCACCACTAGGAGGAGCTCACTACATACAGATTATACAGTCACCACTAGGAGGGGCTCACTACATAGAGATTATACAGTCACCTCTAGGGGGAGCTCAATACACACAGATTATACAGTCACCACTAGGGGGAGCTCAATACATACAGATTATACAGTCACCTCAAGGGGGAGCTCACTACATACAGATTATACAATGACCACTAGGAGGAGCTCAATACATACAGATTATACATTCACCAATAAGAGAGTTGACTACATACAGATTATAGTCACCACTAGAAGGAGCTCACTAAATACAGATTAAACAGACACCACTAGAGCAAGCTCACTACATGCAGATTATACAGTCACCACTAGGGGGAGCTCACTACATACAGATTATACAGTCACCACTAGAGGGAGCTCACTACATACAGATTACACAGTCACCAAAGACGGAGCTCACTACATGCAGATTATACAGTCACCACTAGAGGGAGCTCAATACATACAGATTATACAGTCACCACTAGGGGGAGCTCACTACATACAGATTATACAGTCACCACTACAGGGAACTCAATACATACAGATTATACAGTCACCAATAGGGGGAGCTCAATACATACAGATTATACAGTCACCACTAGGGGGAGCTCATTACATACAGATTATACAGTCACCCCTAGGAGGAGCTCACTACATACAGATTATACAGTCACCAGGAGGAGCTCACTACATATAGATTATACAGTCACCACTAGAGGGAGCTCACTACATACAGATTATACAGTCACCACTAGGGGGAGCTCACTACATACAGATTATACAGTCACCACTAGAGGGAGCTCACTACATACAGATTATACAGTCACCACTAGGGGGAGCTCACTACATACAGATTATACAGTCACCACTAGGGGGAGCTCACTACATACAGATTATACAGTCACCACTAGGGGGAGCTCACTACATACAGATTATACAGTCACCACAAGGGGGAGCTCACTACATACAGATTATACAGTCACCACTAGGGGGAGCTCACTACATACAGATTATACAGTCACCACTAGAGGGAGCTCACTACATACAGATTATACAGTCACCACTAGGAGGGAGCTCACTACATACAGATTATACAGTCACCACTAGGGGGAGCTCACTACATACAGATTATACAGTCACCACTAGGGGGAGCTCACTACATACAGATTATACAGTCACCAGTAGGGGGAGCTCACTACAGATTATACAGTCACCACTAGGGGGAGCTCACTACATACAGATTATACAGTCACCACTAGAGAGGAGCTCACTACATACAGATTATACAGTCACCACTAGAGGGAGCTCACTACATACAGATTATACAGTCACCACTAGAGGGAGCTCACTACATACAGATTATACAGTCACCACTAGGAGGAGCTCACTACATACAGATTATACAGTCACCACTAGGGGGAGCTCACTACATACAGATTATACAGTCACCAGTAGGGGGAGCTCACTACACAGATTATACAGTCACCACTAGGGGGAGCTCACTACATACAGATTATACAGTCACCACTAGAGAGAGCTCACTACATACAGATTATACAGTCACCAATAGAGGGAGCTCACTACATACAGATTATACAGACACCACTAGAGGGAGCTCACTACATACAGATTATACAGTCACCACTAGGGGGAGCTCACTACATACAGATTATACAGTCACCACTAGAGGGAGCTCACTACATACAGATTACACAGTCACCAAAGACGGAGCTCACTACATGCAGATTATACAGTCACCACTAGAGGGAGCTCAATACATACAGATTATACAGTCACCACTAGGGGGAGCTCAATACATACAGATTATACAGTCACCACTACAGGGAACTCAATACATACAGATTATACAGTCACCAATAGGGGGAGCTCAATACATACAGATTATACAGTCACCACTAGGGGGAGCTCATTACATACAGATTATACAGTCACCCCTAGGAGGAGCTCACTACATACAGATTATACAGTCACCAGGAGGAGCTCACTACATATAGATTATACAGTCACCACTAGGGGGAGCTCACTACATACAGATTATACAGTCACCACTAGGGGGAACTCACTACATACAGATTATACAGTCACCACTAGAGGGAGCTCACTACATACAGATTATACAGTCACCACTAGAGGGACCTCACTACATACAGATTATACAGTCACCACTAGGGGGAGCTCACTACATACAGATTATACAGTCACCACTAGGGGGAGCTCACTACATACAGATTATACAGTCACCACTAGGGGGAGCTCACTACATACAGATTATACAGTCACCACTAGGGGGAGCTCACTACATACAGATTATACAGTCACCACTAGAGGGAGCTCACTACATACAGATTATACAGTCACCACTAGAGGGAGCTCACTACATACAGATTATACAGTCACCACTAGAGGGAGCTCACTACATACAGATTATACAGTCACCACTAGGGGGAGCTCACTACATACAGATTATACAGTCACCACTAGAGGGAGCTCACTACATACAGATTATACAGTCACCACTAGAGGGAGCTCACTACATACAGATTATACAGTCACCACTAGAGGGAGCTCACTACATACAGATTATACAGTCACCACTAGGGGAGCTCACTACATACAGATTATACAGTCACCACTAGAGGGGAGCTCACTACATACAGATTATACAGTCACCACTAGAGGGAGCTCACTACATACAGATTATACAGTCACCACTAGGGGGAGCTCACTACATACAGATTATACAGTCACCACTAGGGGGAGCTCACTACATACAGATTATACAGTCACCACTAGGGGGAGCTCACTACATACAGATTACACAGTCACCACAGACGGAGCTCACTACATGCAGATTATACAGTCACCACTAGAGGGAGCTCAATACATACAGATTATACAGTCACCACTAGGAGGAGCTCACTACATACAGATTATACAGTCACCACTACAGGGAGCTCAATACATACAGATTATCCAGTCACCACTAGGGGGAGCTCACTACATACAGATTATACAGTCACCACTAGGGGGAGCTCACTACATACAGATTATACAGTCACCCCTAGGAGGAGCTCACTACATACAGATTATACAGTCACCACTAGGAGGTGCTCACTACATACAGATTATACAGTCACCACTAGGGGGAGCTCACTACATACAGATTATACAGTCACCACTAGGGGGAGCTCACTACATACAGATTATACAGTCACCACTAGAGGGAGCTCACTACATACAGATTATACAGTCACCACTAGAGGGAGCTCACTACATACAGATTATACAGTCACCACTAGGGGGAGCTCACTACATACAGATTATACAGTCACCACTAGGGGGAGCTCTCTACATACAGATTATACAGTCACCACTAGGGGGAGCTCACTACATACAGATTATACAGTCACCACTAGAGGGAGCTCACTACATACAGATTATACAGTCACCACTAGGGGGAGCTCACTACATACAGATTATACAGTCACCACTAGAGGGAGCTCACTACATACAGATTATACAGTCACCACTAGAGGGAGCTCACTACATACAGATTATACAGTCACCACTAGGGGGAGCTCACTACATACAGATTATACAGTCACCACTAGAGGGAGCTCACTACATACAGATTATACAGTCACCAGTAGAGGGAGCTCACTACATACAGATTATACAGTCACCACTAGAGGGAGCTCACTACATACAGATTATACAGTCACCACTAGGGGGAGCTCACTACATACAGATTATACAGTCACCACTAGGGGGAGCTCACTACATACAGATTATACAGTCACCACTAGGGCGAGCTCACTACATACAGATTATACAGTCACCACTAGAGAGGAGCCCACTACATACAGATTATACAGTCACCACTAGGGGGAGCTCACTACATACAGATTATACAGTCACCACTAGGAGGAGCTCACTACATACAGATTATACAGTCAGCAGTTGAGGGAGCTCATTACATACAGATTATACAATCACCACTAGAGAGAGCTCACTACATACAGATTATACAGTCACCACTAGGGGGAGCTCACTACATACAGATTATACAGTCACCACTAGGAGGAGCTCACTACATACAGATTATACAGTCACCACTAGGGGGAGCTCACTACATACAGATTATACAGTCACCACTAGAGAGAGCTCACTACATACAGATTATACAGTCACCACTAGGGGAGCTCACTACATACAGATTATACAGTCACCACTAGGAGGAGCTCACTACATACAGATTATACAGTCACCACTAGGAGCTCACTACATACAGATTATACAGTCACCACTAGGGGGAGCTCACTACATACAGATTATACAGTCACCACTAGGGGGAGCTCACTACATACAGATTATACAGTCACCACTAGGGGGAGCTCACTACATACAGATTATACAGTCACCACTAGAGGGAGCTCACTACATACAGATTATACAGTCACCACTAGAGGGAGCTCACTACATACAGATTATACAGTCACCACTAGGGGGAGCTCACTACATACAGATTATACAGTCACCACTAGGGGGAGCTCACTACATACAGATTATACAGTCACCACTAGGGGGAGCTCACTACATACAGATTATACAGTCACCACTAGGGGGAGCTCACTACATACAGATTATACAGTCACCACTAGGGGGAGCTCACTACATACAGATTATACAGTCACCACTAGGGGGAGCTCACTACATACAGATTATACAGTCACCACTAGGGGGAGCTCACTACATACAGATTATACAGTCACCACTAGAGGGAGCTCACTACATACAGATTATACAGTCACCAGTAGAGGGAGCTCACTACATACAGATTATACAGTCACCACTAGGGGGAGCTCACTACATACAGATTATACAGTCACCACTAGGGGGAGCTCACTACATACAGATTATACAGTCACCACTAGGGGGAGCTCACTACATACAGATTATACAGTCACCACTAGGAGGAGCTCACTACATACAGATTATACAGTCACCACTAGGAGGAGCTCACTACATACAGATTATACAGTCACCACTAGAGAGAGCTCACTACATACAGATTATACAGTCACCACTAGGAGGAGCTCACTACATACAGATTATACAGTCACCACTAGGGGAGCTCACTACATACAGATTATACAGTCACCACTTGGGGGAGCTCATTACATACAGATTATACAGTCACCACTAGAGAGAGCTCAGTACATACAGATTATACTGTCACCACTAGGGGGAGCTCACTACATACAGATTATACAGTCACCACTAGGAGGAGCTCACTACATACAGAGTATACAGCACTCTAGGGGCCACTACATACAGATTATGCAGCACCACTAGGGGGAGCTCACTACATACAGATTATACAGTCACCACTAGAGGGCGCCCACTACATACAGATTATACAGTCACCACTAGAGGAGCTCACTACATACAGATTATACAGTCACCACTAGGGGGAGCTCACTACATACAGATTATACAGTCACCACTAGAGGGAGCTCACTACAAACAGATTATACAGTCACCAGTAAAGTGAGCTCACTACATACAGATTATACAGTCACCACTAGGGGGAGCTCACTACATACAGATTATACAGTCACCACTAGGGGGAGCTCACTACATACAGATTATACAGTCACCACTAGGGGGAGCTCACTACATACAGATTATACAGTCACCACTAGAGGGAGCTCACTACATACAGATTATACAGTCACCACTAGAGGGAGCTCACTACATACAGATTATACAGTCACCACTAGGAGGAGCTCACTACATACAGATTATACAGTCACCACTAGGAGGAGCTCACTACATACAGATTATACAGTCACCACTAGGGGGAGCTCACTACATACAGATTATACAGTCACCAGTAGAGGGAGCTCACTACATACAGATTATACAGTCACCACTAGAGGGAGCTCACTACATACAGATTATACAGTCACCACTAGGAGGAGCTCACTACATACAGATTATACTGTCACCACTAGGGGGAGCTCTCTACATACAGATTATACAGTCACCACTAGGGGAGCTCACTACATACAGAGTATACAGTCACCACTAGAGGGGCTCACTACATACAGATTATACAGTCACCACTAGGGGGAGCTCACTACATACAGATTATACAGTCACCACTAGGGGGAGCTCACTACATACAGATTATACAGTCACCACTAGGAGGAGCTCACTACATACAGATTATACAGTCACCACTAGGGGGAGCTCACTACATACAGATTATACAGTCACCACTAGGGGGAGCTCACTACATACAGATTATACAGTCACCAGTAGGGGGAGCTCACTACATACAGATTATACAGTCACCACTAGGGGGAGCTCACTACATACAGATTATACAGTCACCACTAGGGGGAGCTCACTACATACAGATTATACAGTCACCACTAGGGGAGCTCACTACATACAGATTATACAGTCACCACTAGGGGGAGCTCACTACATACAGATTATACAGTCACCACTAGGGGGAGCTCACTACATACAGATTATACAGTCACCACTAGGGGGAGCTCACTACATACAGATTATACAGTCACCACTAGGGGGAGCTCACTACATACAGATTATACAGTCACCACTAGGGGGAGCTCACTACATACAGATTATACAGTCACCACTAGAGGGAGCTCACTACATACAGATTATACAGTCACCACTAGAGGGAGCTCACTACATACAGATTATACAGTCACCACTAGGAGGAGCTCACTACATACAGATTATACAGTCACCACTAGGAGGAGCTCACTACATACAGATTATACAGTCACCACTAGGGGGAGCTCACTACATACAGATTATACAGTCACCACTAGGGGGAGCTCACTACATACAGATTATACAGTCACCACTAGGGGGAGCTCACTACATACAGATTATACAGTCACCACTAGGGGGAGCTCACTACATACAGATTATACAGTCACCACTAGAGGGAGCTCACTACATACAGATTATACAGTCACCACTAGAGGGAGCTCACTACATACAGATTATACAGTCACCACTAGGAGGAGCTCACTACATACAGATTATACAGTCACCACTAGGAGGAGCTCACTACATACAGATTATACAGTCACCACTAGGGGGAGCTCACTACATACAGATTATACAGTCACCACTAGGGGGAGCTCACTACATACAGATTATACAGTCACCACTAGGGGGAGCTCACTACATACATATATAGTCACCACTAGGAGGGGCTCACTACATACAGATTATACAGTCACCACTAGGAGGAGCTCACTACATACATATTATATAGTCACCACTAGGAGGGGCTCACTACATAGAGATTATACAGTCACCTCTAGGGGAGCTCAATACACACAGATTATACAGTCACCTCTAGGGGGAGCTCAATACATACAGATTATACAGTCACCTCAAGGGGGAGCTCACTACATACAGATTATACAATGACCACTAGGAGGAGCTCAATACATACAGATTATACATTCACCAATGAAGAGAGTTGACTACATACAGATTATAGTCACCACTAGAAGGAGCTCACTAAATACAGATTAAACAGACACCACTAGAGCAAGCTCACTACATGCAGATTATACAGTCACCACTAGGGGGAGCTCACTACATACAGATTATACAGTCACCACTAGAGGGAGCTCACTACATACAGATTACACAGTCACCAAAGACGGAGCTCACTACATGCAGATTATACAGTCACCACTAGAGGGAGCTCAATACATACAGATTATACAGTCACCACTAGGGGGAGCTCACTACATACAGATTATACAGTCACCACTACAGGGAGCTCAATACATACAGATTATACAGTCACCAATAGGGGGAGCTCAATACATACAGATTATACAGTCACCACTAGGGGGAGCTCATTACATACAGATTATACAGTCACCCCTAGGAGGAGCTCACTACATACAGATTATACAGTCACCAGGAGGGAGCTCACTACATACAGATTATACAGTCACCACTAGAGGGAGCTCACTACATACAGATTATACAGTCACCACTAGGGGGAACTCACTACATACAGATTATACAGTCACCACTAGAGGGAGCTCACTACATACAGATTATACAGTCACCACTAGGGGGAGCTCACTACATACAGATTATACAGTCACCACTAGGGGGAGCTCACTACATACAGATTATACAGTCACCACTAGGGGGAGCTCACTACATACAGATTATACAGTCACCACTAGGGGGAGCTCACTACATACAGATTATACAGTCACCACTAGGGGGAGCTCACTACATACAGATTATACAGTCACCACTAGAGGGAGCTCACTACATACAGATTATACAGTCACCACTAGAGGGAGCTCACTACATACAGATTATACAGTCACCACTAGAGGGAGCTCACTACATACAGATTATACAGTCACCACTAGGGGGAGCTCACTACATACAGATTATACAGTCACCACTAGAGGGAGCTCACTACATACAGATTATACAGTCACCACTAGAGGGAGCTCACTACATACAGATTATACAGTCACCACTAGGGGAGCTCACTACATACAGATTATACAGTCACCACTAGGGGGAGCTCACTACATACAGATTATACAGTCACCACTAGGGGGAGCTCACTACATACAGATTATACAGTCACCACTAGGGGGAGCTCACTACATACAGATTATACAGTCACCACTAGAGAGGAGCTCACTACATACAGATTATACAGTCACCACTAGAGGGAGCTCACTACATACAGATTATACAGTCACCACTAGGAGGAGCTCACTACATACAGATTATACAGTCACCACTAGGGGGAGCTCACTACATACAGATTATACAGTCACCACTAGGGGGAGCTCACTACATACAGATTATACAGTCACCACTAGGGGGAGCTCACTACATACAGATTATACAGTCACCACTAGAGGGAGCTCACTACATACAGATTATACAGTCACCAATAGAGGGAGCTCACTACATACAGATTATACAGTCACCACTAGAGGGAGCTCACTACATACAGATTATACAGTCACCACTAGGAGGAGCTCACTACATACAGATTATACAGTCACCACTAGGAGGAGCTCACTACATACAGATTATACAGTCACCACTAGGGGGAGCTCACTACATACAGATTATACAGTCACCACTAGGGGGAGCTCACTACATACAGATTATACAGTCACCACTAGGGGGAGCTCACTACATACATATATAGTCACCACTAGGAGGGGCTCACTACATACAGATTATACAGTCACCACTAGGAGGAGCTCACTACATACATATTATATAGTCACCACTAGGAGGGGCTCACTACATAGAGATTATACAGTCACCTCTAGGGGGAGCTCAATACACACAGATTATACAGTCACCTCTAGGGGGAGCTCAATACATACAGATTATACAGTCACCTCAAGGGGGAGCTCACTACATACAGATTATACAATGACCACTAGGAGGAGCTCAATACATACAGATTATACATTCACCAATGAAGAGAGTTGACTACATACAGATTATAGTCACCACTAGAAGGAGCTCACTAAATACAGATTAAACAGACACCACTAGAGCAAGCTCACTACATGCAGATTATACAGTCACCACTAGGGGGAGCTCACTACATACAGATTATACAGTCACCACTAGAGGGAGCTCACTACATACAGATTACACAGTCACCAAAGACGGAGCTCACTACATGCAGATTATACAGTCACCACTAGAGGGAGCTCAATACATACAGATTATACAGTCACCACTAGGAGGAGCTCACTACATACAGATTATACAGTCACCACTACAGGGAGCTCAATACATACAGATTATACAGTCACCAATAGGGGGAGCTCAATACATACAGATTATACAGTCACCACTAGGGGGAGCTCACTACATACAGATTATACAGTCACCCCTAGGAGGAGCTCACTACATACAGATTATACAGTCACCAGGAGGGAGCTCACTACATACAGATTATACAGTCACCACTAGAGGGAGCTCACTACATACAGATTATACAGTCACCACTAGGGGGAACTCACTACATACAGATTATACAGTCACCACTAGAGGGAGCTCACTACATACAGATTATACAGTCACCACTAGAGGGGAGCTCACTACATACAGATTATACAGTCACCACTAGGGGGAGCTCACTACATACAGATTATACAGTCACCACTAGGGGGAGCTCACTACATACAGATTATACAGTCACCACAAGGGGGAGCTCACTACATACAGATTATACAGTCACCACTAGGGGGAGCTCACTACATACAGATTATACAGTCACCACTAGAGGGAGCTCACTACATACAGATTATACAGTCACCAGTAAGGAGCTCACTACATACAGATTACACAGTCACCACTAGAGGGAGCTCACTACATACAGATTATACAGTCACCACTAGGGGGAGCTCACTACATACAGATTATACAGTCACCAGTAGGGGGAGCTCACTACAACAGATTATACAGTCACCACTAGGGGGAGCTCACTACATACAGATTATACAGTCACCACTAGAGAGAGCTCACTACATACAGATTATACAGTCACCACTAGAGGGAGCTCACTACATACAGATTATACAGTCACCACTAGAGGGAACTCACTACATACAGATTATACAGTCACCACTAGGAGGAGCTCACTACATACAGATTATACAGTCACCACTAGGGGGAGCTCACTACATACAGATTATACAGTCACCACTAGGGGGAGCTCACTACATACAGATTATACAGTCACCACTAGAGAGAGCTCACTACATACAGATTATACAGTCACCACTAGAGGGAGCTCACTACATACAGATTATACAGTCACCACTAGAGGGAGCTCACTACATACAGATTATACAGTCACCACTAGGGGGAGCTCACTACATACAGATTATACAGTCACCACTAGAGGGGCTCACTACATACAGATTACACAGTCACCAGGCCCCACAGATACAGTCACCACTAGGAGCTCACTACATACAGATTATACAGTCACCACTAGGGAGCTCACTACATACAGATTATACAGTCACCACTAGGGGGAGCTCACTACATACAGATTATACAGTCACCACTAGGGGAGCTCACTACATACAGATTATACAGTCACCACTAGGGGAGCTCACTACATACAGATTATACAGTCACCACCAGGGAGCTCACTACATACAGATTATACAGTCACCACTAGGAGGAGCTCACTACATACAGATTATACAGTCACCACTAGGGGGAGCTCACTACATACAGATTATACAGTCACCACTAGAGGGAGCTCACTACATACAGATTATACAGTCACCACTAGGGGGAGCTCACTACATACAGATTATACAGTCACCACTAGGGGAGCTCACTACATACAGATTATACAGTCACCACTAGGGGGAGCTCACTACATACAGATTATACAGTCACCACTAGGGGGAGCTCACTACATACAGATTATACAGTCACCACTAGGGGGAGCTCACTACATACAGATTATACAGTCACCACTAGGGGGAGCTCACTACATACAGATTATACAGTCACCACTAGAGGGAGCTCACTACATACAGATTATACAGTCACCACTAGGGGGAGCTCACTACATACAGATTATACAGTCACCACTAGAGGGAGCTCACTACATACAGATTATACAGTCACCACTAGGGGGAGCTCACTACATACAGATTATACAGTCACCACTAGGGGGAGCTCACTACATACAGATTATACAGTCACCACTAGGGGAGCTCACTACATACAGATTATACAGTCACCACTAGAGGGAGCTCACTACATACAGATTATACAGTCACCACTAGAGGGAGCTCACTACATACAGATTATACAGTCACCACTAGAGGGAGCTCACTACATACAGATTATACAGTCACCACTAGGGGGAGCTCACTACATACAGATTATACAGTCACCACTAGGGGGAGCTCAATACATACAGATTATACAGTCACCAATAGGGGGAGCTCACTACATACAGATTATACAGTCACCACTAGGGGGAGCTCATTACATACAGATTATACAGTCACCCCTAGGAGGAGCTCACTACATACAGATTATACAGTCACCAGGAGGAGCTCACTACATACAGATTATACAGTCACCACTAGAGGGAGCTCACTACATACAGATTATACAGTCACCACTAGGGGGAGCTCACTACATACAGATTATACAGTCACCACTAGAGGGAGCTCACTACATACAGATTATACAGTCACCACTAGGGGAGCTCACTACATACAGATTATACAGTCACCACTAGGGGGAGCTCACTACATACAGATTATACAGTCACCACTAGGGGGAGCTCACTACATACAGATTATACAGTCACCACTAGGGGGAGCTCACTACATACAGATTATACAGTCACCACTAGAGGGAGCTCACTACATACAGATTATACAGTCACCACTAGGGGGAGCTCACTACATACAGATTATACAGTCACCACTAGAGGGAGCTCACTACATACAGATTATACAGTCACCACTAGAGGGAGCTCACTACATACAGATTATACAGTCACCACTAGGGGGAGCTCACTACATACAGATTATACAGTCACCACTAGGGGGAGCTCACTACATACAGATTATACAGTCACCACTAGAGGGAGCTCACTACATACAGATTATACAGTCACCACTAGAGGGAGCTCACTACATACAGATTATACAGTCACCACTAGAGGGAGCTCACTACATACAGATTATACAGTCACCACTAGAGGAGCTCACTACATACAGATTATACAGTCACCACTAGAGGAGCTCACTACATACAGATTATACAGTCACCACTAGAGAGAGCTCACTACATACAGATTATACAGTCACCACTAGAGGGAGCTCACTACATACAGATTATACAGTCACCACTAGGAGGAGCTCACTACATACAGATTATACAGTCAGCCACTAGAGGGAGCTCACTACATACAGATTATACAATCACCACTAGAGAGAGCTCACTACATACAGATTATACAGTCACCACTAGAGGGAGCTCACTACATACAGATTATACAGTCACCACTAGGAGGAGCTCACTACATACAGATTATACAGTCACCACTAGAGGGAGCTCACTACATACAGATTATACAGTCACCACTAGGGGAGCTCACTACATACAGATTATACAGTCACCACTAGGGGGAGCTCACTACATACAGATTATACAGTCACCACTAGGGGGAGCTCACTACATACAGATTATACAGTCACCACTAGGGGGAGCTCACTACATACAGATTATACAGTCACCACTAGGGGGAGCTCACTACATACAGATTATACAGTCACCACTAGGGGGAGCTCACTACATACAGATTATACAGTCACCACTAGAGGGAGCTCACTACATACAGATTATACAGTCACCACTAGAGGGAGCTCACTACATACAGATTATACAGTCACCACTAGAGGGAGCTCACTACATACAGATTATACAGTCACCACTAGGGGGAGCTCACTACATACAGATTATACAGTCACCACTAGGGGAGCTCACTACATACAGATTATACAGTCACCACTAGGGGAGCTCACTACATACAGATTATACAGTCACCACTAGGGGGAGCTCACTACATACAGATTATACAGTCACCACTAGGGGGAGCTCACTACATACAGATTATACAGTCACCACTAGAGGGAGCTCACTACATACAGATTATACAGTCACCACTAGAGGGAGCTCACTACATACAGATTATACAGTCACCACTAGGGGGAGCTCACTACATACAGATTATACAGTCACCACTAGGGGGAGCTCACTACATACAGATTATACAGTCACCACTAGGGGGAGCTCACTACATACAGATTATACAGTCACCACTAGGGGGAGCTCACTACATACAGATTATACAGTCACCACTAGGGGGAGCTCACTACATACAGATTATACAGTCACCACTAGGGGGAGCTCACTACATACAGATTATACAGTCACCACTAGAGGGACTCACTACATACAGATTATACAGTCACCACTAGGGGGAGCTCACTACATACAGATTATACAGTCACCACTAGGGGGAGCTCACTACATACAGATTATACAGTCACCACTAGAGGGAGCTCACTACATACAGATTATACAGTCACCACTAGAGGGAGCTCACTACATACAGATTATACAGTCACCACTAGGGGGAGCTCACTACATACAGATTATACAGTCACCACTAGGGGGAGCTCACTACATACAGATTATACAGTCACCACTAGAGGGAGCTCACTACATACAGATTATACAGTCACCACTAGGGGGAGCTCACTACATACAGATTATACAGTCACCACTAGGGGGAGCTCACTACATACAGATTATACAGTCACCACTAGGAGGAGCTCACTACATACAGATTATACAGTCACCACTAGGGGGAGCTCACTACATACAGATTATACAGTCACCACTAGGGGGAGCTCACTACATACAGATTATACAGTCACCACTAGGGGGAGCTCACTACATACAGATTATACAGTCACCACTAGAGAGAGCTCACTACATACAGATTATACAGTCACCAATAGAGGGAGCTCACTACATACAGATTATACAGTCACCACTAGGGGGAGCTCACTACATACAGATTATACAGTCACCACTAGGGGGAGCTCACTACATACAGATTATACAGTCACCACTAGGGGGAGCTCACTACATACAGATTATACAGTCACCACTAGACGGAGCTCACTACATACAGATTATACAGTCACCACTAGGGGGAGCTCAATACATACAGATTATACAGTCACCACTAGGAGGAGCTCACTACATACAGATTATACAGTCACCACTAGAGGGAACTCAATACATACAGATTATACAGTCACCACTAGGGGGAGCTCACTACATACAGATTATACAGTCACCACTAGGGGGAGCTCACTACATACAGATTATACAGTCACCCCTAGGAGGAGCTCACTACATACAGATTATACAGTCACCAGGAGCTCACTACATACAGATTATACAGTCACCACTAGAGGGAGCTCACTACATACAGATTATACAGTCACCACTAGGGGGAGCTCACTACATACAGATTATACAGTCACCACTAGAGGGAGCTCACTACATACAGATTATACAGTCACCACTAGAGGGAGCTCACTACATACAGATTATACAGTCACCACTAGGGGGAGCTCACTACATACAGATTATACAGTCACCACTAGGGGGAGCTCACTACATACAGATTATACAGTCACCACTAGAGGGAGCTCACTACATACAGATTATACAGTCACCACTAGAGGGAGCTCACTACATACAGATTATACAGTCACCACTAGAGGGAGCTCACTACATACAGATTATACAGTCACCACTAGAGGGAGCTCACTACATACAGATTATACAGTCACCACTAGGGGAGCTCACTACATACAGATTATACAGTCACCACTAGGGGGAGCTCACTACATACAGATTATACAGTCACCACTAGAGGGAGCTCACTACATACAGATTATACAGTCACCAGTAGAGGGAGCTCACTACATACAGATTATACAGTCACCACTAGAGGGAGCTCACTACATACAGATTATACAGTCACCACTAGGGGGAGCTCACTACATACAGATTATACAGTCACCACTAGAGGAGCTCACTACATACAGATTATACAGTCACCACTAGAGGGAGCTCACTACATACAGATTATACAGTCACCACTAGAGGGAGCTCACTACATACAGATTATACAGTCACCACTAGGGGGAGCTCACTACATACAGATTATACAGTCACCACTAGAGGGAGCTCACTACATACAGATTACACAGTCACCACAGACGGAGCTCACTACATGCAGATTATACAGTCACCACTAGAGGGAGCTCAATACATACAGATTATACAGTCACCACTAGGGGGAGCTCACTACATACAGATTATACAGTCACCACTACAGGGAACTCAATACATACAGATTATCCAGTCACCACTAGGGGGAGCTAAATAAATACAGATTATACAGTCACCACTAGGGGGAGCTCATTACATACAGATTATACAGTCACCCCTAGGAGGAGCTCACTACATACAGATTATACAGTCACCAGGAGGGCTCACTACATACAGATTATACAGTCACCACTAGAGGGAGCTCACTACATACAGATTATACAGTCACCACTAGGGGGAGCTCACTACATACAGATTATACAGTCACCACTAGAGGGAGCTCACTACATACAGATTATACAGTCACCACTAGAGGGAGCTCACTACATACAGATTATACAGTCACCACTAGGGGGAGCTCACTACATACAGATTATACAGTCACCACTAGGGGGAGCTCACTACATACAGATTATACAGTCACCACTAGAGGGAGCTCACTACATACAGATTATACAGTCACCACTAGAGGGAGCTCACTACATACAGATTATACAGTCACCACTAGAGGGAGCTCACTACATACAGATTATACAGTCACCACTAGAGGGAGCTCACTACATACAGATTATACAGTCACCACTAGAGGGAGCTCACTACATACAGATTATACAGTCACCACTAGGGTGAGCTCACTACATACAGATTATACAGTCACCACTAGAGGGAGCTCACTACATACAGATTATACAGTCACCAGTAGAGGGAGCTCACTACATACAGATTATACAGTCATCACTAGAGGGAGCTCACTACATACAGATTATACAGTCACCACTAGAGGGAGCTCACTACATACAGATTATACAGTCACCACTAGGGGGAGCTCACTACATACAGATTATACAGTCACCACTAGGGCGAGCTCACTACATACAGATTATACAGTCACCACTAGAGAGAGCCCACTACATACAGATTATACAGTCACCACTAGAGGGAGCTCACTACATACAGATTATACAGTCACCACTAGGAGGAGCTCACTACATACAGATTATACAGTCACCAGTTGAGGGAGCTCATTACATACAGATTATACAATCACCACTAGAGAGAGCTCACTACATACAGATTATACAGTCACCAATAGAGGGAGCTCACTACATACAGATTATACAGTCACCACTAGGAGGAGCTCACTACATACAGATTATACAGTCAGCAGTTGAGGGAGCTCATTACATACAGATTATACAATCACCACTAGAGAGAGCTCACTACATACAGATTATACAGTCACCACTAGAGGGAACTCACTACATACAGATTATACAGTCACCACTAGGAGGAGCTCACTACATACAGATTATATAGTCACCACTAGGAACTCACTACATACAGATTATACAGTCACCACTAGGGGGAGCTCACTACATACAGATTATACAGTCACCAGAAGGGGGAGCTCACTACATACAGATTATACAGTCACCACTAGGGGGAGCTCACTACATACAGATTATACAGTCACCACTAGAGGGAGCTCACTACATACAGATTATACAGTCACCAATAGAGGGAGCTCACTACATACAGATTATACAGTCACCACTAGAGGGAGCTCACTACATACAGATTATACAGTCACCACTAGGAGGAGCTCACTACATACAGATTATACAGTCACCACTAGGAGGAGCTCACTACATACAGATTATACAGTCACCAATACGGGGAGCTCACTACATACAGATTATACAGTCACCAGTAGGGGGAGCTCACTACATACAGATTATACAGTCACCACTTGGGGGAGCTCACTACATACAGATTATACAGTCACCACTAGAGGGAGCTCACTACATACAGATTATACAGTCACCAGTAGAGGGAGCTCACTACATACAGATTATACAGTCACCAGTAGAGGGAGCTCACTACATACAGATTATACAGTCACCACTAGGAGGAGCTCACTACATACAGATTATACAGTCACCACTAGGAGGAGCTCACTACATACAGATTATACAGTCACCACTAGGAGGAGCTCACTACATACAGATTATACAGTCACCACTAGGAGGAGCTCACTACATACAGATTATACAGTCACCACTAGGAGGAGCTCACTACATACAGATTATACAGTCACCACTAGAGGGAACTCACTACATACAGATTATACAGTCACCACTAGGAGGAGCTCACTACATACAGATTATACAGTCACCACTAGGAGGAGCTCACTACATACAGATTATACAGTCACCAGTTGAGGGAGCTCATTACATACAGATTATACAATCACCACTAGAAAGAGCTCACTACATACAGATTATACTGTCACCACTAGGAGGAGCTCACTACATACAGATTATACAGTCACCACTAGGAGGAGCTCACTACATACAGAGTATACAGTCACCACTAGAGTGAGCTCATTACATACAGATTATGCAGGCACCACTAGGGGGAGCTCACTACATACAGATTATACAGTCACCACTAGAGGGCACCAATTACATACAGATTATACAGTCAACACTAGGAGGAGCTCACTACATACAGATTATACAGTCACCACTAGGGGGAGCTCACTACATACAGATTATACAGTCACCACTAGAGGGAGCTCACTACAAACAGATTATACAGTCACAAGTAAAGTGAGCTCACTACATACAGATTACACAGTCACCACTAGGGGGAGCTCACTACATACAGATTATACAGTCACCACTAGGGGGAGCTCACTACATACAGATTATACAGTCACCACTAGGGGGAGCTCACTACATACAGATTATACAGTCACCAATAGGGGGAGCTCACTACATACAGATTATACAGTCACCACTAGACGGAGCTCACTACATACAGATTATACAGTCACCACTAGGAGGAGCTCACTACATACAGATAATACAGTCACCACTAGGAGGAGTTCACTACATACAGATTATACACACACCACTAGGAGGAGCTCACTACATACAGATTATACAGTCAGCAGTAGAGGGAGCTCATTACATACAGATTATACAATCACCACTAGGGAAAGCTCACTGCATACAGATTATACTGTCACCACTAGGAGGAGCTCACTACATACAGATTATACTGTCACCACTAGGAGGAGCTCTCTACATACAGATTATACAGTCACCACTAGGAGGAGCTCACTACATACAGAGTATACAGTCACTACTAGAGTAAACTCATTACATACAGATTATGCAGTCACCACTAGGGGGAGCTCACTACATACAGATTATACAGTCACCACTAGAGGGCGCTCATTACATACAGATTATACAGTCAACACTAGGAGGAGCTCACTACAGACAGATTATACAGTCACCACTAGGGGGAGCTCACTACATACAGATTATACAGTCACCACTAGGGGGAGCTCACTACATACAGATTATACAGTCACCACTAGGGGGAGCTCACTACATACAGATTATACAGTCACCACTAGGGGGAGCTCACTACATACAGATTATACAGTCACCACTAGGGGGAGCTCACTACAAACAGATTATACAGTCACCACTAGGAGCGAGCTCACTACATACAGATTACACAGTCACCACTAGGGGGAGCTCACTACATACAGATTATACAGTCACCACTAGGGGGAGCTCACTACATACAGATTATACAGTCACCACTAGGGGGAGCTCACTACATACAGATTATACAGTCACCACTAGGGGGAGCTCACTACATACAGATTATACAGTCACCACTAGGGGGAGCTCACTACATACAGATTATACAGTCACCACTAGGGGGAGCTCACTACATACAGATTATACAGTCACCACTAGAGGGAGCTCACTACATACAGATTATACAGTCACCACTAGGAGGAGCTCACTACATACAGATTATACAGTCACCACTAGGAGGGAGCTCACTACATACAGATTATACAGTCACCACTAGGGGGAGCTCACTACATACAGATTATACAGTCACCAGTAGGGGGAGCTCACTACATACAGATTATACAGTCACCACTAGGGGGAGCTCACTACATACAGATTATACAGTCACCACTAGAGGGAGCTCACTACATACAGATTACACAGTCACCAATAGAGGGAGCTCACTACATACAGATTATACAGTCACCACTAGAGGGAGCTCACTACATACAGATTATACAGTCACCACTAGGAGGAGCTCACTACATACAGATTATACAGTCACCACTAGGAGGAGCTCACTACATACAGATTATACAGTCACCAGTATGGGGAGCTCACTACATACAGATTATACAGTCACCACTAGGGGGAGCTCACTACATACAGATTATACAGTCACCACTAGGGGGAGCTCACTACATACAGATATATAGTCACCACTAGGAGGGGCTCACTACATACATATTATATAGTCACCACTAGGAGGAGCTCACTACATACATATTATATAGTCACCACTAGGAGGGGCTCACTACATAGAGATTATACAGTCACCTCTAGGGGGAGCTCAATACACACAGATTATACAGTCACCTCTAGGGGGAGCTCAATACATACAGATTATACAGTCACCTCAAGGGGGAGCTCACTACATACAGATTATACAATGACCACTAGGAGGAGCTCAATACATACAGATTATACATTCACCAATGAAGAGAGTTGACTACATACAGATTATAGTCACCACTAGAAGGAGCTCACTAAATACAGATTAAACAGACACCACTAGAGCAAGCTCACTACATGCAGATTATACAGTCACCACTAGGGGGAGCTCACTACATACAGATTATACAGTCACCACTAGAGGGAGCTCACTACATACAGATTACACAGTCACCAAAGACGGAGCTCACTACATGCAGATTATACAGTCACCACTAGAGGGAGCTCAATACATACAGATTATACAGTCACCACTAGGAGGAGCTCACTACATACAGATTATACAGTCACCACTACAGGGAACTCAATACATACAGATTATCCAGTCACCAATAGGGGGAGCTAAATAAATACAGATTATACAGTCACCACTAGGGGGAGCTCATTACATACAGATTATACAGTCACCCCTAGGAGGAGCTCACTACATACAGATTATACAGTCACCAGGAGGTGCTCACTACATATTGATTATACAGTCACCACTAGAGGGAGCTCACTACATACAGATTATACAGTCACCACTAGGGGGAACTCACTACATACAGATTATACAGTCACCACTAGAGGGAGCTCACTACATACAGATTATACAGTCACCACTAGAGGGAGCTCACTACATACAGATTATACAGTCACCACTAGGGGGAGCTCACTACATACAGATTATACAGTCGCCACTAGGGGGAGCTCTCTACATACAGATTATACAGTCACCACTAGTGGGAGCTCACTACATACAGATTATACAGTCACCACTAGAGGGAGCTCACTACATACAGATATACAGTCAGCAGTAGAGGGAGCTCACTACATACAGATTATACAGTCATCACTAGAGGGAGCTCACTACATACAGATTATACAGTCACCACTAGAGGGAGCTCACTACATACAGATTATACAGTCACCACTAGGGTGAGCTCACTACATACAGATTATACAGTCACCACTAGAGGGAGCTCACTACATACAGATTATACAGTCAGCAGTAGAGGGAGCTCACTACATACAGATTATACAGTCACCACTAGAGGGAGCTCACTACATACAGATTATACAGTCACCACTAGAGGGAGCTCACTACATACAGATTATACAGTCACCACTAGAGGGAGCTCACTACATAAAGTTTATACAGTCACCACTAGGGCGAGCTCACTACATACAGATTATACAGTCACCACTAGAGAGAGCCCACTACATACAGATTATACAGTCACCACTAGAGGGAGCTCACTACATACAGATTATACAGTCACCACTAGGAGGAGCTCACTACATACAGATTATACAGTCAGCAGTTGAGGGAGCTCATTACATACAGATTATACAATCACCACTAGAGAGAGCTCACTACATACAGATTATACAGTCACCACTAGAGGGAGCTCACTACATACAGATTATACAGTCACCACTAGGAGGAGCTCACTACATACAGATTATACAGTCACCACTAGGGGAGCTCACTACATACAGATTATACAGTCACCACTAGGGGGAGCTCACTACATACAGATTATACAGTCACCAGAAGGGGGAGCTCACTACATACAGATTATACAGTCACCACTAGGGGGAGCTCACTACATACAGATTATACAGTCACCACTAGAGGGAGCTCACTACATACAGATTATACAGTCACCAGTAGAGGGAGCTCACTACATACAGATTATACAGTCACCACTAGAGGGAGCTCACTACATACAGATTATACAGTCACCACTAGGAGGAGCTCACTACATACAGATTATACAGTCACCACTAGGAGGAGCTCACTACATACAGATTATACAGTCACCACTAGGGGGAGCTCACTACATACAGATTATACAGTCACCACTAGGGGGAGCTCACTACATACAGATTATACAGTCACCACTAGGGGGAGCTCACTACATACAGATTATACAGTCACCACTAGAGGGAGCTCACTACATACAGATTATACAGTCACCAGTAGAGGGAGCTCACTACATACAGATTATACAGTCACCACTAGAGGGAGCTCACTACATACAGATTATACAGTCACCACTAGAGGGAGCTCACTACATACAGATTATACAGTCACCACTAGGGGGAGCTCACTACATACAGATTATACAGTCACCACTAGGAGGAGCTCACTACATACAGATTATACAGTCACCACTAGGGGGAGCTCACTACATACAGATTATACAGTCACCACTAGGGGGAGCTCACTACATACAGATTATACAGTCACCACTAGAGGGAGCTCACTACATACAGATTATACAGTCACCACTAGAGAGAACTCACTACATACAGATTATACAGTCACCACTAGGAGGAGCTCACTACATACAGATTATACAGTCACCACTAGGGGGAGCTCACTACATACAGATTATACAGTCACCACTAGAGGGGAGCTCATTACATACAGATTATACAGTCACCACTAGAGAGAGCTCACTACATACAGATTATACTGTCACCACTAGGAGGAGCTCACTACATACAGATTATACTGTCACCACTAGGAGGAGCTCACTACATACAGATTATACAGTCACCACTAGAGTTTACAGAACAGCACCACAGGGGGAGCTCACTACATACAGATTATACAGTCACCACTAGGGCAGCGCCATTACATACAGATTATACAGTCACCACTAGGAGGAGCTCACTACATACAGATTATACAGTCACCACTAGGGGGAGCTCACTACATACAGATTATACAGTCACCAGTAGAGGGAGCTCACTACATACAGATTACACAGTCACCACTAGGGGGAGCTCACTACATACAGATTATACAGTCACCACTAGGGGGAGCTCACTACATACAGATTATACAGTCACCACTAGGGGGAGCTCACTACATACAGATTATACAGTCACCACTAGGGGGAGCTCACTACATACAGATTATACAGTCACCACTAGAGGGAGCTCACTACATACAGATTATACAGTCACCACTAGAAGGAGCTCACTACATACAGATTATACAGTCACCACTAGGAGGAGCTCACTACATACAGATAATACAGTCACCACTAGGAGGAGCTCACTACATACAGATTATACAGACACCACTAGGAGGAGCTCACTACATACAGATTATACAGTCAGCAGTTGAGGGAGCTCATTACATACAGATTATACAATCACCACTAGAGAGAGCTCACTACATACAGATTATACTGTCACCACTAGGAGGAGCTCACTACATACAGATTATACTGTCACCACTAGGAGGAGCTCTCTACATACAGATTATACAGTCACCACTAGGAGGAGCTCACTACATACAGAGTATACAGTCACTACTAGAGTGAACTCATTACATACAGATTATGCAGTCACCACTAGGGGGAGCTCACTACATACAGATTATACAGTCACCACTAGAGGGCGCTCATTACATACAGATTATACAGTCAACACTAGGAGGAGCTCACTACATACAGATTATACAGTCACCACTAGGGGGAGCTGACTACATACAGATTATACAGTCACCACTAGAGGGAGCTCACTACATACAGATTATACAGTCACCACTAGAGGGACCTCACTACATACAGATTATACAGTCACCACTAGGGGGAGCTCACTACATACAGATTATACAGTCACCACTAGGGGGAGCTCACTACATACAGATTATACAGTCACCACTAGAGGGAGCTCACTACAAACAGATTATACAGTCACCAGTAAAGTGAGCTCACTACATACAGATTACACAGTCACCACTAGGGGGAGCTCACTACATACAGATTATACAGTCACCACTAGGGGGAGCTCACTACATACAGATTATACAGTCACCAGTAGGGGGAGCTCACTACATACAGATTATACAGTCACCACTAGGGGGAGCTCACTACATACAGATTATACAGTCACCACTAGAGAGAGCTCACTACATACAGATTATACAGTCACCAATAGAGGGAGCTCACTACATACAGATTATACAGTCACCACTAGAGGGAGCTCACTACATACAGATTATACAGTCACCACTAGGAGGAGCTCACTACATACAGATTATACAGTCACCACTAGGAGGAGCTCACTACATACAGATTATACAGTCACCACTAGGGGGAGCTCACTACATACAGATTATACAGTCACCAGTAGGGGAGCTCACTACATACAGATTATACAGTCACCACTAGGGGGAGCTCACTACATACAGATTATACAGTCACCACTAGAGGGAGCTCACTACATACAGATTATACAGTCACCACTAGAGGGAGCTCACTACATACAGATTATACAGTCACCACTAGAGGGAACTCACTACATACAGATTATACAGTCACCACTAGGGGGAGCTCACTACATACAGATTATACAGTCACCACTAGGAGGAGCTCACTACATACAGATTATACAGTCACCAGTAGGGGGAGCTCACTACATACAGATTATACAGTCACCAGTAGGGGGAGCTCACTACATACAGATTATACAGTCACCACTAGGGGGAGCTCACTACATACAGATATATAGTCACCACTAGGAGGGGCTCACTACATACAGATTATACAGTCACCACTAGGGGGAGCTCACTACATACATATTATATAGTCACCACTAGGAGGGGCTCACTACATAGAGATTATACAGTCACCTCTAGGGGGAGCTCAATACACACAGATTATACAGTCACCTCTAGGGGGAGCTCAATACATACAGATTATACAGTCACCTCAAGGGGGAGCTCACTACATACAGATTATACAATGACCACTAGGAGGAGCTCAATACATACAGATTATACATTCACCAATGAAGGAGTTGACTACATACAGATTATAGTCACCACTAGAAGGAGCTCACTAAATACAGATTAAACAGACACCACTAGAGCAAGCTCACTACATGCAGATTATACAGTCACCACTAGGGGGAGCTCACTACATACAGATTATACAGTCACCAGGAGGCCACTACATATAGATTATACAGTCACCACTAGAGGGAGCTCACTACATACAGATTATACAGTCACCACTAGGGGGAGCTCACTACATACAGATTATACAGTCACCACTAGAGGGAGCTCACTACATACAGATTATACAGTCACCACTAGAGGGAGCTCACTACATACAGATTATACAGTCACCACTAGGGGGAGCTCACTACATACAGATTATACAGTCGCCACTAGGGGGAGCTCTCTACATACAGATTATACAGTCACCACTAGAGGGAGCTCACTACATACAGATTATACAGTCACCACTAGAGGGAGCTCACTACATACAGACTATACAGTCACCAGTAGAGGGAGCTCACTACATACAGATTATACAGTCACCACTAGAGGGAGCTCACTACATACAGATTATACAGTCACCACTAGAGGGAGCTCACTACATACAGATTATACAGTCACCACTAGGGTGAGCTCACTACATACAGATTATACAGTCACCACTAGAGGGAGCTCACTACATACAGATTATACAGTCACCAGTAGAGGGAGCTCACTACATACAGATTATACAGTCATCACTAGAGGGAGCTCACTACATACAGATTATACAGTCACCACTAGAGGGAGCTCACTACATACAGATTATACAGTCACCACTAGAGGGAGCTCACTACATAAAGTTTATACAGTCACCACTAGGGCGAGCTCACTACATACAGATTACACAGTCACCACTAGAGGGAGCCCACTACATGCAGATTATACAGTCACCACTAGAGGGAGCTCACTACATACAGATTATACAGTCACCACTAGGAGGAGCTCACTACATACAGATTACACAGTCAGCACTTGAGGGAGCTCATTACATACAGATTATACAATCACCACTAGAGAGAGCTCACTACATACAGATTATACAGTCACCAATAGAGGGAGCTCACTACATACAGATTATACAGTCACCACTAGGAGGAGCTCACTACATACAGATTATACAGTCAGCAGTTGAGGGAGCTCATTACATACAGATTATACAATCACCACTAGAGAGAGCTCACTACATACAGATTATACAGTCACCACTAGAGGGAACTCACTACATACAGATTATACAGTCACCACTAGGAGGAGCTCACTACATACAGATTATACAGTCACCACTAGGAGCTCACTACATACAGATTATACAGTCACCACTAGGGGGAGCTCACTACATACAGATTATACAGTCACCAGAAGGGGGAGCTCACTACATACAGATTATACAGTCACCACTAGGGGGAGCTCACTACATACAGATTATACAGTCACCACTAGAGGGAGCTCACTACATACAGATTATACAGTCACCAATAGAGGGAGCTCACTACATACAGATTATACAGTCACCACTAGAGGGAACTCACTACATACAGATTATACAGTCACCACTAGGAGGAGCTCACTACATACAGATGATACAGTCACCACTAGGAGGAGCTCACTACATACAGATTATACAGTCACCAGTACGGGGAGCTCACTACATACAGATTATACAGTCACCAGTAGGGGGAGCTCACTACATACAGATTATACAGTCACCACTTGGGGGAGCTCACTACATACAGATTATACAGTCACCACTAGAGGGAGCTCACTACATACAGATTATACAGTCACCAGTAGAGGGAGCTCACTACATACAGATTATACAGTCACCAGTAGAGGGAGCTCACTACATACAGATTAAACAGTCACCAGTAGAGGGAGCTCACTACATACAGATTATACAGTCACCACTAGGAGGAGCTCACTACATACAGATTATACAGTCACCACTAGGAGGAGCTCACTACATACAGATTATACTGTCACCACTAGGAGGAGCTCACTACATACAGATTATACTGTCACCACTAGGAGGAGCTCTCTACATACAGATTATACAGTCACCACTAGTAGGAGCTCACTACATACAGATTATACAGTCACCACTAGAGAGAACTTACTACATACAGATTATACAGTCACCACTAGGAGGAGCTCACTACATACAAATTATACAGTCACCACTAGGAGGAGCTCACTACATACAGATTATACAGTCAGCAGTTGAGGGAGCTCATTACATACAGATTATACAATCACCACTAGAGAGAGCTCAGTACATACAGATTATACTGTCACCACTAGGAGGAGCTCACTACATACAGATTATACTGTCACCACTAGGAGGAGCTCTCTACATACAGATTATACAGTCACCACTAGGAGGAGCTCACTACATACAGAGTATACAGTCACTACTAGAGTGAGCTCATTACATACAGATTATGCAGGCACCACTAGGGGGAGCTCACTACATACAGATTATACAGTCACCACTAGAGGGCGCCCACTACATACAGATTATACAGTCACCACTAGGAGGAGCTCACTACATACAGATTATACAGTCACCACTAGGGGGAGCTCACTACATACAGATTATACAGTCACCACTAAAGGGAGCTCACTACATACAGATTACACAGTCACCACTAGGGGGAGCTCACTACATACAGATTATACAGTCACCACTAGGGGGAGCTCACTACATACAGATTATACAGTCACCAGTAGGGGGAGCTCACTACATACAGATTATACAGTCACCACTAGGGGGAGCTCACTACATACAGATTATACAGTCACCACTAGAGGGAGCTCACTACAAACAGATTATACAGTCACCAGTAAAGTGAGCTCACTACATACAGATTACACAGTCACCACTAGGGGGAGCTCACTACATACAGATTATACAGTCACCACTAGGGGAGCTCACTACATACAGATTATACAGTCACCAGTAGGGGGAGCTCACTACATACAGATTATACAGTCACCACTAGGGGGAGCTCACTACATACAGATTATACAATCACCACTAGAGACAGCTCACTACATACAGATTATACAGTCACCAATAGAGGGAGCTCACTACATACAGATTATACAGTCACCACTAGAGGGAACTCACTACATACAGATTATACAGTCACCACTAGGAGGAGCTCACTACATACAGATTATACAGTCACCACTAGGAGGAGCTCACTACATACAGATTATACAGTCACCAGTAGGGGGAGCTCACTACATACAGATTATACAGTCACCAGTAGGGGGAGCTCACTACATACAGATTATACAGTCACCACTAGGGGGAGCTCACTACATACAGATTATACAGTCACCAGTAGGGGGAGCTCACTACATACAGATTATACAGTCACCACTAGGGGGAGCTCACTACATACAGATTATACAGTCACCACTAGGGGGAGCTCACTACATACAGATTATACAGTCACCACTAGAGGGAGCTCACTACAAACAGATTATACAGTCACCAGTAAAGGGAGCTCACTACATACAGATTACACAGTCACCACTAGGGGGAGCTCACTACATACAGATTATACAGTCACCACTAGGGGGAGCTCACTACATACAGATTATACAGTCACCAGTAGGGGGAGCTCACTACATACAGATTATACAGTCACCACTAGGGGGAGCTCACTACATACAGATTATACAGTCACCACTAGAGACAGCTCACTACATACAGATTATACAGTCACCACTAGAGGGAGCTCACTACATACAGATTATACAGTCACCACTAGAGGGAGCTCACTACATACAGATTATACAGTCACCACTAGGGGGACCTCACTACATACAGATTATACAGTCACCACTAGGGGGAGCTCACTACATACAGATTATACAGTCACCACTAGGGGGAGCTCACTACATACAGATTATACAGTCACCACTAGAGGGAGCTCACTACATACAGATTATACAGTCACCACTAGAGGGAGCTCACTACATACAGATTATACAGTCAGCAGTAGAGGGAGCTCACTACATACAGATTATACAGTCACCACTAGAGGGAGCTCACTACATACAGATTATACAGTCACCACTAGGGTGAGCTCACTACATACAGATTATACAGTCACCACTAGAGGGAGCTCACTACATACAGATTATACAGTCACCACTAGAGGGAACTCACTACATACAGATTATACAGTCACCACTAGAGGGAGCTCACTACATACAGATTATACAGTCACCACTAGAGGGAGCTCACTACATACAGATTATACAGTCACCACTAGAGGGAGCTCACTACATAAAGTTTATACAGTCACCACTAGGGGAGCTCACTACATACAGATTACACAGTCACCACTAGAGAGAGCCCACTACATGCAGATTATACAGTCACCACTAGAGGGAGCTCACTACATACAGATTATACAGTCACCACTAGGAGGAGCTCACTACATACAGATTATACAGTCAGCAGTTGAGGGAGCTCATTACATACAGATTATACAATCACCACTAGAGAGAGCTCACTACATACAGATTATACAGTCACCAATAGAGGGAGCTCACTACATACAGATTATACAGTCACCACTAGGAGGAGCTCACTACATACAGACTATACAGTCACCAGTTGAGGGAGCTCATTACATACAGATTATACAATCACCACTAGAGAGAGCTCACTACATACAGATTATACAGTCACCACTAGAGGGAACTCACTACATACAGATTATACAGTCACCACTAGGAGGAGCTCACTACATACAGATTATACAGTCACCACTAGGAGCTCACTACATACAGATTATACAGTCACCACTAGGGGGAGCTCACTACATACAGATTATACAGTCACCAGAAGGGGGAGCTCACTACATACAGATTATACAGTCACCACTAGGGGGAGCTCACTACATACAGATTATACAGTCACCACTAGAGGGAGCTCACTACATACAGATTATACAGTCACCAATAGAGGGAGCTCACTACATACAGATTATACAGTCACCACTAGAGGGAACTCACTACATACAGATTATACAGTCACCACTAGGAGGAGCTCACTACATACAGATGATACAGTCACCACTAGGAGGAGCTCACTACATACAGATTATACAGTCACCAGTACGGGGAGCTCACTACATACAGATTATACAGTCACCAGTAGGGGGAGCTCACTACATACAGATTATACAGTCACCACTTGGGGGAGCTCACTACATAAAGATTATACAGTCACCACTAGAGGGAGTTCACTACATACAGATTATACAGTCACCAGTAGAGGGAGCTCACTACATACAGATTATACAGTCACCAGTAGAGGGAGCTCACTACATACAGATTAAACAGTCACCAGTAGAGGGAGCTCACTACATACAGATTATACAGTCACCACTAGGAGGAGCTCACTACATACAGATTATACAGTCACCACTAGGAGGAGCTCACTACATACAGATTATACTGTCACCACTAGGAGGAGCTCACTACATACAGATTATACTGTCACCACTAGGAGGAGCTCTCTACATACAGATTATACAGTCACCACTAGTAGGAGCTCACTACATACAGATTATACAGTCACCACTAGAGAGAACTCACTACATACAGATTATACAGTCACCACTAGGAGGAGCTCACTACATACAAATTATACAGTCACCACTAGGAGGAGCTCACTACATACAGATTATACAGTCAGCAGTTGAGGGAGCTCATTACATACAGATTATACAATCACCACTAGAGAGAGCTCAGTACATACAGATTATACTGTCACCACTAGGAGGAGCTCACTACATACAGATTATACTGTCACCACTAGGAGGAGCTCTCTACATACAGATTATACAGTCACCACTAGGAGGAGCTCACTACATACAGAGTATACAGTCACTACTAGAGTGAGCTCACTACATACAGATTATACAGTCACCACTAGGGGGAGCTCACTACATACAGATTATACAGTCACCACTAGGGGGAGCTCACTACATACAGATTATACAGTCACCAGTAGGGGGAGCTCACTACATACAGATTATACAGTCACCACTAGGGGGAGCTCACTACATACAGATTATACAGTCACCACTAGGGGGAGCTCACTACATACAGATTATACAGTCACCACTAGAGGGAGCTCACTACAAACAGATTATACAGTCACCAGTAAAGTGAGCTCACTACATACAGATTATACAGTCACCACTAGGAGGAGCTCACTACATACAGATTATACAGTCACCACTAGGAGGAGCTCACTACATACAGATTATACAGTCACCACTAGGGGGAGCTCACTACATACAGATTATACAGTCACCAGTAGGGGGAGCTCACTACATACAGATTATACAGTCACCACTAGGGGGAGCTCACTACATACAGATTATACAGTCACCACTAGAGGGAGCTCACTACATACAGATTATACAGTCAACAATAGAGGGAGCTCACTACATACAGATTATACAGTCACCACTAGAGGGAGCTCACTACATACAGATTATACAGTCACCACTAGGAGGAGCTCACTACATACAGATTATACAGTCACCACTAGGAGGAGCTCACTACATACAGATTATACAGTCACCACTAGGGGGAGCTCACTACATACAGATTATACAGTCACCAGTAGGGGGAGCTCACTACATACAGATTATACAGTCACCACTAGGGGGAGCTCACTACATACATATACAGTCACCACTAGGAGGGGCTCACTACATACAGATTATACAGTCACCACTAGGAGGAGCTCACTACATACAGATTATACAGTCACCACTAGGAGGGGCTCACTACATACAGATTATACAGTCACCACTAGGGGGAGCTCAATACATACAGATTATACAGTCACCACTAGGGGGAGCTCAATACATACAGATTATACAGTCACCACTAGGGGGAGCTCACTACATACAGATTATACAGTCACCACTAGGAGGAGCTCACTACATACAGATTATACTGTCACCACTAGGGGGAGCTCACTACATACAGATTATACAGTCACCACTAGGAGGAGCTCACTACATACAGATTATACAGTCACCACTAGGAGGAGCTCACTACATACAGATTATACAGTCACCACTAGAGAGAACTCACTACATACAGATTATACAGTCAGCAGTTGAGGGAGCTCATTACATACAGATTATACAATCACCACTAGAGAGAGCTCAGTACATACAGATTATACAGTCACCACTAGGAGGAGCTCACTACATACAGATTATACAGTCACCACTAGGAGGAGCTCTCTACAGACAGATTATACAGTCACCACTAGGAGGAGCTCACTACATACAGAGTATACAGTCACTACTAGAGTGAGCTCATTACATACAGATTATGCAGGCACCACTAGGGGGAGCTCACTACATACAGATTATACAGTCACCACTAGAGGGCGCCAATTACATACAGATTATACAGTCAACACTAGGAGGAGCTCACTACATACAGATTATACAGTCACCACTAGGGGGAGCTCACTACATACAGATTATACAGTCACCAGTAAAGTGAGCTCACTACATACAGATTATACAGTCACCACTAGGGGGAGCTCACTACATACAGATTATACAGTCACCAGTAGGGGGAGCTCACTACATACAGATTATACAGTCACCACTAGGGGGAGCTCACTACATACAGATTATACAGTCACCACTAGGGGGAGCTCACTACATACAGATTATACAGTCACCAATAGAGGGAGCTCACTACATACAGATTATACAGTCACCACTAGAAGGAACTCACTACATACAGATTATACAGTCACCACTAGGAGGAGCTCACTACATACAGATAATACAGTCACCACTAGGAGGAGTTCACTACATACAGATTATACAGACACCACTAGGAGGAGCTCACTACATACAGATTATACAGTCAGCAGTTGAGGGAGCTCATTACATACAGATTATACAATCACCACTAGAGAAAGCTCACTGCATACAGATTATACTGTCACCACTAGGAGGAGCTCACTACATACAGATTATACTGTCACCACTAGGAGGAGCTCTCTACATACAGATTATACAGTCACCACTAGGAGGAGCTCACTACATACAGAGTATACAGTCACTACTAGAGTAAACTCATTACATACAGATTATGCAGTCACCACTAGGGGGAGCTCACTACATACAGATTATACAGTCACCACTAGAGGGCGCTCATTACATACAGATTATACAGTCAACACTAGGAGGAGCTCACTACAGACAGATTATACAGTCACCACTAGGGGGAGCTGACTACATACAGATTATACAGTCACCACTAGAGGGAGCTCACTACATACAAATTATACAGTCACCACTAGAGGGACCTCACTACATACAGATTATACAGTCACCACTAGGGGGAGCTCACTACATACAGATTATACAGTCACCACTAGGGGGAGCTCACTACATACAGATTATACAGTCACCACTAGAGGGAGCTCACTACAAACAGATTATACAGTCACAAGTAGGGTGAGCTCACTACATACAGATTACACAGTCACCACTAGGGGGAGCTCACTACATACAGATTATACAGTCACCACTAGGGGGAGCTCACTACATACAGATTATACAGTCACCAGTAGGGGGAGCTCACTACATACAGATTATACAGTCACCACTAGGGGGAGCTCACTACATACAGATTATACAATCACCACTAGAGAGAGCTCACTACATACAGATTATACAGTCACCACTAGAGGGAGCTCACTACATACAGATTATACAGTCACCACTAGAGGGAACTCACTACATACAGATTATACAGTCACCACTAGGAGGAGCTCACTACATACAGATTATACAGTCACCACTAGGAGGAGCTCACTACATACAGATTATACAGTCACCACTAGGGGGAGCTCACTACATACAGATTATACAGTCACCAGTAGGGGGAGCTCACTACATACAGATTATACAGTCACCACTAGGGGGAGCTCACTACATACAGATTATACAGTCACCACTAGAGGGAGCTCACTACATACAGATTATACAGTCACCAATAGAGGGAGCTCACTACATACAGATTATACAGTCACCACTAGAGGGAACTCACTACATACAGATTATACAGTCACCACTAGGAGGAGCTCACTACATACAGATTATACAGTCACCACTAGGAGGAGCTCACTACATACAGATTATACAGTCACCACTAGGGGAGCTCACTACATACAGATTATACAGTCACCACTAGGGGGAGCTCACTACATACAGATTATACAGTCACCACTAGGGGGAGCTCACTACATACAGTATACAGTCACCACTAGGAGGGGCTCACTACATACAGATTATACAGTCACCACTAGGAGGAGCTCACTACATACATATTATACAGTCACCACTAGGAGGGGCTCACTACATAGAGATTATACAGTCACCTCTAGGGGGAGCTCAATACACACAGATTATACAGTCACCTCTAGGGGGAGCTCAATACATACAGATTATACAGTCACCTCAAGGGGGAGCTCACTACATACAGATTATACAATGACCACTAGGAGGAGCTCAATACATACAGATTATACATTCACCAATGAGAGAGTTGACTACATACAGATTATAGTCACCACTAGAAGGAGCTCACTAAATACAGATTAAACAGACACCACTAGAGCAAGCTCACTACATGCAGATTATACAGTCACCACTAGGGGGAGCTCACTACATACAGATTATACAGTCACCAGGAGTGCTCACTACATATAGATTATACAGTCACCACTAGAGGGAGCTCACTACATACAGATTATACAGTCACCACTAGGGGGAGCTCACTACATACAGATTATACAGTCACCACTAGAGGGAGCTCACTACATACAGATTATACAGTCACCACTAGAGGGAGCTCACTACATACAGATTATACAGTCACCACTAGGGGGAGCTCACTACATACAGATTATACAGTCACCACTAGGGGGAGCTCACTACATACAGATTATACAGTCACCACTAGAGGGAGCTCACTACATACAGATTATACAGTCACCACTAGAGGGAGCTCACTACATACAGATTATACAGTCACCACTAGAGGGAGCTCACTACATACAGATTATACAGTCACCACTAGAGGGAGCTCACTACATACAGATTATACAGTCACCACTAGAGGGAGCTCACTACATACAGATTATACAGTCACCACTAGGGTGAGCTCACTACATACAGATTATACAGTCACCACTAGAGGGAGCTCACTACATACAGATTATACAGTCACCAGTAGAGGGAGCTCACTACATACAGATTATACAGTCACCACTAGAGGGAGCTCACTACATACAGATTATACAGTCACCACTAGAGGGAGCTCACTACATACAGATTATACAGTCACCACTAGAGGGAGCTCACTACATACAGATTATACAGTCACCACTAGGGGAGCTCACTACATACAGATTATACAGTCACCACTAGAGAGAGCTCACTACATACAGATTATACAGTCACCACTAGAGGGAGCTCACTACATACAGATTATACAGTCACCACTAGGAGGAGCTCACTACATACAGATTATACAGTCAGCAGTTGAGGGAGCTCATTACATACAGATTATACAATCACCACTAGAGAGAGCTCACTACATACAGATTATACAGTCACCAATAGAGGGAGCTCACTACATACAGATTATACAGTCACCACTAGGAGGAGCTCACTACATACAGATTATACAGTCAGCAGTTGAGGGAGCTCATTACATACAGATTATACAATCACCACTAGAGAGAGCTCACTACATACAGATTATACAGTCACCACTAGAGGGAACTCACTACATACAGATTATACAGTCACCACTAGGAGGAGCTCACTACATACAGATTATACAGTCACCACTAGGAGCTCACTACATACAGATTATACAGTCACCACTAGGGGGAGCTCACTACATACAGATTATACAGTCACCACAAGGGGGAGCTCACTACATACAGATTATACAGTCACCACTAGGGGGAGCTCACTACATACAGATTATACAGTCACCACTAGAGGGAGCTCACTACATACAGATTATACAGTCACCAATAGAGGGAGCTCACTACATACAGATTATACAGTCACCACTAGAGGGAGCTCACTACATACAGATTATACAGTCACCACTAGGAGGAGCTCACTACATACAGATTATACAGTCACCACTAGGAGGAGCTCACTACATACAGATTATACAGTCACCAGTACGGGGAGCTCACTACATACAGATTATACAGTCACCAGTAGGGGGAGCTCACTACATACAGATTATACAGTCACCACTTGGGGGAGCTCACTACATACAGATTATACAGTCACCACTAGAGGGAGCTCACTACATACAGATTATACAGTCACCAGTAGAGGGAGCTCACTACATACAGATTATACAGTCACCAGTAGAGGGAGCTCACTACATACAGATTAAACAGTCACCAGTAGAGGGAGCTCACTACATACAGATTATACAGTCACCACTAGGAGGAGCTCACTACATACAGATTATACAGTCACCACTAGGAGGAGCTCACTACATACAGATTATACTGTCACCACTAGGAGGAGCTCACTACATACAGATTATACTGTCACCACTAGGAGGAGCTCTCTACATACAGATTATACAGTCACCACTAGTAGGAGCTCACTACATACAGATTATACAGTCACCACTAGAGAGAACTCACTACATACAGATTATACAGTCACCACTAGGAGGAGCTCACTACATACAGATTATACAGTCACCACTAGGAGGAGCTCACTACATACAGATTATACAGTCAGCAGTTGAGGGAGCTCATTACATACAGATTATACAATCACCACTAGAGAGAGCTCAGTACATACAGATTATACTGTCACCACTAGGAGGAGCTCACTACATACAGATTATACTGTCACCACTAGGAGGAGCTCTCTACATACAGATTATACAGTCACCACTAGGAGGAGCTCACTACATACAGAGTATACAGTCACTACTAGAGTGAGCTCATTACATACAGATTATGCAGGCACCACTAGGGGGAGCTCACTACATTCAGATTATACAGTCACCACTAGAGGGCGCCAACTACATACAGATTATACAGTCAACACTAGGAGGAGCTCACTACATACAGATTATACAGTCACCACTAGGGGGAGCTCACTACATACAGATTATACAGTCACCACTAGAGGGAGCTCACTACATACAGATTACACAGTCACCACTAGGGGGAGCTCACTACATACAGATTATACAGTCACCACTAGGGGGAGCTCACTACATACAGATTATACAGTCACCACTAGGGGGAGCTCACTACATACAGATTATACAGTCACCACTAGGGGGAGCTCACTACATACAGATTATACAGTCACCACTAGAGGGAGCTCACTACAAACAGATTATACAGTCACCAGTAAAGTGAGCTCACTACATACAGATTACACAGTCACCACTAGGGGGAGCTCACTACATACAGATTATACAGTCACCACTAGGGGGAGCTCACTACATACAGATTATACAGTCACCAGTAGGGGGAGCTCACTACATACAGATTATACAGTCACCACTAGGGGGAGCTCACTACATACAGATTATACAGTCACCACTAGAGGGAGCTCACTACATACAGATTATACAGTCACCAATAGAGGGAGCTCACTACATACAGATTATACAGTCACCACTAGAGGGAGCTCACTACATACAGATTATACAGTCACCACTAGGAGGAGCTCACTACATACAGATTATACAGTCACCACTAGGAGGAGCTCACTACATACAGATTATACAGTCACCACTAGGGGGAGCTCACTACATACAGATTATACAGTCACCAGTAGGGGGAGCTCACTACATACAGATTATACAGTCACCACTAGGGGGAGCTCACTACATACAGATTATACAGTCACCACTAGAGGGAGCTCACTACATACAGATTATACAGTCACCAATAGAGGGAGCTCACTACATACAGATTATACAGTCACCACTAGAGGGAGCTCACTACATACAGATTATACAGTCACCACTAGGAGGAGCTCACTACATACAGATTATACAGTCACCACTAGGAGGAGCTCACTACATACAGATTATACAGTCACCACTATGGGGAGCTCACTACATACAGATTATACAGTCACCACTAGGGGGAGCTCACTACATACAGATTATACAGTCACCACTAGGGGGAGCTCACTACATACAGTATATAGTCACCACTAGGGGGGGCTCACTACATACAGATTATACAGTCACCACTAGGAGGAGCTCACTACATACATATTATATAGTCACCACTAGGAGGGGCTCACTACATAGAGATTATACAGTCACCTCTAGGGGGAGCTCAATACACACAGATTATACAGTCACCTCTAGGGGGAGCTCAAAACATACAGATTATACAGTCACCTCAAGGGGGAGCTCACTACATACAGATTATACAATGACCACTAGGAGGAGCTCAATACATACAGATTATACATTCACCAATGAAGAGAGTTGACTACATACAGATTATAGTCACCACTAGAAGGAGCTCACTAAATACAGATTAAACAGACACCACTAGAGCAAGCTCACTACATGCAGATTATACAGTCACCACTAGGGGGAGCTCACTACATACAGATTATACAGTCACCACTAGAGGGAGCTCACTACATACAGATTACACAGTCACCAAAGACGGAGCTCACTACATGCAGATTATACAGTCACCACTAGAGGGAGCTCAATACATACAGATTATACAGTCACCACTAGGAGGAGCTCACTACATACAGATTATACAGTCACCACTACAGGGAACTCAATACATACAGATTATACAGTCACCAATAGGGGGAGCTAAATAAATACAGATTATACAGTCACCACTAGGGGGAGCTCATTACATACAGATTATACAGTCACCCCTAGGAGGAGCTCACTACATACAGATTATACAGTCACCAGGAGTTGCTCACTACATATAGATTATACAGTCACCACTAGAGGGAGCTCACTACATACAGATTATACAGTCACCACTAGGGGGAGCTCACTACATACAGATTATACAGTCACCACTAGAGGGAGCTCACTACATACAGATTATACAGTCACCACTAGAGGGACCTCACTACATACAGATTATACAGTCACCACTAGGGGGAGCTCACTACATACAGATTATACAGTCGCCACTAGGGGGAGCTCTCTACATACAGATTATACAGTCACCACTAGAGGGAGCTCACTACATACAGATTATACAGTCACCACTAGAGGGAGCTCACTACATACAGATTATACAGTCACCACTAGAGGGAGCTCACTACATACAGATTATACAGTCACCACTAGAGGGAGCTCACTACATACAGATTATACAGTCACCACTAGAGGGAGCTCACTACATACAGATTATACAGTCACCACTAGAGGGAGCTCACTACATAAAGTTTATACAGTCACCACTAGGGCGAGCTCACTACATACAGATTATACAGTCACCACTAGAGAGAGCCCACTACATACAGATTATACAGTCACCACTAGAGGGAGCTCACTACATACAGATTATACAGTCACCACTAGGAGGAGCTCACTACATACAGATTATACAGTCAGCAGTTGAGGGAGCTCACTACATACAGATTATACAATCACCACTAGAGAGAGCTCACTACATACAGATTATACAGTCACCAATAGAGGGAGCTCACTACATACAGATTATACAGTCACCACTAGGAGGAGCTCACTACATACAGATTATACAGTCAGCAGTTGAGGGAGCTCATTACATACAGATTATACAATCACCACTAGAGAGAGCTCACTACATACAGATTATACAGTCACCACTAGAGGGAGCTCACTACATACAGATTATACAGTCACCACTAGGAGGAGCTCACTACATACAGATTATACAGTCACCACTAGGAGCTCACTACATACAGATTATACAGTCACCACTAGGGGGAGCTCACTACATACAGATTATACAGTCACCAGAAGGGGGAGCTCACTACATACAGATTATACAGTCACCACTAGGGGGAGCTCACTACATACAGATTATACAGTCACCACTAGGGGGAGCTCACTACATACAGATTATACAGTCACCACTAGAGGGAGCTCACTACATACAGATTATACAGTCACCACTAGAGGGAGCTCACTACATACAGATTATACAGTCACCACTAGAGGGAGCTCACTACATACAGATTATACAGTCACCACTAGGGGGCCCACCGTTATACGTCACCACTAGGAGCTCACTACATACAGATTATACAGTCACCACTAGGGGGAGCTCACTACATACAGATTATACAGTCACCAGTAGGGGGAGCTCACTACATACAGATTATACAGTCACCACTAGGGGGAGCTCACTACATACAGATTATACAGTCACCACTAGAGGGAGCTCACTACATACAGATTATACAGTCACCACTAGGGGGAGCTCACTACATACAGATTATACAGTCACCACTAGAGGGAGCTCACTACATACAGATTAAACAGTCACCAGTAGAGGGAGCTCACTACATACAGATTATACAGTCACCACTAGGAGGAGCTCACTACATACAGATTATACAGTCACCACTAGGAGGAGCTCACTACATACAGATTATACTGTCACCACTAGGAGGAGCTCACTACGTACAGATTATACTGTCACCACTAGGAGGAGCTCTCTACATACAGATTATACAGTCACCACTAGTAGGAGCTCACTACATACAGATTATACAGTCACCACTAGAGAGAACTTACTACATACAGATTATACAGTCACCACTAGGAGGAGCTCACTACATACAGATTATACAGTCACCACTAGGAGGAGCTCACTACATACAGATTATACAGTCAGCAGTTGAGGGAGCTCATTACATACAGATTATACAATCACCACTAGAGAGAGCTCAGTACATACAGATTATACTGTCACCACTAGGAGGAGCTCACTACATACAGATTATACTGTCACCACTAGGAGGAGCTCTCTACATACAGATTATACAGTCACCACTAGGAGGAGCTCACTACATACAGAGTATACAGTCACTACTAGAGTGAGCTCATTACATACAGATTATGCAGGCACCACTAGGGGGAGCTCACTACATACAGATTATACAGTCACCACTAGAGGGCGCCAATTACATACAGATTATACAGTCAACACTAGGAGGAGCTCACTACATACAGATTATACAGTCACCACTAGGGGGAGCTCACTACATACAGATTATACAGTCACCACTAGAGGGAGCTCACTACATACAGATTACACAGTCACCACTAGGGGGAGCTCACTACATACAGATTATACAGTCACCACTAGGGGGAGCTCACTACATACAGATTATACAGTCACCACTAGGGGGAGCTCACTACATACAGATTATACAGTCACCACTAGGGGGAGCTCACTACATACAGATTATACAGTCACCACTAGAGGGAGCTCACTACATACAGATTATACAGTCACCACTAGAGTGAGCTCACTACATACAGATTACACAGTCACCACTAGGGGGAGCTCACTACATACAGATTATACAGTCACCACTAGGGGGAGCTCACTACATACAGATTATACAGTCACCAGTAGGGGGAGCTCACTACATACAGATTATACAGTCACCACTAGGGGGAGCTCACTACATACAGATTATACAGTCACCACTAGAGGGAGCTCACTACATACAGATTATACAGTCACCACTAGAGGGAGCTCACTACATACAGATTATACAGTCACCACTAGAGGGAGCTCACTACATACAGATTATACAGTCACCACTAGGAGGAGCTCACTACATACAGATTATACAGTCACCACTAGGAGGAGCTCACTACATACAGATTATACAGTCACCACTAGGGGGAGCTCACTACATACAGATTATACAGTCACCACTAGGGGGAGCTCACTACATACAGATTATACAGTCACCACTAGGGGGAGCTCACTACATACAGATTATACAGTCACCACTAGGGGGAGCTCACTACATACAGATTATACAGTCACCACTAGGGGGAGCTCACTACATACAGATTATACAGTCACCACTAGAGGGAACTCACTACATACAGATTATACAGTCACCACTAGGAGGAGCTCACTACATACAGATTATACAGTCACCACTAGGAGGAGCTCACTACATACAGATTATACAGTCACCAGTATGGGGAGCTCACTACATACAGATTATACAGTCACCAGTAGGGGGAGCTCACTACATACAGATTATACAGTCACCACTAGGGGGAGCTCACTACATACAGTATATAGTCACCACTAGGAGGGGCTCACTACATACATATTATATAGTCACCACTAGGAGGAGCTCACTACATACATATTATATAGTCACCACTAGGAGGGGCTCACTACATAGAGATTATACAGTCACCTCTAGGGGGAGCTCAATACACACAGATTATACAGTCACCTCTAGGGGGAGCTCAAAACATACAGATTATACAGTCACCTCAAGGGGGAGCTCACTACATACAGATTATACAATGACCACTAGGAGGAGCTCAATACATACAGATTATACATTCACCAATGAAGAGAGTTGACTACATACAGATTATAGTCACCACTAGAAGGAGCTCACTAAATACAGATTAAACAGACACCACTAGAGCAAGCTCACTACATGCAGATTATACAGTCACCACTAGGGGGAGCTCACTACATACAGATTATACAGTCACCACTAGAGGGAGCTCACTACATACAGATTACACAGTCACCAAAGACGGAGCTCACTACATGCAGATTATACAGTCACCACTAGAGGGAGCTCAATACATACAGATTATACAGTCACCACTAGGAGGAGCTCACTACATACAGATTATACAGTCACCACTACAGGGAACTCAATACATACAGATTATACAGTCACCAATAGGGGGAGCTAAATAAATACAGATTATACAGTCACCACTAGGGGGAGCTCATTACATACAGATTATACAGTCACCCCTAGGAGGAGCTCACTACATACAGATTATACAGTCACCCAGGCCAGTTGCTCACTACATATAGATTATACAGTCACCACTAGAGGGAGCTCACTACATACAGATTATACAGTCACCACTAGGGGGAACTCACTACATACAGATTATACAGTCACCACTAGAGGGAGCTCACTACATACAGATTATACAGTCACCACTAGAGGGACCTCACTACATACAGATTATACAGTCACCACTAGGGGGAGCTCACTACATACAGATTATACAGTCGCCACTAGGGGGAGCTCTCTACATACAGATTATACAGTCACCACTAGAGGGAGCTCACTACATACAGATTATACAGTCACCACTAGAGGGAGCTCACTACATACAGACTATACAGTCAGCAGTAGAGGGAGCTCACTACATACAGATTATACAGTCATCACTAGAGGGAGCTCACTACATACAGATTATACAGTCACCACTAGAGGGAGCTCACTACATACAGATTATACAGTCACCACTAGGGTGAGCTCACTACATACAGATTATACAGTCACCACTAGAGGGAACTCACTACATACAGATTATACAGTCAGCAGTAGAGGGAGCTCACTACATACAGATTATACAGTCATCACTAGAGGGAGCTCACTACATACAGATTATACAGTCACCACTAGAGGGAGCTCACTACATACAGATTATACAGTCACCACTAGAGGGAGCTCACTACATAAAGTTTATACAGTCACCACTAGGGCGAGCTCACTACATACAGATTACACAGTCACCACTAGAGAGAGCCCACTACATGCAGATTATACAGTCACCACTAGAGGGAGCTCACTACATACAGATTATACAGTCACCACTAGGAGGAGCTCACTACATACAGATTATACAGTCAGCAGTTGAGGGAGCTCATTACATACAGATTATACAATCACCACTAGAGAGAGCTCACTACATACAGATTATACAGTCACCAATAGAGGGAGCTCACTACATACAGATTATACAGTCACCACTAGGAGGAGCTCACTACATACAGACTATACAGTCAGCAGTTGAGGGAGCTCACTACATACAGATTATACAATCACCACTAGAGAGAGCTCACTACATACAGATTATACAGTCACCACTAGAGGGAACTCACTACATACAGATTATACAGTCACCACTAGGAGGAGCTCACTACATACAGATTATACAGTCACCACTAGGAGCTCACTACATACAGATTATACAGTCACCACTAGGGGGAGCTCACTACATACAGATTATACAGTCACCACAAGGGGGAGCTCACTACATACAGATTATACAGTCACCACTAGGGGGAGCTCACTACATACAGATTATACAGTCACCACTAGAGGGAGCTCACTACATACAGATTATACAGTCACCAATAGAGGGAGCTCACTACATACAGATTATACAGTCACCACTAGAGGGAACTCACTACATACAGATTATACAGTCACCACTAGGAGGAGCTCACTACATACAGATGATACAGTCACCACTAGGAGGAGCTCACTACATACAGATTATACAGTCACCAGTACGGGGAGCTCACTACATACAGATTATACAGTCACCAGTAGGGGGAGCTCACTACATACAGATTATACAGTCACCACTTGGGGGAGCTCACTACATACAGATTATACAGTCACCACTAGAGGGAGCTCACTACATACAGATTATACAGTCACCAGTAGAGGGAGCTCACTACATACAGATTATACAGTCACCAGTAGAGGGAGCTCACTACATACAGATTAAACAGTCACCACTAGAGGGAGCTCACTACATACAGATTATACAGTCACCACTAGGAGGAGCTCACTACATACAGATTATACAGTCACCACTAGGAGGAGCTCACTACATACAGATTATACTGTCACCACTAGGAGGAGCTCACTACATACAGATTATACTGTCACCACTAGGAGGAGCTCTCTACATACAGATTATACAGTCACCACTAGTAGGAGCTCACTACATACAGATTATACAGTCACCACTAGAGAGAACTCACTACATACAGATTATACAGTCACCACTAGGAGGAGCTCACTACATACAGATTATACAGTCACCACTAGGAGGAGCTCACTACATACAGATTATACAGTCAGCAGTTGAGGGAGCTCACTACATACAGATTATACAATCACCACTAGAGAGAGCTCAGTACATACAGATTATACTGTCACCACTAGGAGGAGCTCACTACATACAGATTATACTGTCACCACTAGGAGGAGCTCACTACATACAGATTATACAGTCACCACTAGGAGGAGCTCACTACATACAGATTATACAGTCACCACTAGGGGGAGCTCACTACATACAGATTATACAGTCACCACTAGGGGGAGCTCACTACATACAGATTATACAGTCACCACTAGAGGGAGCTCACTACATACAGATTATACAGTCACCACTAGGGGGAGCTCACTACATACAGATTATACAGTCACCACTAGGGGGAGCTCACTACATACAGATTATACAGTCACCACTAGGGGGAGCTCACTACATACAGATTATACAGTCACCACTAGGGGGAGCTCACTACATACAGATTATACAGTCACCACTAGGGGGAGCTCACTACATACAGATTATACAGTCACCACTAGAGGGAGCTCACTACAAACAGATTATACAGTCACCACTAGAGGGAGCTCACTACATACAGATTATACAGTCACCACTAGGGGGAGCTCACTACATACAGATTATACAGTCACCACTAGGGGGAGCTCACTACATACAGATTATACAGTCACCACTAGGGGGAGCTCACTACATACAGATTATACAGTCACCACTAGGGGGAGCTCACTACATACAGATTATACAGTCACCACTAGGGGGAGCTCACTACATACAGATTATACAGTCACCACTAGAGGGAGCTCACTACATACAGATTATACAGTCACCACTAGAGGGAGCTCACTACATACAGATTATACAGTCACCACTAGAGGGAGCTCACTACATACAGATTATACAGTCACCACTAGGGGGAGCTCACTACATACAGATTATACAGTCACCACTAGGGGGAGCTCACTACATACAGATTATACAGTCACCACTAGGGGAGCTCACTACATACAGATTATACAGTCACCACTAGGGGGAGCTCACTACATACAGATTATACAGTCACCACTAGGGGGAGCTCACTACATACAGATTATACAGTCACCACTAGAGGGAGCTCACTACATACAGATTATACAGTCACCACTAGGAGGAGCTCACTACATACAGATTATACAGTCACCACTAGGAGGGGCTCACTACATACAGATTATACAGTCACCACTAGGGGGAGCTCACTACACACAGATTATACAGTCACCACTAGGGGGAGCTCACTACATACAGATTATACAGTCACCTCAGGGGGAGCTCACTACATACAGATTATACAGTCACCACTAGGAGGAGCTCACTACATACAGATTATACAGTCACCACTGGAGAGAGCTCACTACATACAGATTATACAGTCACCACTAGAGGGAGCTCACTACATACAGATTATACAGTCACCACTAGAGGAGCTCACTACATACAGATTATACAGTCACCACTAGGGGGAGCTCACTACATACAGATTATACAGTCACCACTAGAGGGAGCTCACTACATACAGATTACACAGTCACCACAGAGGAGCTCACTACATGCAGATTATACAGTCACCACTAGAGGGAGCTCACTACATACAGATTATACAGTCACCACTAGGGGAGCTCACTACATACAGATTATACAGTCACCACTAGAGGGAAGCTCACTACATACAGATTATACAGTCACCACTAGGGGGAGCTCACTACATACAGATTATACAGTCACCACTAGGGGGAGCTCACTACATACAGATTATACAGTCACCCCTAGGAGGAGCTCACTACATACAGATTATACAGTCACCAGGAGGAGCTCACTACATACAGATTATACAGTCACCACTAGAGGGAGCTCACTACATACAGATTATACAGTCACCACTAGGGGGAGCTCACTACATACAGATTATACAGTCACCACTAGAGGGAGCTCACTACATACAGATTATACAGTCACCACTAGAGGGAGCTCACTACATACAGATTATACAGTCACCACTAGGGGGAGCTCACTACATACAGATTATACAGTCACCACTAGGGGGAGCTCACTACATACAGATTATACAGTCACCACTAGGGGGAGCTCACTACATACAGATTATACAGTCACCACTAGGGGGAGCTCACTACATACAGATTATACAGTCACCACTAGGGGGAGCTCACTACATACAGATTATACAGTCACCACTAGGGGGAGCTCACTACATACAGATTATACAGTCACCACTAGGGGGAGCTCACTACATACAGATTATACAGTCACCACTAGGGGGAGCTCACTACATACAGATTATACAGTCACCACTAGAGGGAGCTCACTACATACAGATTATACAGTCACCACTAGAGGGAGCTCACTACATACAGATTATACAGTCACCACTAGGGGGAGCTCACTACATACAGATTATACAGTCACCACTAGAGGGAGCTCACTACATACAGATTATACAGTCACCACTAGAGGGAGCTCACTACATACAGATTATACAGTCACCACTAGGGGGAGCTCACTACATACAGATTATACAGTCACCACTAGAGAGAGCTCACTACATACAGATTATACAGTCACCACTAGAGGGAGCTCACTACATACAGATTATACAGTCACCACTAGGAGGAGCTCACTACATACAGATTATACAGTCACCACTAGAGGGAGCTCACTACATACAGATTATACAGTCACCACTAGGGGGAGCTCACTACATACAGATTATACAGTCACCACTAGGGGGAGCTCACTACATACAGATTATACAGTCACCACTAGGAGGAGCTCACTACATACAGATTATACAGTCACCACTAGAGGGAGCTCACTACATACAGATTATACAGTCACCACTAGAGAGAGCTCACTACATACAGATTATACAGTCACCACTAGAGGGAGCTCACTACATACAGATTATACAGTCACCACTAGGAGGAGCTCACTACATACAGATTATACAGTCACCACTAGGGGGAGCTCACTACATACAGATTATACAGTCACCACTAGGGGGAGCTCACTACATACAGATTATACAGTCACCACTAGGGGGAGCTCACTACATACAGATTATACAGTCACCACTAGGGGGAGCTCACTACATACAGATTATACAGTCACCACTAGAGGGAGCTCACTACATACAGATTATACAGTCACCACTAGAGGGAGCTCACTACATACAGATTATACAGTCACCACTAGAGGGAGCTCACTACATACAGATTATACAGTCACCACTAGGAGGAGCTCACTACATACAGATTATACAGTCACCACTAGGAGGAGCTCACTACATACAGATTATACAGTCACCACTAGGGGGAGCTCACTACATACAGATTATACAGTCACCACTAGGGGGAGCTCACTACATACAGATTATACAGTCACCACTAGGGGGAGCTCACTACATACAGATTATACAGTCACCACTAGAGGGAGCTCACTACATACAGATTATACAGTCACCACTAGAGGGAGCTCACTACATACAGATTATACAGTCACCACTAGAGGGAGCTCACTACATACAGATTATACAGTCACCACTAGGGGGAGCTCACTACATACAGATTATACAGTCACCACTAGGAGGAGCTCACTACATACAGATTATACAGTCACCACTAGGGGGAGCTCACTACATACAGATTATACAGTCACCACTAGGGGGCTCACTACATACAGATTATACAGTCACCACTAGGAGGAGCTCACTACATACAGATTATACAGTCACCACTAGGGGGAGCTCACTACATACAGATTATACAGTCACCACTAGAGGGAGCTCACTACATACAGATTATACAGTCACCACTAGAGGGAGCTCACTACATACAGATTATACAGTCACCACTAGGAGGAGCTCACTACATACAGATTATACTGTCACCACTAGGGGGCTCACTACAGTACAGATTATACAGTCACCACTAGGGGGAGCTCACTACATACAGAGTATACAGTCACCACTAGGGGGAGCTCACTACATACAGATTATACAGTCACCACTAGGGGGAGCTCACTACATACAGATTATACAGTCACCACTAGAGGGAGCTCACTACATACAGATTATACAGTCACCACTAGGAGGAGCTCACTACATACAGATTATACAGTCACCACTAGGGGGAGCTCACTACATACAGATTATACAGTCACCACTAGAGGGAGCTCACTACATACAGATTATACAGTCACCACTAGAGGGAGCTCACTACATACAGATTATACAGTCACCACTAGGGGGAGCTCACTACATACAGATTATACAGTCACCACTAGGGGGAGCTCACTACATACAGATTATACAGTCACCACTAGGGGGAGCTCACTACATACAGATTATACAGTCACCACTAGGGGAGCTCACTACATACAGATTATACAGTCACCACTAGAGGGAGCTCACTACATACAGATTATACAGTCACCACTAGGAGGAGCTCACTACATACAGATTATACAGTCACCACTAGGAGGAGCTCACTACATACAGATTATACAGTCACCACTAGGAGGAGCTCACTACATACAGATTATACAGTCACCAGTTGAGGGAGCTCATTACATACAGATTATACAATCACCACTAGAGAGAGCTCACTACATACAGATTATACTGTCACCACTAGGAGGAGCTCACTACATACAGATTATACTGTCACCACTAGGAGGAGCTCTCTACATACAGATTATACAGTCACCACTAGGAGGAGCTCACTACATACAGATTATACAGTCACCACTAGAGGGAGCTCACTACATACAGATTATACAGTCACCACTAGGGGGAGCTCACTACATACAGATTATACAGTCACCACTAGAGGGGCTCACTACATACAGATTATACAGTCACCACTAGAGGGCTCACTACAACAGATTATACAGTCACCACTAGGGGGAGCTCACTACATACAGATTATACAGTCACCACTAGAGGGAGCTCACTACATACAGATTATACAGTCACCACTAGAGGGAGCTCACTACATACAGATTATACAGTCACCACTAGGGGGAGCTCACTACATACAGATTATACAGTCACCACTAGGGGAGCTCACTACATACAGATTATACAGTCACCACTAGGGGGAGCTCACTACATACAGATTATACAGTCACCACTAGGGGGAGCTCACTACATACAGATTATACAGTCACCACTAGGGGGAGCTCACTACATACAGATTATACAGTCACCACTAGGGGGCCCTCATACAGATTATACAGTCACCACTAGGGGAGCTCACTACATACAGATTATACAGTCACCACTAGGGGGAGCTCACTACATACAGATTATACAGTCACCACTAGGGGGAGCTCACTACATACAGATTATACAGTCACCACTAGAGGGAGCTCACTACATACAGATTATACAGTCACCACTAGAGGGAGCTCACTACATACAGATTATACAGTCACCACTAGGAGGAGCTCACTACATACAGATTATACAGTCACCACTAGGAGGAGCTCACTACATACAGATTATACAGTCACCACTAGGGGGAGCTCACTACATACAGATTATACAGTCACCACTAGGGGGAGCTCACTACATACAGATTATACAGTCACCACTAGGGGGAGCTCACTACATACAGATTATACAGTCACCACTAGAGGGAGCTCACTACATACAGATTATACAGTCACCACTAGAGGGAGCTCACTACATACAGATTATACAGTCACCACTAGAGGGAGCTCACTACATACAGATTATACAGTCACCACTAGGAGGAGCTCACTACATACAGATTATACAGTCACCACTAGGAGGAGCTCACTACATACAGATTATACAGTCACCAGTATGGGGAGCTCACTACATACAGATTATACAGTCACCAGTAGGGGGAGCTCACTACATACAGATTATACAGTCACCACTAGGGGGAGCTCACTACATACATATATAGTCACCACTAGGAGGGGCTCACTACATACATATTATATAGTCACCACTAGGAGGAGCTCACTACATACATATTATATAGTCACCACTAGGAGGGGCTCACTACATAGAGATTATACAGTCACCTCTAGGGGGAGCTCAATACACACAGATTATACAGTCACCTCTAGGGGGAGCTCAATACATACAGATTATACAGTCACCTCAAGGGGGAGCTCACTACATACAGATTATACAATGACCACTAGGAGGAGCTCAATACATACAGATTATACATTCACCAATGAAGAGAGTTGACTACATACAGATTATAGTCACCACTAGAAGGAGCTCACTAAATACAGATTAAACAGACACCACTAGAGCAAGCTCACTACATGCAGATTATACAGTCACCACTAGGGGGAGCTCACTACATACAGATTATACAGTCACCACTAGAGGGAGCTCACTACATACAGATTACACAGTCACCAAAGGCCACCGCAGTTTCGTCCCCTAGAGGGAGCTCACTACATACAGATTATACAGTCACCACTAGGGGGAGCTCACTACATACAGATTATACAGTCACCACTAGGGGGAGCTCACTACATACAGATTATACAGTCACCCCTAGGGGAGCTCACTACATACAGATTATACAGTCACCAGAGGGGCTCACTACATACAGATTATACAGTCACCACTAGGGGGAGCTCACTACATACAGATTATACAGTCACCACTAGGGGGAGCTCACTACATACAGATTATACAGTCACCACTAGAGGGAGCTCACTACATACAGATTATACAGTCACCACTAGGGGGAGCTCACTACATACAGATTATACAGTCACCACTAGGGGGAGCTCACTACATACAGATTATACAGTCACCACTAGGGGGAGCTCACTACATACAGATTATACAGTCACCACTAGAGGGAGCTCACTACATACAGATTATACAGTCACCACTAGAGGGAGCTCACTACATACAGATTATACAGTCACCACTAGGGGGAGCTCACTACATACAGATTATACAGTCACCACTAGAGGGAGCTCACTACATACAGATTATACAGTCACCACTAGAGGGAGCTCACTACATACAGATTATACAGTCACCACTAGGGGGAGCTCACTACATACAGATTATACAGTCACCACTAGGGGGAGCTCACTACATACAGATTATACAGTCACCACTAGAGGGAGCTCACTACATACAGATTATACAGTCACCACTAGGGGGAGCTCACTACATACAGATTATACAGTCACCACTAGAGGGAGCTCACTACATACAGATTATACAGTCACCACTAGAGGGAGCTCACTACATACAGATTATACAGTCACCACTAGGGGGAGCTCACTACATACAGATTATACAGTCACCACTAGAGGGAGCTCACTACATACAGATTATACAGTCACCACTAGAGGGAGCTCACTACATACAGATTATACAGTCACCACTAGGAGGAGCTCACTACATACAGATTATACAGTCACCAGTAGAGGGAGCTCACTACATACAGATTATACAGTCACCACTAGAGAGAGCTCACTACATACAGATTATACAGTCACCACTAGAGGGAGCTCACTACATACAGATTATACAGTCACCACTAGGAGGAGCTCACTACATACAGATTATACAGTCAGCAGTTGAGGGAGCTCACTACATACAGATTATACAATCACCACTAGAGAGAGCTCACTACATACAGATTATACAGTCACCACTAGGGGGAGCTCACTACATACAGATTATACAGTCACCACTAGGAGGAGCTCACTACATACAGATTATACAGTCACCACTAGGGGAGCTCACTACATACAGATTATACAGTCACCACTAGGGGGAGCTCACTACATACAGATTATACAGTCACCACAAGGGGGAGCTCACTACATACAGATTATACAGTCACCACTAGGGGGAGCTCACTACATACAGATTATACAGTCACCACTAGAGGGAGCTCACTACATACAGATTATACAGTCACCACTAGAGGGAGCTCACTACATACAGATTATACAGTCACCACTAGAGGGAGCTCACTACATACAGATTATACAGTCACCACTAGGAGGAGCTCACTACATACAGATTATACAGTCACCACTAGGAGGAGCTCACTACATACAGATTATACAGTCACCACTAGGGGGAGCTCACTACATACAGATTATACAGTCACCAGTAGGGGGAGCTCACTACATACAGATTATACAGTCACCACTAGGGGGAGCTCACTACATACAGATTATACAGTCACCACTAGAGGGAGCTCACTACATACAGATTATACAGTCACCACTAGAGGGAGCTCACTACATACAGATTATACAGTCACCACTAGAGGGAGCTCACTACATACAGATTATACAGTCACCACTAGGGGGAGCTCACTACATACAGATTATACAGTCACCACTAGGGGGAGCTCACTACATACAGATTATACAGTCACCACTAGGGGGAGCTCACTACATACAGATTATACAGTCACCACTAGGGGGAGCTCACTACATACAGATTATACAGTCACCACTAGGAGGAGCTCACTACATACAGATTATACAGTCACCACTAGAGGGAGCTCACTACATACAGATTATACAGTCACCACTAGAGAGGAGCTCACTACATACAGATTATACAGTCACCACTAGGGGGAGCTCACTACATACAGATTATACAGTCACCACTTGAGGGAGCTCACTACATACAGATTATACAGTCACCACTAGAGAGGAGCTCACTACATACAGATTATACAGTCACCACTAGGAGGAGCTCACTACATACAGATTATACTGTCACCACTAGGAGGAGCTCACTACATACAGATTATACAGTCACCACTAGGGGGAGCTCACTACATACAGATTATACAGTCACCACTAGGGGAGCTCACTACATACAGATTATACAGTCACCACTAGAGGGAGCTCACTACATACAGATTATACAGTCACCACTAGGGGGAGCTCACTACATACAGATTATACAGTCACCACTAGAGGGGAGCTCACTACATACAGATTATACAGTCACCACTAGGAGGAGCTCACTACATACAGATTATACAGTCACCACTAGGGGGAGCTCACTACATACAGATTATACAGTCACCACTAGAGGGAGCTCACTACATACAGATTATACAGTCACCACTAGAGGAGCTCACTACATACAGATTATACAGTCACCACTAGGGGGAGCTCACTACATACAGATTATACAGTCACCACTAGAGGGAGCTCACTACATACAGATTATACAGTCACCACTAGGGGGAGCTCACTACATACAGATTATACAGTCACCACTAGGGGGAGCTCACTACATACAGATTATACAGTCACCACTAGGGGGAGCTCACTACATACAGATTATACAGTCACCACTGGGCCACTACATACAGATTATACAGTCACCACTAGGGGGAGCTCACTACATACAGATTATACAGTCACCAGTAGGGGGAGCTCACTACATACAGATTATACAGTCACCACTAGGGGGAGCTCACTACATACAGATTATACAGTCACCACTAGAGGGAGCTCACTACATACAGATTATACAGTCACCACTAGAGGGAGCTCACTACATACAGATTATACAGTCACCACTAGAGGGAACTCACTACATACAGATTATACAGTCACCACTAGGAGGAGCTCACTACATACAGATTATACAGTCACCACTAGGAGGAGCTCACTACATACAGATTATACAGTCACCAGTAGGGGGAGCTCACTACATACAGATTATACAGTCACCAGAAGGGGGAGCTCACTACATACAGATTATACAGTCACCACTTGGGGGAGCTCACTACATACAGATTATACAGTCACCACTAGAGGGAGCTCACTACATACAGATTATACAGTCACCAGTAGAGGGAGCTCACTACATACAGATTATACAGTCACCAGTAGAGGGAGCTCACTACATACAGATTAAACAGTCACCAGTAGAGGGAGCTCACTACATACAGATTATACAGTCACCACTAGGAGGAGCTCACTACATACAGATTATACAGTCACCACTAGGAGGAGCTCACTACATACAGATTATACTGTCACCACTAGGAGGAGCTCACTACGTACAGATTATACTGTCACCACTAGGAGGAGCTCTCTACATACAGATTATACAGTCACCACTAGTAGGAGCTCACTACATACAGATTATACAGTCACCACTAGAGAGAACTTACTACATACAGATTATACAGTCACCACTAGGAGGAGCTCACTACATACAGATTATACAGTCACCACTAGGAGGAGCTCACTACATACAGATTATACAGTCAGCAGTTGAGGGAGCTCATTACATACAGATTATACAATCACCACTAGAGAGAGCTCAGTACATACAGATTATACTGTCACCACTAGGAGGAGCTCACTACATACAGATTATACTGTCACCACTAGGAGGAGCTCTCTACATACAGATTATACAGTCACCACTAGGAGGAGCTCACTACATACAGAGTATACAGTCACCACTAGAGTGAGCTCACTACATACAGATTATGCAGGCACCACTAGGGGGAGCTCACTACATACAGATTATACAGTCACCACTAGAGGGCGCCCACTACATACAGATTATACAGTCACCACTAGGAGGAGCTCACTACATACAGATTATACAGTCACCACTAGGGGGAGCTCACTACATACAGATTATACAGTCACCACTAGAGGGAGCTCACTACAAACAGATTATACAGTCACCAGTAAAGTGAGCTCACTACATACAGATTACACAGTCACCACTAGGGGGAGCTCACTACATACAGATTATACAGTCACCACTAGGGGGAGCTCACTACATACAGATTATACAGTCACCACTAGGGGGAGCTCACTACATACAGATTATACAGTCACCACTAGAGGGAGCTCACTACATACAGATTATACAGTCACCACTAGAGGGAACTCACTACATACAGATTATACAGTCACCACTAGGAGGAGCTCACTACATACAGATTATACAGTCACCACTAGGAGGAGCTCACTACATACAGATTATACAGTCACCATAGGGGAGCTCACTACATACAGATTATACAGTCACCAGTAGGGGGAGCTCACTACATACAGATTATACAGTCACCACTAGGGGGAGCTCACTACATACAGATTATACAGTCACCACTAGAGGGAGCTCACTACATACAGATTATACAGTCACCAGTAGAGGGAGCTCACTACATACAGATTATACAGTCACCACTAGAGGGAGCTCACTACATACAGATTATACAGTCACCACTAGAGGGAGCTCACTACATACAGATTATACAGTCACCACTAGGAGGAGCTCACTACATACAGATTATACAGTCACCACTAGGAGGAGCTCACTACATACAGATTATACAGTCACCACTAGGAGGAGCTCACTACATACAGATTATACAGTCACCACTAGGGGGAGCTCACTACATACAGATTATACAGTCACCACTAGGGGGAGCTCACTACATACAGATTATACAGTCACCACTAGAGAGAGCTCACTACATACAGATTATACAGTCACCACTAGGAGGAGCTCACTACATACAGATTATACAGTCACCACTAGGAGGAGCTCACTACATACAGATTATACAGTCACCAGTTGAGGGAGCTCACTACATACAGATTATACAGTCACCACTAGAGAGAGCTCACTACATACAGATTATACAGTCACCACTAGGGGGAGCTCACTACATACAGATTATACAGTCACCACTAGGAGGAGCTCACTACATACAGATTATACAGTCACCACTAGGAGGAGCTCACTACATACAGATTATACAGTCACCCCTACCTCACATCAGATTATACAGTCACCACTAGGGGGAGCTCACTACATACAGATTATACAGTCACCACTAGGGGGAGCTCACTACATACAGATTATACAGTCACCACTAGGGGGAGCTCACTACATACAGATTATACAGTCACCACTAGGGGGAGCTCACTACATACAGATTATACAGTCACCACTAGGGGGAGCTCACTACATACAGATTATACAGTCACCACTAGGGGGAGCTCACTACATACAGATTATACAGTCACCACTAGGAGGAGCTCACTACATACAGATTATACAGTCACCACTAGAGGGAGCTCACTACATACAGATTATACAGTCACCACTAGAGGGAGCTCACTACATACAGATTATACAGTCACCACTAGAGGGAGCTCACTACATACAGATTATACAGTCACCACTAGGAGGAGCTCACTACATACAGATTATACAGTCACCACTAGGGGAGCTCACTACATACAGATTATACAGTCACCACTAGGGGGAGCTCACTACATACAGATTATACAGTCACCAGTAGGGGGAGCTCACTACATACAGATTATACAGTCACCACTAGGGGGAGCTCACTACATACAGATTATACAGTCACCACTAGGAGGGAGCTCACTACATACAGATTATACAGTCACCACTAGAGGGAGCTCACTACATACAGATTATACAGTCACCACTAGAGGGAGCTCACTACATACAGATTATACAGTCACCACTAGGGGGAGCTCACTACATACAGATTATACAGTCACCACTAGGAGGAGCTCACTACATACAGATTATACAGTCACCACTAGGGGGAGCTCACTACATACAGATTATACAGTCACCACTAGGGGGAGCTCACTACATACAGATTATACAGTCACCACTAGGGGGAGCTCACTACATACAGATTATACAGTCACCACTAGGGGGAGCTCACTACATACAGATTATACAGTCACCACTAGGGGGAGCTCACTACATACAGATTATACAGTCACCACTAGGGGGAGCTCACTACATACAGATTAAACAGTCACCACTAGAGGGAGCTCACTACATACAGATTATACAGTCACCACTAGGAGGGAGCTCACTACATACAGATTATACAGTCACCACTAGGGGAGCTCACTACATACAGATTATACAGTCACCACTAGGAGGAGCTCACTACATACAGATTATACAGTCACCACTAGGAGGAGCTCACTACATACAGATTATACAGTCACCACTAGGAGGAGCTCACTACATACAGATTATACAGTCACCACTAGAGGGAGCTCACTACATACAGATTATACAGTCACCACTAGGGGGAGCTCACTACATACAGATTATACAGTCACCACTAGGGGGAGCTCACTACATACAGATTATACAGTCACCACTAGAGGGAGCTCACTACATACAGATTATACAGTCACCACTAGAGGGAGCTCACTACATACAGATTATACAGTCACCACTAGGGGGAGCTCACTACATACAGATTATACAGTCACCACTAGGAGGAGCTCACTACATACAGATTATACAGTCACCACTAGGGGGAGCTCACTACATACAGATTATACAGTCACCACTAGAGGGAGCTCACTACATACAGATTATACAGTCACCACTAGAGGGAGCCCACTACATACAGATTATACAGTCACCACTAGGAGGAGCTCACTACATACAGATTATACAGTCACCACTAGGGGGAGCTCACTACATACAGATTATACAGTCACCACTAGAGGGAGCTCACTACAACAGATTATACAGTCACCAAGTAAAGTGAGCTCACTACATACAGATTACACAGTCACCACTAGGGGGAGCTCACTACATACAGATTATACAGTCACCACTAGGGGGAGCTCACTACATACAGATTATACAGTCACCACTAGGGGGAGCTCACTACATACAGATTATACAGTCACCAAGAGGGAGCTCACTACATACAGATTATACAGTCACCACTAGAGGGAGCTCACTACATACAGATTATACAGTCACCACTAGGAGGAGCTCACTACATACAGATTATACAGTCACCACTAGGGGAGCTCACTACATACAGATTATACAGTCACCACTAGAAGGAGCTCACTACATACAGATTATACAGTCACCACTAGGGGGAGCTCACTACATACAGATTATACAGTCACCACTAGGGGGAGCTCACTACATACAGATTATACAGTCACCACTAGGAGGAGCTCACTACATACAGATTATACAGTCACCACTAGGAGGAGCTCACTACATACAGATTATACAGTCACCACTAGGGGGAGCTCACTACATACAGATTATACAGTCACCACTAGAGGGAGCTCACTACATACAGATTATACAGTCACCACTAGGGGAGCTCACTACATACAGATTATACAGTCACCACTAGGGGGAGCTCACTACATACAGATTATACAGTCACCACTAGAGGGAGCTCACTACATACAGATTATACAGTCACCACTAGGGGAGCTCACTACATACAGATTATACAGTCACCACTAGGGGGAGCTCACTACATACAGATTATACAGTCACCACTAGGGGGAGCTCACTACATACAGATTATACAGTCACCACTAGGGGGAGCTCACTACATACAGATTATACAGTCACCACTAGGGGGAGCTCACTACATACAGATTATACAGTCACCACTAGAGGGAGCTCACTACATACAGATTATACAGTCACCACTAGAGGGAGCTCACTACATACAGATTATACAGTCACCACTAGAGGGAACTCACTACATACAGATTATACAGTCACCACTAGGAGGAGCTCACTACATACAGATTATACAGTCACCACTAGGAGGAGCTCACTACATACAGATTATACAGTCACCACTAGGGGGAGCTCACTACATACAGATTATACAGTCACCAGTAGGGGGAGCTCACTACATACAGATTATACAGTCACCACTAGGGGGAGCTCACTACATACAGATTATACAGTCACCACTAGAGGGAGCTCACTACATACAGATTATACAGTCACCAATAGAGGGAGCTCACTACATACAGATTATACAGTCACCACTAGAGGGAACTCACTACATACAGATTATACAGTCACCACTAGGAGGAGCTCACTACATACAGATTATACAGTCACCACTAGGAGGAGCTCACTACATACAGATTATACAGTCACCAGTATGGGGAGCTCACTACATACAGATTATACAGTCACCAGTAGGGGGAGCTCACTACATACAGATTATACAGTCACCACTAGGGGGAGCTCACTACATACATATATAGTCACCACTAGGAGGGGCTCACTACATACATATTATATAGTCACCACTAGGAGGAGCTCACTACATACATATTATATAGTCACCACTAGGAGGGGCTCACTACATAGAGATTATACAGTCACCTCTAGGGGGAGCTCAATACACACAGATTATACAGTCACCTCTAGGGGGAGCTCAATACATACAGATTATACAGTCACCTCAAGGGGGAGCTCACTACATACAGATTATACAATGACCACTAGGAGGAGCTCAATACATACAGATTATACATTCACCAATGAAGAGAGTTGACTACATACAGATTATAGTCACCACTAGAAGGAGCTCACTAAATACAGATTAAACAGACACCACTAGAGCAAGCTCACTACATGCAGATTATACAGTCACCACTAGGGGGAGCTCACTACATACAGATTATACAGTCACCACTAGAGGGAGCTCACTACATACAGATTACACAGTCACCAAAGACGGAGCTCACTACATGCAGATTATACAGTCACCACTAGAGGGAGCTCAATACATACAGATTATACAGTCACCACTAGGGGGAGCTCACTACATACAGATTATACAGTCACCAGGGGCTGGGCACTACATACAGATTATACAGTCACCACTAGGGGGGGCTCACTACATACAGATTATACAGTCACCACTAGGGGGAGCTCACTACATACAGATTATACAGTCACCACTAGGGGGAGCTCACTACATACAGATTATACAGTCACCACTAGGGGGAGCTCACTACATACAGATTATACAGTCACCACTAGGGGGAGCTCACTACATACAGATTATACAGTCACCACTAGAGGGAGCTCACTACATACAGATTATACAGTCACCACTAGAGGGAGCTCACTACATACAGATTATACAGTCACCACTAGAGGGAGCTCACTACATACAGATTATACAGTCACCACTAGAGGGAGCTCACTACATACAGATTATACAGTCACCACTAGAGGGAGCTCACTACATACAGATTATACAGTCACCACTAGGGGGAGCTCACTACATACAGATTATACAGTCACCACTAGAGGGAGCTCACTACATACAGATTATACAGTCAGCAGTAGAGGGAGCTCACTACATACAGATTATACAGTCACCACTAGAGGGAGCTCACTACATACAGATTATACAGTCACCACTAGAGGGAGCTCACTACATACAGATTATACAGTCACCACTAGGGGGAGCTCACTACATACAGATTATACAGTCACCACTAGGGGGAGCTCACTACATACAGATTATACAGTCACCACTAGAGGGAGCTCACTACATACAGATTATACAGTCACCACTAGGGGGAGCTCACTACATACAGATTATACAGTCACCACTAGAGGAGCTCACTACATACAGATTATACAGTCACCACTAGGGGGAGCTCACTACATACAGATTATACAGTCACCACTAGGGGGAGCTCACTACATACAGATTATACAGTCACCACTAGAGGGAGCTCACTACATAAAGTTTATACAGTCACCACTAGGGCGAGCTCACTACATACAGATTATACAGTCACCACTAGAGAGAGCCCACTACATACAGATTATACAGTCACCACTAGAGGGAGCTCACTACATACAGATTATACAGTCACCACTAGGAGGAGCTCACTACATACAGATTATACAGTCACCACTTGAGGGAGCTCACTACATACAGATTATACAATCACCACTAGAGAGAGCTCACTACATACAGATTATACAGTCACCACTAGAGGGAGCTCACTACATACAGATTATACAGTCACCACTAGGAGGAGCTCACTACATACAGATTATACAGTCAGCAGTTGAGGGAGCTCATTACATACAGATTATACAATCACCACTAGAGAGAGCTCACTACATACAGATTATACAGTCACCACTAGAGGGAGCTCACTACATACAGATTATACAGTCACCACTAGGAGGAGCTCACTACATACAGATTATACAGTCACCACTAGGGGAGCTCACTACATACAGATTATACAGTCACCACTAGGGGGAGCTCACTACATACAGATTATACAGTCACCAGAAGGGGGAGCTCACTACATACAGATTATACAGTCACCACTAGGGGGAGCTCACTACATACAGATTATACAGTCACCACTAGAGGGAGCTCACTACATACAGATTATACAGTCACCAATAGAGGGAGCTCACTACATACAGATTATACAGTCACCACTAGAGGGAGCTCACTACATACAGATTATACAGTCACCACTAGGGGGAGCTCACTACATACAGATTATACAGTCACCACTAGGAGGAGCTCACTACATACAGATTATACAGTCACCAGTAGGGGGAGCTCACTACATACAGATTATACAGTCACCAGTAGGGGGAGCTCACTACATACAGATTATACAGTCACCACTAGGGGGAGCTCACTACATACAGATTATAAGTCACCACTAGAGGGGGGCTCACTACATACAGATTATACAGTCACCACTAGGGGGAGCTCACTACATACAGATTATACAGTCACCACTAGAGGGGCTCACTACATACAGATTATACAGTCACCACTAGGGGGAGCTCAATACACACAGATTATACAGTCACCACTAGGGGGAGCTCAATACATACAGATTATACAGTCACCACAAGGGGGAGCTCACTACATACAGATTATACAGTCACCACTAGGAGGAGCTCACTACATACAGATTATACAGTCACCACTGAAGAGAGCTCACTACATACAGATTATACAGTCACCACTAGAAGGAGCTCACTACATACAGATTAAACAGACACCACTAGAGCGAGCTCACTACATGCAGATTATACAGTCACCACTAGGGGGAGCTCACTACATACAGATTATACAGTCACCACTAGAGGGAGCTCACTACATACAGATTACACAGTCACCAAAGACAGAGCTCACTACATGCAGATTATACAGTCACCACTAGAGGGAGCTCACTACATACAGATTATACAGTCACCACTAGGGGGAGCTCACTACATACAGATTATACAGTCACCACTAGGGGGAGCTCACTACATACAGATTATACAGTCACCCCTAGGAGGAGCTCACTACATACAGATTATACAGTCACCACTAGGGGGAGCTCACTACATACAGATTATACAGTCACCACTAGAGGGAGCTCACTACATACAGATTATACAGTCACCACTAGGGGGAGCTCACTACATACAGATTATACAGTCACCACTAGAGGGAGCTCACTACATACAGATTATACAGTCACCACTAGAGGGAGCTCACTACATACAGATTATACAGTCACCACTAGGGGGAGCTCACTACATACAGATTATACAGTCACCACTAGGGGGAGCTCACTACATACAGATTATACAGTCACCACTAGAGGGAGCTCACTACATACAGATTATACAGTCACCACTAGGGGGAGCTCACTACATACAGATTATACAGTCACCACTAGAGGGAGCTCACTACATACAGATTATACAGTCACCACTAGAGGGAGCTCACTACATACAGATTATACAGTCACCACTAGAGGGAGCTCACTACATACAGATTATACAGTCACCACTAGGGGGAGCTCACTACATACAGATTATACAGTCACCACTAGAGGGAGCTCACTACATACAGATTATACAGTCACCACTAGGGGGAGCTCACTACATACAGATTATACAGTCACCACTAGAGGGAGCTCACTACATACAGATTATACAGTCACCACTAGGGGGAGCTCACTACATACAGATTATACAGTCACCACTAGAGGGAGCTCACTACATACAGATTATACAGTCACCACTAGGGCGAGCTCACTACATACAGATTATACAGTCACCACTAGAGGGAGCCCACTACATACAGATTATACAGTCACCACTAGAGGGAGCTCACTACATACAGATTATACAGTCACCACTAGGAGGAGCTCACTACATACAGATTATACAGTCACCAGTTGAGGGAGCTCACTACATACAGATTATACAATCACCACTAGAGAGAGCTCACTACATACAGATTATACAGTCACCACTAGAGGGAGCTCACTACATACAGATTATACAGTCACCACTAGGAGGAGCTCACTACATACAGATTATACAGTCAGCAGTTGAGGGAGCTCATTACATACAGATTATACAATCACCACTAGAGAGAGCTCACTACATACAGATTATACAGTCACCACTAGAGGGAGCTCACTACATACAGATTATACAGTCACCACTAGGAGGAGCTCACTACATACAGATTATACAGTCACCACTAGGAGGAGCTCACTACATACAGATTATACAGTCACCACTAGGGGGAGCTCACTACATACAGATTATACAGTCACCAGAAGGGGGAGCTCACTACATACAGATTATACAGTCACCACTAGGGGGAGCTCACTACATACAGATTATACAGTCACCACTAGAGGGAGCTCACTACATACAGATTATACAGTCACCAATAGAGGGAGCTCACTACATACAGATTATACAGTCACCACTAGAGGGAACTCACTACATACAGATTATACAGTCACCACTAGGAGGAGCTCACTACATACAGATGATACAGTCACCACTAGGAGGAGCTCACTACATACAGATTATACAGTCACCAGTAGGGGGAGCTCACTACATACAGATTATACAGTCACCAGAAGGGGGAGCTCACTACATACAGATTATACAGTCACCACTTGGGGGAGCTCACTACATAAAGATTATACAGTCACCACTAGAGGGAGTTCACTACATACAGATTATACAGTCACCAGTAGAGGGAGCTCACTACATACAGATTATACAGTCACCAGTAGAGGGAGCTCACTACATACAGATTAAACAGTCACCAGTAGAGGGAGCTCACTACATACAGATTATACAGTCACCACTAGGAGGAGCTCACTACATACAGATTATACAGTCACCACTAGGAGGAGCTCACTACATACAGATTATACTGTCACCACTAGGAGGAGCTCACTACGTACAGATTATACTGTCACCACTAGGAGGAGCTCTCTACATACAGATTATACAGTCACCACTAGGAGGAGCTCACTACATACAGATTATACAGTCACCACTAGAGAGAACTTACTACATACAGATTATACAGTCACCACTAGGAGGAGCTCACTACATACAGATTATACAGTCAGCAGTTGAGGGAGCTCATTACATACAGATTATACAATCACCACTAGAGAGAGCTCAGTACATACAGATTATACTGTCACCACTAGGAGGAGCTCACTACATACAGATTATACTGTCACCACTAGGAGGAGCTCTCTACATACAGATTATACAGTCACCACTAGGAGGAGCTCACTACATACAGAGTATACAGTCACCACTAGGAGGAGCTCACTACATACAGAGTATACAGTCACCACTAGAGTGAGCTCATTACATACAGATTATGCAGGCACCACTAGGGGGAGCTCACTACATACAGATTATACAGTCACCACTAGAGGGCGCCCATTACATACAGATTATACAGTCACCACTAGGAGGAGCTCACTACATACAGATTATACAGTCACCACTAGGGGGAGCTCACTACATACAGATTATACAGTCACCACTAGAGGGAGCTCACTACAAACAGATTATACAGTCACAAGTAAAGTGAGCTCACTACATACAGATTACACAGTCACCACTAGGGGGAGCTCACTACATACAGATTATACAGTCACCACTTGAGGGAGCTCACTACATACAGATTATACAATCACCACTAGAGGGAGCTCACTACATACAGATTATACAGTCACCACTAGAGGGAGCTCACTACATACAGATTATACAGTCACCACTAGGAGGAGCTCACTACATACAGATTATACAGTCACCACTAGGAGCTCACTACATACAGATTATACAGTCACCACTAGGGGGAGCTCACTACATACAGATTATACAGTCACCACAAGGGGGAGCTCACTACATACAGATTATACAGTCACCACTAGGGGGAGCTCACTACATACAGATTATACAGTCACCACTAGAGGGAGCTCACTACATACAGATTATACAGTCACCAATAGAGGGAGCTCACTACATACAGATTATACAGTCACCACTAGAGGGAACTCACTACATACAGATTATACAGTCACCACTAGGAGGAGCTCACTACATACAGATGATACAGTCACCACTAGGAGGAGCTCACTACATACAGATTATACAGTCACCACTACGGGGAGCTCACTACATACAGATTATACAGTCACCACAAGGGGGAGCTCACTACATACAGATTATACAGTCACCACTTGGGGGAGCTCACTACATACAGATTATACAGTCACCACTAGAGGGAGCTCACTACATACAGATTATACAGTCACCACTAGAGGGAGCTCACTACATACAGATTAAACAGTCACCACTAGAGGGAGCTCACTACATACAGATTATACAGTCACCACTAGGAGGAGCTCACTACATACAGATTATACAGTCACCACTAGGAGGAGCTCACTACATACAGATTATACAGTCACCACTAGGAGGAGCTCACTACATACAGATTATACAGTCACCACTAGGAGGAGCTCACTACATACAGATTATACAGTCACCACTAGGAGGAGCTCACTACATACAGATTATACAGTCACCACTAGAGAGAACTTACTACATACAGATTATACAGTCACCACTAGCAGGAGCTCACTACATACAGATTATACAGTCACCACTAGGAGGAGCTCACTACATACAGATTATACAGTCAGCAGTTGAGGGAGCTCACTACATACAGATTATACAATCACCACTAGAGAGAGCTCAGTACATACAGATTATACAGTCACCACTAGGAGGAGCTCACTACATACAGATTATACAGTCACCACTAGGAGGAGCTCTCTACATACAGATTATACAGTCACCACTAGGAGGAGCTCACTACATACAGAGTATACAGTCACCACTAGAGTGAGCTCACTACATACAGATTATGCAGGCACCACTAGGGGGAGCTCACTACATACAGATTATACAGTCACCACTAGAGGGCGCCCACTACATACAGATTATACAGTCACCACTAGGAGGAGCTCACTACATACAGATTATACAGTCACCACTAGGGGGAGCTCACTACATACAGATTATACAGTCACCACTAGAGGGAGCTCACTACAAACAGATTATACAGTCACCACTAGAGGAGCTCACTACATACAGATTACACAGTCACCACTAGGGGGAGCTCACTACATACAGATTATACAGTCACCACTAGGGGGAGCTCACTACATACAGATTATACAGTCACCACTAGGGGGAGCTCACTACATACAGATTATACAGTCACCAATAGAGGGAGCTCACTACATACAGATTATACAGTCACCACTAGAAGGAACTCACTACATACAGATTATACAGTCACCACTAGGAGGAGCTCACTACATACAGATAATACAGTCACCACTAGGAGGAGCTCACTACATACAGATTATACAGTCACCAGTAGGGGGAGCTCACTACATACAGATTATACAGTCACCAGAAGGGGGAGCTCACTACATACAGATTATACAGTCACCACTTGGGGGAGCTCACTACATACAGATTATACAGTCACCACTAGAGGGAGCTCACTACATACAGATTATACAGTCACCAGTAGAGGGAGCTCACTACATACAGATTATACAGTCACCAGTAGAGGGAGCTCACTACATACAGATTAAACAGTCACCAGTAGAGGGAGCTCACTACATACAGATTATACAGTCACCACTAGGAGGAGCTCACTACATACAGATTATACAGTCACCACTAGGAGGAGCTCACTACATACAGATTATACTGTCACCACTAGGAGGAGCTCACTACGTACAGATTATACTGTCACCACTAGGAGGAGCTCTCTACATACAGATTATACAGTCACCACTAGTAGGAGCTCACTACATACAGATTATACAGTCACCACTAGAGAGAACTCACTACATACAGATTATACAGTCACCACTAGGGGGAGCTCACTACATACAGATTATACAGTCACCACTAGGAGGAGCTCACTACATACAGATTATACAGTCAGCAGTTGAGGGAGCTCATTACATACAGATTATACAATCACCACTAGAGAGAGCTCAGTACATACAGATTATACTGTCACCACTAGGAGGAGCTCACTACATACAGATTATACTGTCACCACTAGGAGGAGCTCTCTACATACAGATTATACAGTCACCACTAGGAGGAGCTCACTACATACAGAGTATACAGTCACTACTAGAGTGAGCTCATTACATACAGATTATGCAGGCACCACTAGGGGGAGCTCACTACATACAGATTATACAGTCACCACTAGAGGGCGCCAATTACATACAGATTATACAGTCACCACTAGGAGGAGCTCACTACATACAGATTATACAGTCACCACTAGGGGGAGCTCACTACATACAGATTATACAGTCACCACTAGAGGGAGCTCACTACAAACAGATTATACAGTCACAAGTAAAGTGAGCTCACTACATACAGATTACACAGTCACCACTAGGAGGAGCTCACTACATACAGATTATACAGTCAGCAGTTGAGGGAGCTCACTACATACAGATTATACAATCACCACTAGAGAGAGCTCACTACATACAGATTATACAGTCACCACTAGAGGGAGCTCACTACATACAGATTATACAGTCACCACTAGGAGGAGCTCACTACATACAGATTATACAGTCACCACTAGGAGCTCACTACATACAGATTATACAGTCACCACTAGGGGGAGCTCACTACATACAGATTATACAGTCACCAGAAGGGGGAGCTCACTACATACAGATTATACAGTCACCACTAGGGGGAGCTCACTACATACAGATTATACAGTCACCACTAGAGGGAGCTCACTACATACAGATTATACAGTCACCAATAGAGGGAGCTCACTACATACAGATTATACAGTCACCACTAGAGGGAACTCACTACATACAGATTATACAGTCACCACTAGGAGGAGCTCACTACATACAGATGATACAGTCACCACTAGGAGGAGCTCACTACATACAGATTATACAGTCACCAGTACGGGGAGCTCACTACATACAGATTATACAGTCACCACAAGGGGGAGCTCACTACATACAGATTATACAGTCACCACTTGGGGGAGCTCACTACATAAAGATTATACAGTCACCACTAGAGGGAGCTCACTACATACAGATTATACAGTCACCAGTAGAGGGAGCTCACTACATACAGATTATACAGTCACCAGTAGAGGGAGCTCACTACATACAGATTAAACAGTCACCAGTAGAGGGAGCTCACTACATACAGATTATACAGTCACCACTAGGAGGAGCTCACTACATACAGATTATACAGTCACCACTAGGAGGAGCTCACTACATACAGATTATACTGTCACCACTAGGAGGAGCTCACTACATACAGATTATACTGTCACCACTAGGAGGAGCTCTCTACATACAGATTATACAGTCACCACTAGTAGGAGCTCACTACATACAGATTATACAGTCACCACTAGAGAGAACTTACTACATACAGATTATACAGTCACCACTAGCAGGAGCTCACTACATACAAATTATACAGTCACCACTAGGAGGAGCTCACTACATACAGATTATACAGTCAGCAGTTGAGGGAGCTCATTACATACAGATTATACAATCACCACTAGAGAGAGCTCAGTACATACAGATTATACTGTCACCACTAGGAGGAGCTCACTACATACAGATTATACTGTCACCACTAGGAGGAGCTCTCTACATACAGATTATACAGTCACCACTAGGAGGAGCTCACTACATACAGAGTATACAGTCACTACTAGAGTGAGCTCACTACATACAGATTATACAGTCACCACTAGAGGGCGCCAATTACATACAGATTATACAGTCACCACTAGGAGGAGCTCACTACATACAGATTATACAGTCACCACTAGGGGGAGCTCACTACATACAGATTATACAGTCACCACTAGAGGGAGCTCACTACAAACAGATTATACAGTCGCAAGTAAAGTGAGCTCACTACATACAGATTACACAGTCACCACTAGGGGGAGCTCACTACATACAGATTATACAGTCACCAGTAGGGGGAGCTCACTACATACAGATTATACAGTCACCACTAGGGGGAGCTCACTACATACAGATTATACAGTCACCACTAGAGGGAGCTCACTACATACAGATTATACAGTCACCACTAGAAGGAGCTCACTACATACAGATTATACAGTCACCACTAGGAGGAGCTCACTACATACAGATAATACAGTCACCACTAGGAGGAGCTCACTACATACAGATTATACAGTCACCACTAGGAGGAGCTCACTACATACAGATTATACAGTCAGCAGTTGAGGGAGCTCATTACATACAGATTATACAATCACCACTAGAGAGAGCTCACTGCATACAGATTATACTGTCACCACTAGGAGGAGCTCACTACATACAGATTATACAGTCACCACTAGGAGGAGCTCTCTACATACAGATTATACAGTCACCACTAGGAGGAGCTCACTACATACAGATTATACAGTCACCACTAGAGGGCGCTCATTACATACAGATTATACAGTCAACACTAGGAGGAGCTCACTACAGACAGATTATACAGTCACCACTAGGGGGAGCTCACTACATACAGATTATACAGTCACCACTAGAGGGAGCTCACTACATACAGATTATACAGTCACCACTAGAGGGACCTCACTACATACAGATTATACAGTCACCACTAGGGGGAGCTCACTACATACAGATTATACAGTCACCACTAGGGGGAGCTCACTACATACAGATTATACAGTCACCACTAGAGGGAGCTCACTACAAACAGATTATACAGTCACCACTAAAGTGAGCTCACTACATACAGATTACACAGTCACCACTAGGGGGAGCTCACTACATACAGATTATACAGTCACCACTAGGGGGAGCTCACTACATACAGATTATACAGTCACCACTAGGGGGAGCTCACTACAGATTATACAGTCACCACTAGGGGGAGCTCACTACATACAGATTATACAGTCACCACTAGAGAGAGCTCACTACATACAGATTATACAGTCACCAATAGGGGGAGCTCACTACATACAGATTATACAGTCACCACTAGAGGGAACTCACTACATACAGATTATACAGTCACCACTAGGAGGAGCTCACTACATACAGATTATACAGTCACCACTAGGAGGAGCTCACTACATACAGATTATACAGTCACCACTAGGGGGAGCTCACTACATACAGATTATACAGTCACCAGTAGGGGGAGCTCACTACATACAGATTATACAGTCACCACTAGGGGGAGCTCACTACATACAGATTATACAGTCACCACTAGAGGGAGCTCACTACATACAGATTATACAGTCACCAATAGAGGGAGCTCACTACATACAGATTATACAGTCACCACTAGAGGGAACTCACTACATACAGATTATACAGTCACCACTAGGAGGAGCTCACTACATACAGATTATACAGTCACCACTAGGAGGAGCTCACTACATACAGATTATACAGTCACCAGTATGGGGAGCTCACTACATACAGATTATACAGTCACCAGTAGGGGGAGCTCACTACATACAGATTATACAGTCACCACTAGGGGGAGCTCACTACATACATATATAGTCACCACTAGGAGGGTCTCACTACATACAGATTATATAGTCACCACTAGGAGGAGCTCACTACATACATATTATATAGTCACCACTAGGAGGGGCTCACTACATAGAGATTATACAGTCACCTCTAGGGGGAGCTCAATACACACAGATTATACAGTCACCTCTAGGGGGAGCTCAATACATACAGATTATACAGTCACCTCAAGGGGGAGCTCACTACATACAGATTATACAATGACCACTAGGAGGAGCTCAATACATACAGATTATACATTCACCAATGAAGAGAGTTGACTACATACAGATTATAGTCACCACTAGAAGGAGCTCACTAAATACAGATTAAACAGACACCACTAGAGCAAGCTCACTACATGCAGATTATACAGTCACCACTAGGGGGAGCTCAATACATACAGATTATACAGTCACCACTAGAGGGAGCTCACTACATACAGATTACACAGTCACCAAAGACGGAGCTCACTACATGCAGATTATACAGTCACCACTAGAGGGAGCTCAATACATACAGATTATACAGTCACCACTAGGAGGAGCTCACTACATACAGATTATACAGTCACCACGGAGGTGCTCACTACATACAGATTATACAGTCACCACTAGGGGGAGCTCACTACATACAGATTATACAGTCACCACTAGAGGGAGCTCACTACATACAGATTATACAGTCACCACTAGAGGGACCTCACTACATACAGATTATACAGTCACCACTAGGGGGAGCTCACTACATACAGATTATACAGTCACCACTAGGGGGAGCTCACTACATACAGATTATACAGTCACCACTAGGGGGAGCTCACTACATACAGATTATACAGTCACCACTAGAGGGAGCTCACTACATACAGACTATACAGTCACCAGTAGAGGGAGCTCACTACATACAGATTATACAGTCACCACTAGAGGGAGCTCACTACATACAGATTATACAGTCACCACTAGAGGGAGCTCACTACATACAGATTATACAGTCACCACTAGGGGGAGCTCACTACATACAGATTATACAGTCACCACTAGAGGGAGCTCACTACATACAGATTATACAGTCAGCAGTAGAGGGAGCTCACTACATACAGATTATACAGTCATCACTAGAGGGAGCTCACTACATACAGATTATACAGTCACCACTAGAGGGAGCTCACTACATACAGATTATACAGTCACCACTAGGGGGAGCTCACTACATACAGATTATACAGTCACCACTAGGGGGAGCTCACTACATACAGATTATACAGTCACCACTAGGAGGAGCTCACTACATACAGATTATACAGTCACCACTAGGGGGAGCTCACTACATACAGATTATACAGTCACCACTAGAGGAGCTCACTACATACAGATTATACAGTCACCACTAGGAGGAGCTCACTACATACAGATTATACAGTCACCACTAGGGAGAGCTCACTACATACAGATTATACAGTCACCACTAGAGGGAGCTCACTACATAAAGTTTATACAGTCACCACTAGGGCGAGCTCACTACATACAGATTATACAGTCACCACTAGAGAGAGCCCACTACATACAGATTATACAGTCACCACTAGAGGGAGCTCACTACATACAGATTATACAGTCACCACTAGGAGGAGCTCACTACATACAGATTATACAGTCAGCAGTTGAGGGAGCTCATTACATACAGATTATACAATCACCACTAGAGAGAGCTCACTACATACAGATTATACAGTCACCACTAGAGGGAGCTCACTACATACAGATTATACAGTCACCACTAGGAGGAGCTCACTACATACAGATTATACAGTCAGCAGTTGAGGGAGCTCATTACATACAGATTATACAATCACCACTAGAGAGAGCTCACTACATACAGATTATACAGTCACCACTAGAGGGAGCTCACTACATACAGATTATACAGTCACCACTAGGAGGAGCTCACTACATACAGATTATACAGTCACCACTAGGAGCTCACTACATACAGATTATACAGTCACCACTAGGGGGAGCTCACTACATACAGATTATACAGTCACCACAAGGGGGAGCTCACTACATACAGATTATACAGTCACCACTAGGGGGAGCTCACTACATACAGATTATACAGTCACCACTAGAGGGAGCTCACTACATACAGATTATACAGTCACCAATAGAGGGAGCTCACTACATACAGATTATACAGTCACCACTAGAGGGAACTCACTACATACAGATTATACAGTCACCACTAGGAGGAGCTCACTACATACAGATTATACAGTCACCACTAGGAGGAGCTCACTACATACAGATTATACAGTCACCAGTACGGGGAGCTCACTACATACAGATTATACAGTCACCACTAGGGGGAGCTCACTACATACAGATTATACAGTCACCACTGGGGGAGCTCACTACATACAGATTATACAGTCACCACTAGAGGGAGCTCACTACATACAGATTATACAGTCACCAGTAGAGGGAGCTCACTACATACAGATTATACAGTCACCAGTAGAGGGAGCTCACTACATACAGATTAAACAGTCACCAGTAGAGGGAGCTCACTACATACAGATTATACAGTCACCACTAGGAGGAGCTCACTACATACAGATTATACAGTCACCACTAGGAGGAGCTCACTACATACAGATTATACTGTCACCACTAGGAGGAGCTCACTACATACAGATTATACTGTCACCACTAGGAGGAGCTCTCTACATACAGATTATACAGTCACCACTAGTAGGAGCTCACTACATACAGATTATACAGTCACCACTAGAGAGAACTTACTACATACAGATTATACAGTCACCACTAGGAGGAGCTCACTACATACAAATTATACAGTCACCACTAGGAGGAGCTCACTACATACAGATTATACAGTCAGCAGTTGAGGGAGCTCATTACATACAGATTATACAATCACCACTAGAGAGAGCTCAGTACATACAGATTATACTGTCACCACTAGGAGGAGCTCACTACATACAGATTATACTGTCACCACTAGGAGGAGCTCTCTACATACAGATTATACAGTCACCACTAGGAGGAGCTCACTACATACAGAGTATACAGTCACTACTAGAGTGAGCTCATTACATACAGATTATGCAGGCACCACTAGGGGGAGCTCACTACATACAGATTATACAGTCACCACTAGAGGGCGCCAATTACATACAGATTATACAGTCACCACTAGGAGGAGCTCACTACATACAGATTATACAGTCACCACTAGGGGGAGCTCACTACATACAGATTATACAGTCACCACTAGAGGGAGCTCACTACAAACAGATTATACAGTCGCAAGTAAAGTGAGCTCACTACATACAGATTACACAGTCACCACTAGGGGGAGCTCAATACATACAGATTATACAGTCACCACTAGGGGGAGCTCACTACATACAGATTATACAGTCACCCCTAGGAGGAGCTCACTACATACAGATTATACAGTCACCAGGAGGAGCTCACTACATACAGATTATACAGTCACCACTAGGGGGAGCTCACTACATACAGATTATACAGTCACCACTAGAGGGAGCTCACTACATACAGATTATACAGTCACCACTAGAGGGACCTCACTACATACAGATTATACAGTCACCACTAGGGGGAGCTCACTACATACAGATTATACAGTCGCCACTAGGGGGAGCTCACTACATACAGATTATACAGTCACCACTAGGGGGAGCTCACTACATACAGATTATACAGTCACCACTAGAGGGAGCTCACTACATACAGACTATACAGTCACCAGTAGAGGGAGCTCACTACATACAGATTATACAGTCACCACTAGAGGGAGCTCACTACATACAGATTATACAGTCACCACTAGAGGGAGCTCACTACATACAGATTATACAGTCACCACTAGGGGGAGCTCACTACATACAGATTATACAGTCACCACTAGAGGGAGCTCACTACATACAGATTATACAGTCACCACTAGAGGGAGCTCACTACATACAGATTATACAGTCACCACTAGAGGGAGCTCACTACATACAGATTATACAGTCACCACTAGAGGGAGCTCACTACATACAGATTATACAGTCACCACTAGAGGGAGCTCACTACATAAAGATTATACAGTCACCACTAGGGGGAGCTCACTACATACAGATTATACAGTCACCACTAGAGAGAGCCCACTACATACAGATTATACAGTCACCACTAGAGGGAGCTCACTACATACAGATTATACAGTCACCACTAGGAGGAGCTCACTACATACAGATTATACAGTCAGCAGTTGAGGGAGCTCATTACATACAGATTATACAATCACCACTAGAGAGAGCTCACTACATACAGATTATACAGTCACCAATAGAGGGAGCTCACTACATACAGATTATACAGTCACCACTAGGAGGAGCTCACTACATACAGATTATACAGTCAGCAGTTGAGGGAGCTCATTACATACAGATTATACAATCACCACTAGAGAGAGCTCACTACATACAGATTATACAGTCACCACTAGAGGGAACTCACTACATACAGATTATACAGTCACCACTAGGAGGAGCTCACTACATACAGATTATACAGTCACCACTAGGAGCTCACTACATACAGATTATACAGTCACCACTAGGGGGAGCTCACTACATACAGATTATACAGTCACCAGAAGGGGGAGCTCACTACATACAGATTATACAGTCACCACTAGGGGGAGCTCACTACATACAGATTATACAGTCACCACTAGAGGGAGCTCACTACATACAGATTATACAGTCACCAATAGAGGGAGCTCACTACATACAGATTATACAGTCACCACTAGAGGGAACTCACTACATACAGATTATACAGTCACCACTAGGAGGAGCTCACTACATACAGATTATACAGTCACCACTAGGAGGAGCTCACTACATACAGATTATACAGTCACCAGTACGGGGAGCTCACTACATACAGATTATACAGTCACCAGTAGGGGGAGCTCACTACATACAGATTATACAGTCACCACTTGGGGGAGCTCACTACATAAAGATTATACAGTCACCACTAGAGGGAGCTCACTACATACAGATTATACAGTCACCAGTAGAGGGAGCTCACTACATACAGATTATACAGTCACCAGTAGAGGGAGCTCACTACATACAGATTAAACAGTCACCAGTAGAGGGAGCTCACTACATACAGATTATACAGTCACCACTAGGAGGAGCTCACTACATACAGATTATACAGTCACCACTAGGAGGAGCTCACTACATACAGATTATACTGTCACCACTAGGAGGAGCTCACTACATACAGATTATACTGTCACCACTAGGAGGAGCTCTCTACATACAGATTATACAGTCACCACTAGTAGGAGCTCACTACATACAGATTATACAGTCACCACTAGAGAGAACTTACTACATACAGATTATACAGTCACCACTAGGAGGAGCTCACTACATACAAATTATACAGTCACCACTAGGAGGAGCTCACTACATACAGATTATACAGTCAGCAGTTGAGGGAGCTCATTACATACAGATTATACAATCACCACTAGAGAGAGCTCAGTACATACAGATTATACTGTCACCACTAGGAGGAGCTCACTACATACAGATTATACTGTCACCACTAGGAGGAGCTCTCTACATACAGATTATACAGTCACCACTAGGAGGAGCTCACTACATACAGAGTATACAGTCACTACTAGAGTGAGCTCATTACATACAGATTATGCAGGCACCACTAGGGGGAGCTCACTACATACAGATTATACAGTCACCACTAGAGGGCGCCAATTACATACAGATTATACAGTCAACACTAGGAGGAGCTCACTACATACAGATTATACAGTCACCACTAGGGGGAGCTCACTACATACAGATTATACAGTCACCACTAGAGGGAGCTCACTACAAACAGATTATACAGTCACAAGTAAAGTGAGCTCACTACATACAGATTACACAGTCACCACTAGGGGGAGCTCACTACATACAGATTATACAGTCACCAGTAGGGGGAGCTCACTACATACAGATTATACAGTCACCACTAGGGGGAGCTCACTACATACAGATTATACAGTCACCACTAGAGGGAGCTCACTACATACAGATTATACAGTCACCACTAGGGGGAGCTCACTACATACAGATTATACAGTCACCACTAGGAGGAGCTCACTACATACAGATAATACAGTCACCACTAGGAGGAGCTCACTACATACAGATTATACAGACACCACTAGGAGGAGCTCACTACATACAGATTATACAGTCAGCAGTTGAGGGAGCTCATTACATACAGATTATACAATCACCACTAGAGAGAGCTCACTGCATACAGATTATACTGTCACCACTAGGAGGAGCTCACTACATACAGATTATACAGTCACCACTAGGAGGAGCTCACTACATACAGATTATACAGTCACCACTAGGGGGAGCTCACTACATACAGAGTATACAGTCACTACTAGAGTAAACTCATTACATACAGATTATGCAGTCACCACTAGGGGGAGCTCACTACATACAGATTATACAGTCACCACTAGAGGGCGCTCATTACATACAGATTATACAGTCAACACTAGGAGGAGCTCACTACAAGACAGATTATACAGTCACCACTAGGGGGAACTGACTACATACAGATTATACAGTCACCACTAGAGGGAGCTCACTACATACAAATTATACAGTCACCACTAGAGGGACCTCACTACATACAGATTATACAGTCACCACTAGGGGGAGTTCACTACATACAGATTATACAGTCACCAGTAGAGGGAGCTCACTACATACAGATTATACAGTCACCAGTAGAGGGAGCTCACTACATACAGATTAAACAGTCACCAGTAGAGGGAGCTCACTACATACAGATTATACAGTCACCACTAGGAGGAGCTCACTACATACAGATTATACAGTCACCACTAGGGGGAGCTCACTACATACAGATTATACTGTCACCACTAGGAGGAGCTCACTACATACAGATTATACTGTCACCACTAGGAGGAGCTCTCTACATACAGATTATACAGTCACCACTAGTAGGAGCTCACTACATACAGATTATACAGTCACCACTAGAGAGAACTTACTACATACAGATTATACAGTCACCACTAGGAGGAGCTCACTACATACAAATTATACAGTCACCACTAGGAGGAGCTCACTACATACAGATTATACAGTCAGCAGTTGAGGGAGCTCATTACATACAGATTATACAATCACCACTAGAGAGAGCTCAGTACATACAGATTATACTGTCACCACTAGGAGGAGCTCACTACATACAGATTATACTGTCACCACTAGGAGGAGCTCTCTACATACAGATTATACAGTCACCACTAGGAGGAGCTCACTACATACAGAGTATACAGTCACTACTAGAGTGAGCTCATTACATACAGATTATGCAGGCACCACTAGGGGGAGCTCACTACATACAGATTATACAGTCACCACTAGAGGGCGCCAATTACATACAGATTATACAGTCAACACTAGGAGGAGCTCACTACATACAGATTATACAGTCACCACTAGGGGGAGCTCACTACATACAGATTATACAGTCACCACTAGGGGGAGCTCACTACAAACAGATTATACAGTCGCCACTAAAGTGAGCTCACTACATACAGATTACACAGTCACCACTAGGGGGAGCTAAATAAATACAGATTATACAGTCACCACTAGGGGGAGCTCATTACATACAGATTATACAGTCACCCCTAGGAGGAGCTCACTACATACAGATTATACAGTCACCAGGAGGTGCTCACTACATATAGATTATACAGTCACCACTAGGGGGAGCTCACTACATACAGATTATACAGTCACCACTAGAGGGAGCTCACTACATACAGATTATACAGTCACCACTAGAGGGACCTCACTACATACAGATTATACAGTCACCACTAGGGGGAGCTCACTACATACAGATTATACAGTCGCCACTAGGGGGAGCTCTCTACATACAGATTATACAGTCACCACTAGAGGGAGCTCACTACATACAGATTATACAGTCACCACTAGAGGGAGCTCACTACATACAGACTATACAGTCACCAGTAGAGGGAGCTCACTACATACAGATTATACAGTCACCACTAGAGGGAGCTCACTACATACAGATTATACAGTCACCACTAGAGGGAGCTCACTACATACAGATTATACAGTCACCACTAGGGTGAGCTCACTACATACAGATTATACAGTCACCACTAGAGGGAACTCACTACATACAGATTATACAGTCAGCAGTAGAGGGAGCTCACTACATACAGATTATACAGTCACCACTAGAGGGAGCTCACTACATACAGATTATACAGTCACCACTAGAGGGAGCTCACTACATACAGATTATACAGTCACCACTAGAGGGAGCTCACTACATAAAGTTTATACAGTCACCACTAGGGCGAGCTCACTACATACAGATTATACAGTCACCACTAGAGAGAGCCCACTACATACAGATTATACAGTCACCACTAGAGGGAGCTCACTACATACAGATTATACAGTCACCACTAGGAGGAGCTCACTACATACAGATTATACAGTCAGCAGTTGAGGGAGCTCACTACATACAGATTATACAATCACCACTAGAGAGAGCTCACTACATACAGATTATACAGTCACCAATAGAGGGAGCTCACTACATACAGATTATACAGTCACCACTAGGAGGAGCTCACTACATACAGATTATACAGTCAGCAGTTGAGGGAGCTCATTACATACAGATTATACAATCACCACTAGAGAGAGCTCACTACATACAGATTATACAGTCACCACTAGAGGGAACTCACTACATACAGATTATACAGTCACCACTAGGAGGAGCTCACTACATACAGATTATACAGTCACCACTAGGAGCTCACTACATACAGATTATACAGTCACCACTAGGGGGAGCTCACTACATACAGATTATACAGTCACCAGAAGGGGGAGCTCACTACATACAGATTATACAGTCACCACTAGGGGGAGCTCACTACATACAGATTATACAGTCACCACTAGAGGGAGCTCACTACATACAGATTATACAGTCACCAATAGAGGGAGCTCACTACATACAGATTATACAGTCACCACTAGAGGGAACTCACTACATACAGATTATACAGTCACCACTAGGAGGAGCTCACTACATACAGATGATGCAGTCACCACTAGGAGGAGCTCACTACATACAGATTATACAGTCACCAGTACGGGGAGCTCACTACATACAGATTATACAGTCACCAGTAGGGGGAGCTCACTACATACAGATTATACAGTCACCACTTGGGGGAGCTCACTACATAAAGATTATACAGTCACCACTAGAGGGAGTTCACTACATACAGATTATACAGTCACCAGTAGAGGGAGCTCACTACATACAGATTATACAGTCACCAGTAGAGGGAGCTCACTACATACAGATTAAACAGTCACCAGTAGAGGGAGCGCACTACATACAGATTATACAGTCACCACTAGGAGGAGCTCACTACATACAGATTATACAGTCACCACTAGGAGGAGCTCACTACATACAGATTATACTGTCACCACTAGGAGGAGCTCACTTCGTACAGATTATACTGTCACCACTAGGAGGAGCTCTCTACATACAGATTATACAGTCACCACTAGTAGGAGCTCACTACATACAGATTATACAGTCACCACTAGAGAGAACTTACTACATACAGATTATACAGTCACCACTAGGAGGAGCTCACTACATACAAATTATACAGTCACCACTAGGAGGAGCTCACTACATACAGATTATACAGTCAGCAGTTGAGGGAGCTCATTACATACAGATTATACAATCACCACTAGAGAGAGCTCAGTACATACAGATTATACTGTCACCACTAGGAGGAGCTCACTACATACAGATTATACTGTCACCACTAGGAGGAGCTCTCTACATACAGATTATACAGTCACCACTAGGAGGAGCTCACTACATACAGAGTATACAGTCACTACTAGAGTGAGCTCATTACATACAGATTATGCAGGCACCACTAGGGGGAGCTCACTACATACAGATTATACAGTCACCACTAGAGGGCGCCAATTACATACAGATTATACAGTCAACACTAGGAGGAGCTCACTACATACAGATTATACAGTCACCACTAGGGGGAGCTCACTACATACAGATTATACAGTCACCACTAGAGGGAGCTCACTACAAACAGATTATACAGTCGCAAGTAAAGTGAGCTCACTACATACAGATTACACAGTCACCACTAGGGGGAGCTCACTACATACAGATTATACAGTCACCAGTAGGGGGAGCTCACTACATACAGATTATACAGTCACCACTAGGGGGAGCTCACTACATACAGATTATACAGTCACCAATAGAGGGAGCTCACTACATACAGATTATACAGTCACCACTAGAAGGAACTCACTACATACAGATTATACAGTCACCACTAGGAGGAGCTCACTACATACAGATAATACAGTCACCACTAGGAGGAGTTCACTACATACAGATTATACAGACACCACTAGGAGGAGCTCACTACATACAGATTATACAGTCAGCAGTTGAGGGAGCTCATTACATACAGATTATACAATCACCACTAGAGAAAGCTCACTGCATACAGATTATACTGTCACCACTAGGAGGAGCTCACTACATACAGATTATACTGTCACCACTAGGAGGAGCTCTCTACATACAGATTATACAGTCACCACTAGGAGGAGCTCACTACATACAGAGTATACAGTCACTACTAGAGTAAACTCATTACATACAGATTATGCAGTCACCACTAGGGGGAGCTCACTACATACAGATTATACAGTCACCACTAGAGGGCGCTCACTACATACAGATTATACAGTCACCACTAGGAGGAGCTCACTACAGACAGATTATACAGTCACCACTAGGGGGAGCTCACTACATACAGATTATACAGTCACCACTAGAGGGAGCTCACTACATACAGATTATACAGTCACCACTAGAGGGAGCCTCACTACATACAGATTATACAGTCACCACTAGGGGGAGCTCACTACATACAGATTATACAGTCACCACTAGGGGGAGCTCACTACATACAGATTATACAGTCACCACTAGAGGGAGCTCACTACATACAGATTATACAGTCACCACTAGGGAGCTCACTACATACAGATTACACAGTCACCACTAGGGGGAGCTCACTACATACAGATTATACAGTCACCACTAGGGGGAGCTCACTACATACAGATTATACAGTCACCAGTAGGGGAGCTCACTACATACAGATTATACAGTCACCAGTAGGGGGAGCTCACTACATACAGATTATACAGTCACCACTAGGGGGAGCTCACTACATACAGATCATACAGTCACCACTAGAGGGAGCTCACTACATACAGATTATACTGTCACCACTAGGAGGAGCTCTCTACATACAGATTATACAGTCACCACTAGGAGGAGCTCACTACATACAGAGTATACAGTCACTACTAGAGGAAACTCATTACATACAGATTATGCAGTCACCACTAGGGGGAGCTCACTACATACAGATTATACAGTCACCACTAGAGGGAGCTCATTACATACAGATTATACAGTCAACACTAGGAGGAGCTCACTACAGACAGATTATACAGTCACCACTAGGGGGAACTGACTACATACAGATTATACAGTCACCACTAGAGGGAGCTCACTACATACAAATTATACAGTCACCACTAGAGGGACCTCACTACATACAGATTATACAGTCACCACTAGGGGGAGCTCACTACATACAGATTATACAGTCACCACTAGGGGGAGCTCACTACATACAGATTATACAGTCACCACTAGAGGGAGCTCACTACAAACAGATTATACAGTCACAAATAAAGTGAGCTCACTACATACAGATTACACAGTCACCACTAGGGGGAGCTCACTACATACAGATTATACAGTCACCACTAGGGGGAGCTCACTACATACAGATTATACAGTCACCAGTAGGGGGAGCTCACTACATACAGATTATACAGTCACCACTAGGGGGAGCTCACTACATACAGATTATACAATCACCACTAGAGAGAGCTCACTACATACAGATTATACAGTCACCAATAGAGGGAGCTCACTACATACAGATTATACAGTCACCACTAGAGGGAACTCACTACATACAGATTATACAGTCACCACTAGGAGGAGCTCACTACATACAGATTATACAGTCACCACTAGGAGGAGCTCACTACATACAGATTATACAGTCACCACTAGGGGGAGCTCACTACATACAGATTATACAGTCACCAGTAGGGGGAGCTCACTACATACAGATTATACAGTCACCACTAGGGGGAGCTCACTACATACAGATTATACAGTCACCACTAGAGGGAGCTCACTACATACAGATTATACAGTCACCACTAGAGGGAGCTCACTACATACAGATTATACAGTCACCAATAGAGGGAGCTCACTACATACAGATTATACAGTCACCACTAGAGGGAACTCACTACATACAGATTATACAGTCACCACTAGGAGGATCTCACTACACACAGATTATACAGTCACCACTAGGAGGAGCTCACTACATACAGATTATACAGTCACCAGTATGGGGAGCTCACTACATACAGATTATACAGTCACCAGTAGGGGGAGCTCACTACATACAGATTATACAGTCACCACTTGGGGGAGCTCACTACATACAGATCATACAGTCACCACTAGAGGGAGCTCACTACCTACAGATTATACTGTCACCACTAGGAGGAGCTCTCTACATACAGATTATACAGTCACCACTAGGAGGATCTCATTACATACAGAGTATACAGTCACTACTAGAGTGAGCTCATTACATACAGATTATGCAGTTAACACTAGGAGGAGCTCACTACAGACAGATTATACAGTCACCACTAGGGGGAACTCACTACATACAGATTATACAGTCACCACTAGAGGGAGCTCACTACATACAGATTATACAGTCACCACTAGATAGAACTCACTACATACAGATTATACAGTCACCACAAGAGGGAGCTCACTACATACAGATTATACAGTCAGCAGTTGAGGGAGCTCATTACTTACAGATTATACAATCACCACTAGAGAAAGCTCACTACATACAGATTATACTTTCACCACTAGGAGGAGCTCACTACATAAAGATTATACTGTCACCACTAGGAGATGCTCTCTACATACAGATTATACAGTCACCACTAGGAGGAGCTCACTACATACAGAGTATACAGTCACTACTAGAGTAAACTCATTACATACAGATTATGCAGTCATCACTAGGGGGAGCTCACTACATACAGAATATACAGTCACCACTAGAGGGACCTCACTACATACAGATTATACAGTCACCACTAGGGGGAGCTCACTACATACAGATTATACAGTCACCACTAGGGGGAGCTCACTACATACAGATTATACAGCCACCACTAGAGGGAGCTCACTACAAACAGATTATACAGTCACAAGTAAAGTGAGCTCACTACATACAGATTACACAGTCACCACTAGGGGGAGCTCACTACATACAGATTATACAGTCACCACTAGAGGGAGCTCACTACATACAGATTATACAGTCACCACTAGAGGGAGCTCACTACATACAGATTATACAGTCACCACTAGAGAGAGCTCACTACATACAGATTATACAGTCACCACTAGGGGGAGCTCACTACATACAGATTATACAGTCACCACTAGGAGGAGCTCACTACATACAGGTTATACAGTCACCAGTACGGGGAGCTCACTACATACAGATTATACAGTCACCAGTAGGGGGAGCTCACTACATACAGATTATACAGTCACCACTTGGGGGAGCTCACTACATACAGATTATACAGTCACCACTAGAGGGAGCTCACTACATACAGATTATACAGTCACCAGTAGAGGGAGCTCACTACATACAGATTAAACAGTCACCAGTAGAGGGAGCTCACTACATACAGATTATACAGTCACCACTAGGAGGAGCTCACTACATACAGATTATACAGTCACCACTAGGAGGAGCTCACTACATACAGATTATACTGTCACCACTAGGAGGAGCTCACTACATACAGATTATACTGTCACCACTAGGAGGAGCTCACTACATACAGATTATACTGTCACCACTAGTAGGAGCTCACTACATACAGATTATACAGTCACCACTAGAGGGAACTCACTACATACAGATTATACAGTCACCACTAGGAGGAGCTCACTACATACAGATTATACAGTCACCACTAGGAGGAGCTCACTACATACAGATTATACAGTCAGCAGTTGAGGGAGCTCATTACTTACAGATTATACAATCACCACTAGAGAAAGCTCACTACATACAGATTATACTGTCACCACTAGGAGGAGCTCACTACATAAAGATTATACTGTCACCACTAGGAGATGCTCTCTACATACAGATTATACAGTCACCACTAGGAGGAGCTCACTACATACAGAGTATACAGTCACTACTAGAGTAAACTCATTACATACAGATTATGCAGTCATCACTAGGGGGAGCTCACTACATACAGAATATACAGTCACCACTAGAGGGACCTCACTACATACAGATTATACAGTCACCACTAGGGGGAGCTCACTACATACAGATTATACAGTCACCACTAGGGGGAGCTCACTACATACAGATTATACAGCCACCACTAGAGGGAGCTCACTACAAACAGATTATACAGTCACAAGTAAAGTGAGCTCACTACATACAGATTACACAGTCACCACTAGGGGGAGCTCACTACATACAGATTATACAGTCACCACTAGGGGGAGCTCACTACATACAGATTATACAGTCACCACTAGGGGGAGCTCACTACATACAGATTATACAGTCACCACTAGGGGGAGCTCACTACATACAGATTATACAATCACAACTAGAGAGAGCTCACTACATACAGATTATACAGTCACCAATAGAGGGAGCTCACTACATACAGATTATACTGTCACCACTAGAGGGGGAGCTCACTACATACAGATTATACAGTCACCACTAGGGGGAGCTCACTACATACAGATTATACAATCACCACTAGAGAGAGCTCACTACATACAGATTATACAGTCACCAATAGAGGGAGCTCACTACATACAGATTATACAGTCACCACTAGAGGGAACTCACTACATACAGATTATACAGTCACCACTAGGAGGAGCTCACTACATACAGATTATACAGTCACCACTAGGAGGAGCTCACTACATACAGATTATACAGTCACCACTAGGGGGAGCTCACAACATACAGATTATACAGTCACCAGTAGGGGGAGCTCACTACATACAGATTATACAGTCACCACTAGGGGGAGCTCACTACATACAGATTATACAGTCACCACTAGAGGGAGCTCACTACATACAGATTATACAGTCACCACTAGAGAGAACTCACTACATACAGATTATAAAGTCACCACTAGGAGGAGCTCACTACATACAGATTATACAGTCACCACTAGGAGGAGCTCACTACATACAGGTTATACAGTCACCAGTACGGGGAGCTCACTACATACAGATTATACAGTCACCAGTAGGGGGAGCTCACTACATACAGATTATACAGTCACCACTTGGGGGAGCTCACTACATACAGATTATACAGTCACCACTAGAGGGAGCTCACTACATACAGATTATACAGTCACCAGTAGAGGGAGCTCACTACATACAGATTAAACAGTCACCAGTAGAGGGAGCTCACTACATACAGATTATACAGTCACCACTAGGAGGAGCTCACTACATACAGATTATACAGTCACCACTAGGAGGAGCTCACTACATACAGATTATACTGTCACCACTAGGAGGAGCTCACTACATACAGATTATACTGTCACCACTAGGAGGAGCTCACTACATACAGATTATACTGTCACCACTAGTAGGAGCTCACTACATACAGATTATACAGTCACCACTAGAGGGAACTCACTACATACAGATTATACAGTCACCACTAGGAGGAGCTCACTACATACAGATTATACAGTCACCACTAGGAGGAGCTCACTACATACAGATTATACAGTCAGCAGTTGAGGGAGCTCATTACATACAGATTATACAATCACCACTAGAGAGAGCTCACTACATACAGATTATACTGTCACCACTAGGAGGAGCTCACTACATACAGATTATACTGTCACCACTAGGAGGAGCTCTCACATACAGATTATACAGTCACCACTAGGAGGAGCTCACTACATACAGAGTATACAGTCACTACTAGAGTGAGCTCATTACATAGAGATTATGCAGGCACCACTAGGGGGAGCTCACTACATACAGATTATACAGTCACCACTAGAGGGCGCCCATTACACACAGATTATACAGTCAACACTAGGAGGCGCTCACTACATACAGATTATACAGTCACCACTAGGGGGAGCTCACTACAAACAGATTATACAGTCACAAGTAAAGTGAGCTCACTACATACAGATTACTAAGTCACCACTAGGGGGAGCTCACTACATACAGATTATACAGTCACCACTAGGGGGAGCTCACTACATACAGATTATACAGTCACCAGTAGGGGGAGCTCACTACATACAGATTATACAGTCACCACTAGGAGGAGCTCACTACATACAGATTATACAGTCACCAATAGAGGGAGCTCACTACATACAGATTATACAGTCACCACTAGAAGGAACTCACTACATACAGATTATACAGTCACCACTAGGAGGAACTCACTACATACAGATTATACAGTCACCAGGAGGAGCTCACTGAGAACCTGTATACTAAGTCCGGTCAGTACAACAAGCACACCCTATCAGTACAATGATCACAGTCCAGTCAGTGTAACAAGCACACCCTATCAGTACAATGATCACACTCCGGTCAGTACAACAAGCACACCCTATCAGTACAATGATCACAGTCCAGTCAGTATAACAAGCACACCCTATCAGTACAATGATCACACTCCGGTCAGTACAAAAAGCACACCCTATCAGAACAACAAGCACACTCCCATCAGTACAACAAGCACACCCCATCAGTACAATGATCACACTCCGGTCACTAAAACAATCACACTCAGGTCAGTACAACAAGCACACCCTATCAGTACAACAATCACACTGCGGTCAGTACAACAAGCACACCCTATCAGTACAACAATCACACTGCGGTCAGTACAAGCACACCCTATCAGTACAACAATCACACTGCGGTCAGTACAAGTGATGTGTGTGCAGGCTGTCGCCAACATACAGATTACAGGGGCTTGTGGTCATGTCGTTCCACAAAAAAGGCCTGTTGATCAAATGAGGGACTTCTGCACAAACATCTCCGCACTTGTCGGGTCCTCCTTGAGGAAACCAGAGCTTCGCAGCCCTCCAACTTGTAATGCCGCACCGCCATCCCTTGGCATCTTCCAGCAGCTGCTGTAGCAGCGGAAACACATTGTGGTTTATACCCGCAGCACATTTCACAGAAACTTTCTGTGAATTATAACTATAGGGAAACCGCTAGAATTTCCATAGGTATAATTGACATGCTGCGATTTCCAAAAATACAACGGTTTTGGAAATCGCAGCATTTCCGCTGCTGGTATTTTTCTGCAGTGTGTGAACGGGATTTGCTAGAATCCCATCTACTTTGCAGGGTCTGTAAAACTCCGTGGTTTTTGCCACAGTGTTTACACTACATGGGGTCCCGGCCTTAAGGGGTTTTCTGGCCCAAAAGTGACTTTTCATTGTGATGACCTAGCAGTGGTTCCGGGGACTTGCACTGCCGCTCCTATTACTTAATTCTTGCTCCCTGTCCACCACTAGAAGCTTCTGGCACCCGGAGACTACTACAACAACTGATCTGTGCAGGGTCCGGGTGTTGGATCCCGACAGATCTTATAGTGATGACAATCCTGTGGATAACTCACCAGTATGAAAAATCAGTTTTGGGCCAGAAAACCCCTTGAAGGGCGCCGGTCTCCTCCATGTTGAACAGCCGCTCATTGGAATCATCCTGGCCTCTCTCAGACTTGATGGTGCGCTCTCTCCTGGACATGTGCTCCTCGTCTGACAACCCAAAAAGGCAACGATTCCTCCCAGCCACTGATCTCCTGTATCCTGCCGACTAAAGCCACGTTGTGTTGTCCGCGGGGGTTGGTTGTGCAATATCATTATATCTGTAAGAGCCGCTCAACACCTCAACACACCGGAACCAAAATGTTACTGAGCTCGATTGTAAAGGACACAGGTGACAAATGTCACAACAGGAAACATGCAGACACAACTTTCTGGAGGTTGTACGAGACGACTTCGCTCGCACTTGTGACACAGCTGGCGCGGGTCAGACAGGAACACCATGTAGCTGGAGAACTCCCCTACTTAGTCCAAACCTCAAGCTGGGATCACACCACGGAGTGTGGCAAAATAACTTCCCCCCGTGGTGCACACCATTACACCTCTCCACTTGTACCTGGCAAGAGAAAACAACACAACCAACACAGTACATAGTGGTAATACAGCCCTGCGGTGCAACGGCCAAACATCCATAACACTGAACACGCACAGGGGGCGCTATCCTAACCTGTATGAGACCATGAAGTGAGACAGTGGGGTCTGGAGAGAGAGAGAGAGAGGGGGGGTCTGGAGAGAGAGAGGAGGGGTCAGGAGGGAGAGAGGAGGGGTCTGGAGGGAGAGAGAGGAGGGGTCTGGAGGGAGAGAGAGGGGGTCTGGAGGGAGAGAGGAGGGGTCAGGGAGGGAGAGAGAGGAGGGGTCTGGAGAGAGAGGAGGGGTTTGGAGAGAGAGAGAGGAGGGGTCAGGAGGGAGAGAGAGAGGAGGGGTCTGGAAAGCGAGAGAGGAGGGGTCTGGAGAGAGAGAGGAGGGGTCTGGAGGGAGAAAGAGAGGAGGGGTCTGGAGGGAGAGAGAGAGGAGGGGTCTGGAGAGAGAGAGAGGGAGGGGTCTGGAGAGAGAGAGAGGAGGGGTCTGGAGAGAGAGAGGAGTGGTCTCGAAGGACAAAGAGAGGGGGGTCTGGAGAGAGAGAGAGAGAGGGAGGGGTCTGGAGAGAGAGAGGGGGGTCGGGAGGGAGAGAAAGGGGGGTCTGGAGGAATAGAGAGAGGAGGGGTCTGGAGGGAGAGGAGGGGTCTGGAAGGAGAGGAGGGGTCTGGAGAGAGAGAGAGAGAGGAGGGATCTGGAGAGAGAGGAGGTGTGATGATTCCACTTAAATATGGCTATAACTCAAAGCTGTATTTTGATCTCTGGGTATCGTATCTCCTTCTTACTTGAGTTCATAATGTGCGCAGCCCTAATCCTAATTGTATGTTATCAGTAGAGGTAACACTGTAACAATAGGGCTTTGTATCCATCCCAGAATGGCTCAATTGAATTCATACAAAGCCATGAGTGATCAAATAAACATGCATTGTCCAACCTGGGTTGGTAGATCAGACATGGTTGATAACATTGTATCATTTCACTTGGTCTCAGCTCTTTACAAAGAATCTGGACTTGAGTGCATTAATCAATCAGACTTGCCGTCGCCGGTGACCTCATTCTGGGTGGTGTCATCATATAAAAGATGAGGTAAGAGGTCAGTGAGAGAGATTACAGACAGACTTCCACTGAGAGGAGATTATGAAGATGATACTGTGAAGAGCATGCAGGCTGTGATGAGTTGCTGAGATGCTGGCGTTAATGCCGCTGCCTCCACTGGTTACCTCCACATGCTATGTGTGAGTGTTGGACTATAGAGCCACAGGAAGGAGATGTGTGGTAAAGTAATTATTTCACTTTTATTCCCTTTTATTTTATTGTACTGTATCTTGTAACTAGTAACTGTTAATGCTTGCATATATCTGTATATCTGTTCTGAACTGCATGTGTTAGATGTTAATACCAACCCATTTAGGGGTTAATAAATATATAAAATTTAGAAAGCTTATCTTGTATTTATCTTGTGAACCTGGCACTCACTGGCGGTGAGTGTGGTTTTTATGAAAGAGGTCTCAGGTGTGGGCCAAAGCGGTGTTGGCGCACTGAGGATCTTTCACAGGAGGGGTCTGGAGAGAGAGGAGGGGTCTGGAGAGAGAGAGTAGAGGGGTCTAAAGAAAGAGAGGGGAGGGGTCTGGAGGGAGAGGAGGGGTCTGGAGAGAGAGAGAGAGAGGAGGGGTCTGGAGAGAGAGAGAGGAGGGGTCTGGAGAGAGAAAGAGGAGGGGTCTGGAGGGAGAGAAAGAGAGGAGGGGTCTGGAGGGAGAGAGAGAGGGGGGGTCTGGAGAGAGAGAGGAGGGGTCTGGAGAGAGATGGGGGGTCTGGAGGGAGAGAGAGGAGGGGTCTGGAGAGAGAGAGAGAGAGAGAGAGGGAGGGGTCTGGAGAGAGAGGGGGACTGAAGGAAGAGAGGAGTGGTTTGGAGGGAGAGAGAGGAAGGGTCTGGAGGGAGAGAGGAGGGGTCTGGAGAGAGAGAGAGGGGGAGTCTGGAGGGAGAGAGGGGGGTCTGGAGAGAGAGAATGGAGGGGTCTGTAGGGAGAGAGAGGAGGGGTCTGGAGGGAGAGCGGGGGGTCTGGAGGGAGAGAGAGGAGGGGTCTGGAGGGAGAGCGGGGGGGGGTCTGGAGGGAGAGAGAGGAGGGGTCTGGAGGGAGAGCGGGGGGGTCTGGAGAGAAAGAGGAGGGTCTGGAGAGAGAGAGAGGGGGGTCTGGAGCGAGAGAGAGGAGGGGTCTGGAGAGAGAGAGGGGGGGGTCTGGAGGGAGAGGGAGGGGTCTGGAGGGAGAGGGTGGGTCTGGAGGGAGATAGAGGAGGGGTCTGGAGAGAGAGAGAGAGAGGAGGGGTCTGGAGAGAGAGGAGTGGTTTGGAGGGAGAGAGAGGGGGGGTCTGGAGGGAGAGAGGGGGGTCTGGAGAGAGAGAGAGAGGAGGGGTCTGGAGAGAGAGAGAGGGGGCATCTGGAGGGAGAGAGAGAGGGGGGCTCTGGAGAGAGAGAGAGGGAGGGGTCTGGAGAAAGAGGGGGGGTGTGAAAGATCCTCAGTGCGCCAACACCGCGTTGGCTCACACCTGAGTCTTCTTTCATATAAAACACACTCACCGCCAATGAGTGCCGGGTTCACAAGATAAATACAAGACAAGCTTTCTAAATTTTATATATTTATTAACCCCTAAATGGGTCGGTATTAACATCTAACACATGCAGTTCAGAACAGATATGCAGATGTACGCAAGCATTAACAGTTACTAGTTACAAGATACAGTACTTAAAATAAAAGGGGAATAAAGGTGAAATAATTACTTTACCACGCATCTCCTTGATGTGGCTCTATAGACCAACACTTACACATGCTCTGTCATGTGTGAATAACCAGTGGAGGCTTCTTGTCATGTGGCATTAACTCCTAGCATGTGGCATCACAGTATATTCCAGCCTGCATGCTCTCATCACAGTCTCTCAGTAAACTCTTGTAGTCTCAGCCCAATCTCCTCCCATTGCCTCTTACCTCATCTTTTATACCCTTTATGCCACCTCCCAGAATGAGGTCACCGGCGGCAGCAAGTCTGATTGAATAATGCACTCAAGTCCAGATTTTTTGTATAGAGCTGAGACCAAGTGGAATGATACAATGTTATCAGCCAGGTCTGATCTCCCTGCACAATGCATGTTTCTTTGATCACTCAGAGCTGTGTAGGAATACAATGGAGCCCTGCTGGGATGGATAGAAAGCCCTATTGTTCCAGGGTTGCTACTACTGCCAATATACACCTAGGCTTATAGCTGCGCACATTATGAATAAATGCAGGTAAGAAGGGAGATACTATACCCAGAGATCAAAATACATCTCTGAGTTATAGTCATATTTAAGCAGAATCATCACAGAGGGTCTGGAGGGAGAGAGAGGAGGGGTCTGGAGAGAGAGAGAGAGAGAGAGAGAGAGGGGAGTCTGGAGAGAGAGGGGGTCTGGAGAGAGAGAGAGGAGGGGTCTGTAGGGAGAGAGGAGGGGTCTGGAGGGAGAGAGGAGGGAGAGAGAGGAGGGGTCTGGAGGGAGAGCGGGGGGGTCTGGAGGGAGAGAGAGGAGGGGTCTGGAGGGAGAGCGGGGGGGTCTGGAGGTAGAGAGGGGGGACTGGAGAGAGAGAGGAGGGGTCTGGAGAGAGAGAGGAGGGGTCTGGAGAGACAAAGAGGGGGTTCTGGAGAGAGAGAGAGGGAGGGGTCTGGAGAGAGAGAGAGGGAGGGGTCTGGAGAGACAGAGAGGAGGGGTCTGGAGAGACAGAGAGGGGGGGTCTGGAGAGAGAGAGAGGGAGGGGTCTGGAGAGAGAGGAGGGGTCTGGAGGGAGAGCGGGGGGGTCTGGAGGTAGAGAGGGGGGACTGGAGAGAGAGAGAGGAGGGGTCTGGAGAGAGAGAGGAGGGGTCTGGAGAGACAAAGAGGGGGTTCTGGAGAGAGAGAGAGGGAGGGGTCTGGAGAGAGAGAGAGGGAGGGGTCTGGAGAGAGAGAGAGGGAGGGGTCTGGAGAGAGAGAGAGAGGAGGGGTCTGGAGAGACAGAGAGGGGGGGTCTGGAGAGAGAGAGAGGAGGGGTCTGGAGAGAGAGGAGGGGTCTGGAGGGAGAAAGGAGGGGTCTGGAGGGAGAGTGGGGGGGTCTGGAGGGAGAGAGGAGGGGTCTGGAGGGAGAGGAGGGGTCAGGAGTGGAGAGAGAATGGAGGGGTCAGGGGGAGAGAGAGAATGGAGGGGTCTGGAGAGAGAGAGAGAGGAGGGGTCTGGAGAGAGAAAGAGGAGGGGTCTGGAGGGAGAGGAGGGGTCAGGAGAGAGAGAGAGAATGGAGGGGTCTGGAGAGAGAGAGAGAGGGAGGGGTCTGGAGAGAGAAAGAGGAGGGGTCTGGAGAGAGAGGGGGGTCTGGAGGAAGAGAGAGGGAGGGGTCTGGAGAGAGAGATAGAGAGAGAGAGAGGAGGAGTCTGGAGAGAGAGGGGGTCTGGAGAGAGAGAGAGGGGGGGGTCTGGAGGGAGAGAGAGGAGGGGTCTGGAGGGAGAGCGGGGGTGTGATGATTCTGCTTAAATATGGCTATAATTCAGAGCTGTATTTTGGTCTCTGGGTAGCGTATTTCTCTCTAGTTCCATTTACTCATAATGTGCGCAGCTATAAGCCTAGTTGTATGTTATCAGTAGGGTAACCTTGTAACAATAGGGCTTTGTATCAATCCCAGCAGGGCTCCATTGTATGCATACACAGCCCTGAGTGATCCAAGAAACCTGCATTGTCCAGTCTGCACTGATAGATCAGATATGGCTGATAACATTGTATCATTTCACTTGGTCTCAGCTCTTTGCAAAGAATCTGGACTTGATTGCATTATTCAATCAGACTTGCTGCCGCCGGTGACCTCATTCTGGGAGGTGGCATAAAGGGTATAAAAGATGAGGTAAGAGGCAATGGGAGGAGTTTTGGGCTGAGACCATCACAGACTACAGAGTTATTACAGAGTTGTTACAGACAGACCATGAGGAGATTATGCTATGGAGTTGAGACAGACCATCACAGACTACAAGAGACTGAGAGAGATTTTTTGTGATGAGACTATTGGACTAATTCTGAGAGACTGTGATGAGAGCATGCAGGCTGGATTATCGTATTAATGCCACATGCTAAACAGCCTCCACTGGTTATTCACACATGACAGAGCATGTGTGAGTGTTGGACTACAGATCACATCAAGGACATGTGTGGTAAAGTAATTATTTAACCTTTAATCCCTTTTATTTTATTTGTACTGTATCTTGTAACTAGTAACTGTTAATGCTTGCATATATCTGCATATCTGTTCTGAACTGTATATGTCAGATGTTAATACCGACCCATTTAGGGGTTAATAAATATATAAAATTTAGAAGGCTTGTCTTGTATTTATCTTGTGAACCCGACACTCACTGGTGGTGAGTGTGGTTTTTATATGAAAGAGGACTCAGGGTGTGGCCACAGCGGTGTTGGCGCACGGAGGATCTTTCACATTGGTGGCAGCGTAGTGGGATCTTAGGATAAACGGCGTGTGTTGGTGACCTTTATCACTCACATGCTGGGGATTATGGTAATCCTATGAGACAAGCTCGGTATTAAAGCAAGCATTAAGATACAGTGAAAGTTTGATACAGTGCTGTTCCCCTCCCTTACTCTTTGTATTCTATCCTATCTTTTATATGGCAAATACCAGTGGATGGCTAGTGGGCTCAGAAGCAGAGCTCCAGAATTGCTGAACAAGGCTTTTTGAGATCCTGAGCGTATGGCTGAAATGGAGGCAGCCACAGCTATGCAGAGAATCAAGCAGAGTCCTGATTTTGGGGCTAGGCCAGGAAGTGCAGCAAGCAGCCCGGTCCCAAGGATTACTTCACCAGGAGAGACCAGTAACCCCAGTCTTGTAGGGGGAATGGTTTCATACTGGCAAATGGCCCTGCAGCAAGTAGGCACCAGTGACCCTAACACATACCTGCAGGTGTTGGACCGTTTTCTGGAAGCTGTAGAACAAGAACAGCAGGCAGCAGAACGGCAGGCCGATCGTGAAGCTGCAGAACGAGAACGGCAGTATCGGCTTGAGCTCAAAAGAATGGAGCTCTCCCAGCAGGCACAAACCACCCATGCGCAAACTCCAACAACCCTGCAGAGACCCTCAAATTGGAAGGAGAAGCCAGGCCGAAGTTCACCACAGCCGTCTGTCGTCAGGTCGGGTGAGACAAACTATGCCTCGGGTGGTCCCTCCCCTGTCCCAAGAGCTCTAGGCACCCTAGTGACCTTCCCCAAACCCCAAGGGGAGGTACGGCGGGGCCATGCCTGTAACCAGACAGGACATTTCAAGGAGGAGTGCCCCAACTACCCTGAGAACTTACCTGCTTCCCAAGCCACAGCAGGTGGCCCATCTGTGTATCTGGACTGGGGTGCAGGAAAAGGAATGCGGACTGTGGGACTATTGACTGATTTGCCTGCTAATGTACTGTTGGGGGCTGATTTAGGACCTATGATGTCCCAATATGGGGTGGGGAGCACCCCAATTTACTGTGATAAACTGTCTATGATTAATGCTAATAATGTGTCTGTCATATCTGCAGAGAGGGCCCGTAACCCCCTCTCTGAGATACTTCCCATGGCAGTCAATGTAAATGCTAATGAGTTGCCTTCAGCTGAGAGCAGGGAAGATGCCAATGAGCTTCCTGCAACCCAGCTCAGCAGAAATGTTATTGATGCTTTGTTCCCTCCGGTGCTAGGAGCCAATGAGACTAAGTCTGTAGACACACCTACATCTGTGGGGGGCGTCTCCCTCCCAGCTTGTTAATATGTCTACTGCAGATCTCATTGAGGCCCGGTGTGAATTAACAATTGCTAATGAATGTAATGTCAATGGAATTGCCAATGCTTGTTGTGAAAGTGTACAGGGTAGCTCTTCTGAGTCACTGGAAGCGACTTCTGCTATTTCGCCCAGTGCATCCGATGAGCACCCAACTGCTGACCATGTGCCAGGTGGTCAGGTAGGCTATGGGGATCTCATGGACGATTCAGGTGAGGGACAGACTGCTGGTAGTGCGGTGTTAGCCCGCAGCCAGAGTGCTACAAGGGTGGAGGGCGTTCCGACCTTTGAACCGTTGCCTACACCACCTGGAGTCGGTGCTGAGACTGCCATGACTAGCCTCACTCCCTTGAAGCCGGAGGAGTCCGGCCGGTATGAGACATACACGTCTCTTCTGTCCAGTTCTATTCCAGGAGCGCCCATGGCCCAAGTGCAGATGGCATGGGGTACTGGAGGTGTGATCCAAGAAGAGGGTATGTCCACTATATTACCTGTCAATGTATTGTGGGGGGATGGTTTGGGGAAGCATGATCTCAGTCATTTGTCACAAGGTATCCCCATCACCCACCCAAGTACAGGAGGAACAGGATGTAGGTTTGGAAGCAAAGGGGGAGGTGCAGAATCCCCTAGAACTCTCCCAACTAGCGGCTAGTGTGAGAGAGACCCTGAGAGACAGCCGGGATGGGGTCTCTAAACTGGTATCCCAAAGACCTGGGGTTATGAGTGTGGCTCCACAGGGTGCCAGCACTCAGAAAGCGGACCCAGAACACGCAGGAGGTAGCCAAGTGTACGTGGATCAGGGCCTGGGCCTTAGAAGTGTCCCTAGTCAGACTAGAGAGACAGAAGGGGCCGGCAGCTATGTAACATGCACCTCTCTTTTGTCTCACTCCAGCCAAGAGTTCAGAGGTGCTGTCCAAGCTGACCCTAGTCTGGACATATTGAAGGCGCATGGCGCTCAACCACCCTCGGAGTCTGACAAGGCCCGAGTCTGCTGGGACCCCGGGGGGAGGTGAGAGAGCCTTGGGGCCAGAGCCTGAGAAGCTGGAGGCGGAGGTGCTCTCAGAAGAGGGGCGTAGGCCCCTACTTCCTACAAGCCCCATCTAAAGGGGGAGGTGTGATGATTCTGCTTAAATATGGCTATAATTCAGAGCTGTATTTTGGTCTCTGGGTAGCGTATTTCTCTCTAGTTCCATTTACTCATAATGTGCGCAGCTATAAGCCTAGTTGTATGTTATCAGTAGGGTAACCTTGTAACAATAGGGCTTTGTATCAATCCCAGCAGGGCTCCATTGTATGCATACACAGCCCTGAGTGATCCAAGAAACCTGCATTGTCCAGTCTGCACTGATAGATCAGATATGGCTGATAACATTGTATCATTTCACTTGGTCTCAGTTCTTTGCAAAGAATCTGGACTTGATTGCATTATTCAATCAGACTTGCTGCCGCCGGTGACCTCATTCTGGGAGGTGGCATAAAGGGTATAAAAGATGAGGTAAGAGGCAATGGGAGGAGTTTTGGGCTGAGACCATCACAGACTACAGAGTTATTACAGAGTTGTTACAGACAGACCATGAGGAGATTATGCTATGGAGTTGAGACAGACCATCACAGACTACAAGAGACTGAGAGAGATTTTTTGTGATGAGACTATTGGACTAATGCTGAGAGACTGTGATGAGAGCATGCAGGCTGGATTATTGTATTAATGCTACATGCTAAACAGCCTCCACTGGTTATTCACACATGACAGAGCATGTGTGAGTGTTGGACTACAGAACCACATCAAGGACATGTGTGGTAAAGTAATTATTTCACCTTTAATCCCTTTTATTTTATTTGTACTGTATCTTGTAACTAGTAACTGTTAATGCTTGTATATATCTGCATATCTGTTCTGAACTGTATATGTTAGATGTTAATACCGACCCATTTAGGGGTTAATAAATATATAAAATTTAGAAAGCTTGTCTTCTATTTATCTGGTGAACCCGACATTCGCTGGCGGTGAGTGTGGTTTTATATGAAAGAAGACTCAGGTGGGGCCACAGTGGTGTTGGCGCACTGAGGATCTTTCACAGGGGGGGGTCTGGAGAGACAGAGAGGAGGGGTCTGGAGAGAGAGAGGAGGGGTCTGGAGAGACAGAGAGGGGGGGTCTGGAGAGAGAGAGAGGGAGGGGTCTGGAGAGAGAGAGGGAGGGGTATGGAGAGACAGAGAGGGGGGGGTCTGGAGAGAGAGAGAGGAGGGGTCTGGAGAGAGAGAGAGGAGGGGTGTGATGATTCTGCTTGTATATGGCTATAATTCAGAGCGGTATCTTGGTCTCTGGGTAGCGTATTTCTCTCTAGTTCCATTTATTCATACTGTGCGCAGCTATAAGCCTAGGTGCATATTGGCAGTAGTGGCCAGGCTGGAACAATAGGGCTTTGTATCAATCACAGCAGGGCCCCATTGTACTCCTACACAGCCCTGAGTGATCAAACAATAGGGCATTGTTCCAGCCTGGGCTGTTAGATCAGATATGCCTGATAATATTGTATCATTCCATTTGGTCTCATCTACATACAAAGGGTCTGGACTTGATTGCATTAACTCATCAGACGTGCTGCCGCCGGTGACCTCATTCTGGGAGTTGGCATAAAGGGTATAAAAGATGAGGTAAGAGATCATGTTAGAGAGACTGTGCTGATATAATGCTATGGAGATTATGCTATGGAGATTGGGCTGAGACCATCACAGACTAGGGAGTTGACACAGACAGACCATGAGGAGAGGCTGCTGTGATGAGATTCTGTTGAGACTACTGGACTAATGCTGAGAGACTGTTATGAGAGCATGCAGGCTGGATTATCGTATTAATGCCACATGCTGAAAAGCCTCCACTGGTGATCTCCACATGCTATGTGTGAGTGTTGGACTATAGAACCACATCAAGGACATGTGTGGTAAAGTAACTATTTCACCTTTATCCCTTTTATTTTATTTGTACTGTATCTTGTAACTAGTAACTGTTAATGCTTGCATATATCTGCATATCTGTTCTGAACTGTATATGTTAGATTTTAATACCGACCCATTTAGGGGTTAATAAATATATAAAATTTAGAAGGCTTGTCTTGTATTTATCTTGTGAACCCGACATTCACTGGAGGTGAGTGTGGTTTTTATATGAAAGAAGACTCAGGGTGTGGCCAAAGCGGTTTGGCGCACTGAGGATCTTTCACAAGGGGTCTGGAGGGAGAGAGGAGGGGTCTGGAGGGAGAGAGAGGAGGGGTCTGGAGGGAGAGCGGGGGGGTCTGGAGGAAGAGAGAGGAGGGGTCTGGAGGGAGAGCGGGGGGGTCTGGAGGGAGAGAAAGGAGGGGTCTGGAGGGAGAGCGGGGGGTCTGGAGGTAGAGAGGAGTGGTTTGGAGGGAGAGAGAGGAGGGGTTTGGAGGGAGACAGGAGGGGTCTGGAGGGAGAGAGAAGGGGTCTGGAGAGAGAGAGGGGGGGTCTGGAGAGATAGAGAGGAGGGGTCTGGAGAGAGAGAGAGAGAGAGAGAGAGGGGTCTGGAGAGAGAGAGAGGGGGGTCTGGAGAGAGAGGAGGGATCTGGAGAGAGAGAGAGGGAGGGGTCTGGAGGGAGAGAGAGAGGAGGGGTCTGGAGAGAGAGAGAGAGAAGGGGGGTCTGGAGATAGAGAGAGGAGGGGTCTGCAGATAGAGGAGGGGTCTGGAGGGAGAGAGGAGGGGTCTGGAGAGAGAGAGAGAGAGAGGGGGGGTCTGGAGATAGAGAGAGGAGGGGTCTGGAGAGAGAGAAAGGAGGGGTCTGGAGGGAGAGAGAGAGGGGGGGTCTGGAGAGAGAGAGAGAGGAGGGGGTCTGGAGAGAGAGAGAGAGAGAGGAGGGGTCTGGAGGGAGAGAGAGAGGGGGTCTGGAGAGAGAGAGAGGGGGTCTGGAGAGAGAGAGAGGAGGGGTCTGGAGGGGGAGAGGAGGGGTCTGGAGAGAGAGGAGGGGTCTGGAGAGAGAGAGTAGAGGGGTCTAAAGAAAGAGAGGGGAGGGGTCTGGAGGGAGAGGAGGGGTCTGGAGAGAGAGAGATGAGGGGTCTGGAGGGAGAGAGAGGGGGGGGGGGTCTGGAGAGAGAGAGAGGGGGGTCTGTAGGGAGAGAGGAGGGGTCTGGAGGGAGAGAGAAGGGGTCTGGAGAGAGAGGAGGGGTCTGGAGAGAGAGAGAGGAGGGGTCTGGAGAGAGAGAGGGGGGGGTCTGGAGAGAGAGGGAGGGGTCTGGAGGGAGAGAGAGAGGAGGGGTCTGGAGGGAGAGAGGGGGGGTCTGGAGAGAGAGAGAGGGGGGGTCTGGAGAGAGAGGAGGGGTTTGGAGGGAGAGAGGGGGTCTGGAGGGAGAGAGAGGAGGGGTCTGGAGAGAGAGAGGGGGTGTCTGGAGAGAGAGAGGAGGGGTCTGGAGAGAGAGAGAGAGGGAGGGGTCTGGAGGGAGAGAGAGGGGGTCTGGAGAGAGAGAGAGGGGGGGTCTGGAGGGAGAAAGGAGGGGTCTGGAGATAGAGAGAGAGGGGGGGTCTGGAGAGAGAGAGAGAGACAGGGGTCTGGAGGGAGAGAGAGAGGGGGGGTCTAGAGAGAGAGAGGAGGGGTCTGGAGAGAGAGAGAGGTGTATGGAGAGAGAGAGCGGGGTCTGGAGAGAGAGAGAGGGGGGTCTGTAGGGAGAGAGGAGGGGTCTGGAGGAAGAGAGGGGGGGTGTGATGATTCCGCTTAAATATGGCTATAACTCAAAGCTGTATTTTGATCTCTGGGTATAGTATCTCCCTTCTTACTTGCATTCATTCATAATGTGCACAGCCTACTCATAGGAATATTGCTAATAGTGGCCGAACTGGAACAATAGGGCTTTGTATCCATCCCAGCAGGGCTCCATTGAATTCCTACACAGTCACGGCTGATCAAATAAACATGCATTGGTCAGCCTGAGCTGGTAGATCAGACATGGTTGATAACATTGTATCATTTCACTTGGTCTCATCTCCATACAAAGAATCGTGACTTGAGTGCGTTAATCCATCAGACTTGCTGTTGTTGATGACCTCATTCTGGGAGGTGGCATAAAGGGTATAAAAGATGAGGTAAGAGGTCAGTGAGAGAGACCATCACAGACTACAGGAGACTACAAGAGTTTTTACAGACAGACAGACCACTGTGAAGAGCATGCAGGCTGGATTGTTGTGTTGATGCCACAGGTTAAGAAGCCTCCACTGGTTATTTTACACATATCAGAGCATGTGTGAGTGTTGGACTACAGAACCAGAGCAAGGAGATGTGTGGTAAAGTAATTATTTCACTTTTATGCCCTTTTATTTTATTGCACTGTATCTTGTATCTAGTAACTTTTAATCCTTGCATATATCTACATATCTGTTCTGAACTGCATGTGTTAGATGTTAATACCGACCCATTTAGGGGTTAATAAATATATAAAATTTAGAAAGCTTGTCTTGTATTTATCTTGTGAACCCAGCACTCACTGGCGGTGAGTGTGGTTTTATATGAAAGAGGACTCAGGGGTGGCCACAGCGGTGTTGGCGCACTGAGGATCTTTCACATTGGTGGCAGTGTAGTGGGATCTTAGGATAAACAGCGTGCGTTGGGGACCTTTATCACTGAGACGCTGGGGATTGTGGTAATCCTATGAGACAAGCTCGGTATTAAAGCAAGCATTAAGATACAGTGAAAGTTTGATACAGTGCTGTTCCCCTCCCTTACTCTTTGTATTCTATCCTATCTTTTATTTGGCAAATACCAGTGGATGGCTAGTGGGCTCAGAAGCAGAGCTCCAGAATTGCTGAACAAGGCTTTTTGAGATCCTGAGCGTATGGCTGAAATGGAGGCAGCCACAGCCATGCAGAGAATCAAGCAGAGTCCTGATTTTGGGGCTAGGCCAGGAAGTGCGGCAAGCAGCCCGGTCCCAAGGATTACTTCACCAGGAGAGACCAGTAACCCCAGCCTTGTAGGGTAAATGGTTTCATACTGGCAAATGGCCCTGCAGCAAGTAGGCACCAGTGACCCTCACACATACCTGCAGGTGTTGTGCCGTTTTCTGGAAGCTGTAGAACAAGAACGGCAGGCAGCAGAACGGCAGGCTGAGCGGCAGTATCAGCTTGAGCTCAAAAGGATGGAGCTCTCCCAGCAGGCACAAACCGCCCCTGCGCAAACTCCAACAACCCTGCAGAGACCCTCAAATTGGAAGGAGAAGCCAGACCGGAGTTCACCACAGCCGTCTGTCGTCAAGTCGGGTGAGACAAACTATGCCCCGAGTGGTCCCTCCCCTGTCCCAAGAACCCTGGGCGCCCGGGTGACCTTCCCAAAACCCCAAGGGGAGGTGCGGCGGTGCCAGGCCTGTAACCAGACAGGACATTTCAAGAAGGAGTGCCCCAACTACCCTGAGAACTTCGCGGCTTCCCAAGCCCCAGCAGGTGGCCCATCTGTGTATCTGGACTGGGGTGCAGGAAAAGGAATGCGGACTGTGGGACTATTGACTGATTTGCCTGCTAATCTACTGTTGGGGACAGATTTGGGGTCTATGATGTGCCAATATGAGGTGGGGGCCACTCCAGCTCCCTGTGATCAGCTGTCTGTCCAGGCTGATATGTCTGACATTGTACCTGCAGAGGGGGCTGATAACACTCCCTCTGAAATGTCTCCTCATACATTCTGTGTAAATGCTAATGAGTTGCCTTCAGCTGAGAGCAGGGAAGATGCAAACGAGCTTCCTGCAACCCAGCTCAGCAAAAGTGTTATTGATGCTTTGTTCACCCCCGTGCTAGGAGCCAATGAGACTTTGTCTGTAGACACACCCAAATCTGCAGGGGCGTCTCCCTCCCAGCTTGTTAATATGTCTACTGCAGATCTCATTGAGGCCCAGTGTGAATTAACAATTGCTAATGAAGGTACTGTCAATGTAATTGCCAATGCTTGTTGTGAAAGTGTACAGGGTAGCTCTTCTGAGTCACTGGAAGCGACTTCTGCTATTTCGCCCAGTGCATCCAATAAGCACCCAACTGCTGACCATGTGCCAGGTGGTCAGGTAGGCTATGTGGATCTCATGGCCGATCCAGGTGAGGGACGGACTGCTGGTAGTGCGGTGTCAGCCCGCAGCCAGAGTGCTAAAAGGGTGGAGGGCGTTCCGACCCTTGAACCGTTGCCTACACCACCTGGAGTCGGTGCTGAGACCACCATGACTAGCCTCACTCCCTTGAAGCCGGAGGAGTCCGGCCAATATGAGACATACACGTCTCTTCTGTCCAGTTCTATTCCAGGAGTGCCCATGGCCCAAGTGCAGATGGCATGGGGTACTGGAGGTGTGATCCAAGAAGGGGGTATGTCAACTGTATTACCTGTCCATGTATTGTGGGGGGATGGTTTGGGGAAGCATGATCTCAGTCATTTGCCCAAGGTATCACCATCACCCACCCAAGTACAGGAGGAACAGGATGTAGGTTTGGAAGCAAAGGGGGAGGTGCAGAATCCCCTAGAACTCTCCCAACTAGCGGCTAGTGTGAGAAAGACCCTGAGAGACCGCTGGGATGGGGTCTCTAAACTGGTATCCCAAAGACCTGGGGTCATGAGTGAGGCTCCACAGGATGCCAGCACTCAGAAAGCGGACCCAGAACAGGCAGGAGGTAGCCAAGTGTACGTGGCTCAGAGCCTGGGCCTTAGAAGAGTCCCTAGTCAGACTAGACAGCCAGAAGGGTCCGGCAGCCATGTAACATGCACCTCTCTTTTGTCTCACTCCAGCCAAGAGTTCAGAGGTGCTGTCCAAGCTGACCCTAGTCTGGCCATATTGAAGGCGCGTGGCGCTCAACCACCCTCGGAGTCTGACAAGGCCCGAGTCTGCTGGGACCCCAGGGGAAGGTGAGGGAGCCTTGGGGCCAGAGCCTGAGAAGCTGGAGGCGGAGGTGCTTTCAGAAGAGGGGCGTAGGCCCCTACTTCCTGCAAGCCCCATATAAAGGGGGAGGTGTGATGATCCTGCTTAAATATGACTATAACTACTCCCACAGTCTCCTCACCCTGGGATGTCCCAGCAACTACATTCTGCTTCACCAGCACTCCTGGCAGAGCGGCATGAGAGGACCCCGGATGTTTCCAGCTTCTCAAGGAGTTCTGAGGTCAGTGGCTCTGCTCCCTCCTACACCGCTGATGAGTTGCAGCCTGTGGCCACAGAGCTGGTCTCTGTGGCCCCCCATCTACTATCTTCCCCCATCGCCCCTCCCCTCCATAGCTCAGGGGGGGATGGCGCGGTGGAAGGCGCTGGCGTAGGGGCTCCTCCGCCCCGCACTCCCAAGGATTATGGCTCCCCCCCTCCAGTCCTGTACCCCCAGAGCTGCATTCCAGGCCCATCTTCAGCACCATCATCCATGGCGGACCTTCTTCCTCAACTTACTACTAAACAAGACCTTAAAAGTATGGTTGCGGAAATCACAGCATCCTTCCGATCTGAAATTGCTACCCTCCGCACTGATTTACACTCCATTGCTAACCGAATGGACACGCTGGAGAATGACCATGACACTACCAGGGACTATGTTGCCTCACTGCATGATACTACCACTGAACAGGGTTCAGCTATACGGGACATGCAACGCCACTTGGAGGATCTTGACAACAGGGGCCGGCGCAACAATATACGCATCAAGGGACTCCCAGAGGCTGACCAATCTGAGGATCTGCCTGTTCTGCTGGAGGCTGTCTTCAACACTATACTGCAGGAGCCCCCGTCCCACAAAATTAAGTTTGATAGGGCACATCGAGCCCTTCGACCCAGAGGATCTTCCGCCACACCCCGTGATGTCATCTGCTGCCTCCACGACTTCACCCTTAAAGAGGCTATAATGAGCAAAGTGCGCAAACTCAAAGACTTCGAGTTTCAGGGAGCTCCACTACAATTCTATCAGGATCTGTCGCTAATCACCCTCCAGAAACGCCGCCATCTCCGACCCCTCCTCCAGATTCTTCAGGAGCACCAAATTCCTTACCGGTGGGGATTTCCGTTTGCTCTCATTGCTCGTAGGGATGGTCGCTCCGCTACGCTTCGCTCCTTTGCGGATTTGCCTCTCTTCTGTGACCTATTGGATGTTCCCCTGCCGGATTTAACAGACTGGGAGCTATTCTCTCCACCCCCCTCCCCCACCACCGGTTTGGCAACGATTGGAGCCCAGACGGCGTCATGCATCCTCCGCGGTGGTGACCACTCGGAGGCCCCGGCTGGAGACTGATCCCTGAGGAGGCTGCCCCCCCTTGAGACGTTCTCCCTTTTCTCGGTGGTGCTTTGGAATCTGCATGCCTTAATGTTATGTTTGCTTCTCTTTTTTTTTTTTTTAGGTCTACGGGTCTCATCTATTATGCTTATTATTGGATTGTTTTAGCGGAGTGGGGGCGGGGTGGGGTTCCGGTGACTCCCCTTCCTTCCTTCTTTTTACTGGTGGTTGGGGATCCACCGCCTCCCCTCCGACCTCCTGTCCACGCTCTCCCCCCTAAGGGGATACTTGGACTGTGCGGCCATTGATCCTGATTGGACCTCTGGCTGCCCTCATTGGTCCCCAGGCGAGTGACTTAGCCTCGCCCACAAAGTATTGTTTAACTGTTTTTATTTTTACTTTGTCATTTATGATGTCTTTTGCCTCCCTCCCTCCCTCTCTTTCCCCCCCCCCCCCTGATCTAGAGACCCTGCCTCGACTTTGGGTTCCTGTTTGTGGATTGCCCTTTTGCCTCTCCGAGGGAAACTTGCCAGCGTCATGTGAGATGGGTGAGCTTATTGCAATCTGCCACTGTCCTCCAATCCTGGGTCCCAATGGTTAGGTGCGTGACAATTAATGTCAAGGGCCTGGGTTCCAACATTAAAAGGCGCCATGTCCTTAGAGAACTCCGCTCCTTACGAGCGGATGTGGCGTTTCTTCAGGAGACTCATTTTGACCGCGCTGGTACTTTTGCCTTCGCTAAGCATTATTTTCCCGTAGCTTTTTCAGCCTTCCACAATCGACGCAGAGCTGGGGTGGCTATCCTTCTTTCTCGATCCTGCCCAATTACAGTGACGACTTCCCACATAGACCCAGGTGGCCGGTTTGTTATCTTGGAGGGGCTCCTTTATGGTGCCCCGATTGTTTTATGCAATGTCTATGCCCCCAATTCAGCACAGATCCCGTTCTTGCGCCGGGTATTCTCCCGTCTGCGCGCTCTCCCACCATCAGCTTGGCTGGTGGGGGGAGACTTTAACATGGTCTTCTCTGAACGGGCGGATCGTCTGGCGTTACCCCAGGGCCCAACCCCCCATAGGTTGGCCCAACTTGCAAGGGAGTTCCGCAGGCTGATCCGCGCCCACTCTTTGTATGACCTTTGGCGAGTGGACAATCCTACGGCGCGCTCCTACACCTTCTTTTCTCACCCTCATAACACTCACACCCGCATTGACTACTTCTTTGGAAATGCTCCCGCTCTTCGTTTGCTTAGGGACACGAACATTGGCCCTCTCACCTGGTCTGATCATTCCCCAGTCGTGGTTACCTTATCTACGACTCCAGTGCCTACTCGCCAATGTCATTGGCGTCTTAACGAAACACTGCTCAATTCGCCGACCTCCCTCGAGACCCTGCGCACACACTTGATAGATTATTTTAGGGACAACTTAGGCTCGGTAGACTCTCTTGCCATTCTCTGGGAAGCCCATAAGGCGGTCATGAGAGGATGCTGTATCGCATTGGCTTCTAGGCTTAAAAGGGACAGACAGGCCCAGGAACAGCTCCTCCAAGCCCGTATTCGGTCCCTTACAACGACTTTGGCAGCGCATCCATCCCTGGGGGTTCTTCGCCGTTTGGTCCTGGCCCGGGCGGACCTCCGTGATTTGGAGACCCGCCATGTGGAACGACTTCTCCTTTATACCCGTCAGCGGTTTTTTGAACGAGGTAATAAATCTCATACCCTCCTGGCAGGAACCCTCAGGGATCATCGGGCCTCTTCCACACCACACTCTGTCCGTGACCCCGCGGGTACTCTTCAACATCACCCTGATGCTGTGGCGCTGGCGTTCCACTCTTACTACTCTAAGCTGTATGACTTACCCCCCCCCACGAGCACTACTCCCTGGGGATGACTCAACACTACTGGAAGACTATTTAAAGGATTGTTGTCTCCCACGCCTTCCTCCTGAGGCCCTAACCTCCCTGAACACCCCCATCACCAGGGAGGAACTAGAAGGGGTCCTGAAGGACCTCCCAAATGGGAAAGCCCCAGGCCCAGATGGGTTCACTTACAATTATTATAAGGTTTTCCAGGGTGAACTCTCTGCTCATCTATTGTCCCTCTTCAATTCCTTCCTTTCAGGTTCCCCTATACCCCCGACTATGCTCTCTTCACTACTCACATTGGTCCCTAAACCGGGTAAGGACTTGCAGGATTGTGCTAACTACCGACCGATTGCTTTGCTGAACACGGACCTGAAACTTTTCACCAAACTCTTAGCCAATAGACTGAATGCTTGGCTCCCTCTGCTTGTCCATAAGGACCAGGTGGGATTCATCCCCTGTCGTCAGGGTGGTGACAACACCAGGAGGACTGTGGATTTGGTGGAGGTGGCCAATCATTATTCTACCCCCGGCCCTTCTCTTGAGCCTGGACGCTGAAAAGGCTTTTGACCGCATAAATTGGTCGTTTATGCATACTACGCTTAAGGCGTTCGGGCTTACGGGACCGTTTCTCACAGCTATCCAGGCCCTTTACTCCTTACCCTCAGCAGCAATTAAGCTTCCCCATGCATCTTCGCCCTTCTTCCCTATTCGAAATGGCACTAGGCAGGGTTGCCCCCTGTCACCCATCATATTTGCCCTCTGCATTGAACCGCTAGCGGCCAAGATTAGGCGAGACCCTAATATCAAGGGCATCATGGTCCAAGATAAGGAATTTAAGATATCTCTCTTTGCGGACGATGTACTCCTCACTCTCACCTCCCCTCATACTACCCTTCCAAACTTGCTGCGCTCGCTAGAGACCTATGGTGATCTCTCAGGGTATAAGGTGAACCCCGCGAAGACTGAGGCACTCCCACTTAACATCCCACGGGACCTTCTCCTTCTCCTCCGCAGTAATTACGATTTCCAGTGGCGGGAGTCCTCTATCCGCTACCTGGGAGTCCATATATCCACCTCCTATGCGACCCTCTACTCGGCAAACTACCCGCGGTTGTTTTGTGAGCTAAGAGCCCTATTGGACAAATGGCAACCCTTGCCTATCTCCCTTTTGGGGAGAATTGCTGCGGTCAAGATGACTCTCCTCCCGAAGCTACTGTATTTTTTCGAGACGCTCCCAGTCGCGATACCTCGGGGAGAATTACGGAACCTACAGAAAGCTATCTTCCAGTTTATCTGGAAAGCAAAACGACACCGAATACCTAGATCTGTTATGCTGGCGGATAGGGGGTCTGGGGGTATGGCTGTCCCACATCTGTTACATTATTACTGGGCGGCCCACTTACGCCATATCCCATTCTGGGCGACTATGCCAGCATACACCAGATGGGTGCAGATAGAGAAGCTATGGCTGGCACCCATGCATCCTAACGCGCTTCTGTGGGTCAGCTCCCCCCCCCACCCCCCCTGCCTCGTACCTGTTGGGCCCCATTCGGTTTACTAGATCTATCTGGTCTACCTGTTGTGCTAGATTCTCCCTGATGTCCCCGCGCTCATCTATGGTCTCCATACTATACAACCCCCTTCTCCCAGAGAGCCTGACTTCTGCCATGACTAAAGTGTGGTCTGAAGCTGGCCTTTACCGGATTGCTGACATGGTTGACCCTGGAACCTTGGAACTCAGGTCCTTTGCTTATCTTACAGCTAATCAAAACCTGCCAAGTACTGAATGGTTCCATTACTTGCAGGTGGTTCACTTTGTCCGCTCCCTCCATGGGTCTCTTAAGGTGTCACTCCCCACCGCTTTTGAAAAGATTTGCCGTGCAGGCACGTCCACTAGGGGCTTTATATCCTCTATTTACCAACTTCTTAACTCACAAACTACAGGCTCTCCTGTTAATCATCGCTATATGCTTAAATGGGAGGAGGCGGTGGGTAAACCCATCTCCCAGGAACAGTGGCGGATTGTATGGTCTCGGGCCCAGAAATCATCTCAGTGCATTACGTTTAGGGAAACGCAGTATAAGCTGTTGATGCATTGGTATCATACTCCGGCTCTCCTTCATACTTTAAACCCATTAGTTCCCCCATGGTGCTGGCGCTGTGGAGCTGCGGTGGGTACCCTGCACCATATCTTTTGGACGTGCCCTCTCATCCTCGGTTTTTGGAGGGAGGTCAGGACTCTGACGACTGCTCTCTTTTTGCAAGAGGTTCCTCTTGACCCTCTTCTTTATCTCCTGAACCTTCCCCCCAGACACCTGAGCAATAAGTCATCCAGGCTTTTCTTGCATCTTTGTACTGCAGCTAAAACTCTCATAGCTAGAAACTGGAAGAAGGTGAGTCCCCCATCTAGTCTTGAGCTTGTGGCTAGAATGAAGGATGTGAGGAGTCTTGAATACCTGACTGCTGGCCTACATAATTCACGGGAAGCCTTTGGGGCTATTTGGGCACCCTGGGACATGTATTGTACATTACAGGGTCTCTGATCTCTAGTCCTCTCCTTCCCTCCCCCCCCCTTCCCTTTGGTCCTACCCTTGTCTTCTTAACCCCTCCATTCCCCCCCTCCCTTGTTCACTGCTTAATTTAAATGCATATTGCTTAAGGGAGAGGAGGCAGATAGCCTCTATTTACCTCAATGCTTCCTGTTTGTTTGATTATTATTGTTTTTTTGTTTTTTCTTTATTCCTTGTTAATGAAAAATTTTTCAATAAAATTACAGTTATATAAAAAAAATATGACTATAACTCAGAGATGTATTTTGATCTCTGGGTATAGTATCTCCCTTCTTACCTGCATTTATTCATAATGTGCGCAGCTATAAGCCTAGGTGTATATTAGCAGTAGTAGCAACACTGGAACAATAGGGCTTTGTATCCATTCCAGCAGGGCTCCATTGTATTCCTACACAGCTCTGAGTGATCAAAGAAACATGCATTGTGCAAAGATCAGACCTGGTCATTTCACTTGGTCTCAGCTCTTTACAAAGGATCTGGACTTGAGTGCATTATTCAATCAGACTTGCTGCCGCCGGTGACCTCATTCTGGGAGGTGGCATAAAGGGTATAAAAGTTGAGGTAAGAGGCAATGGGAGGAGTTTTGGGCTGAGACCATCACAGACTACAGAGTTGTTACAGACAGACCATTAGGAGAGGCTGCTGTGATGAGCATGCAGGTTGGAATGCTGCTGCTTACTATGATCAGACTACAAGAGACTATTACTGAGAGATTGGGCTGAGACCACAAGAGTTTACTGAGAAACTGTGATGAGAGCATGCAGGCTGGAATATACTGTGATGCCACATGCTAGGAATTAATGCCACATGTTAGGAGTTAATGCCAAGAAGCCTCCACTGGTTATTCACACATGACAGAGCATTTGTGAGTGTTGGACTATAGAGCCACAGCAAGGAGATGTGTGGTAAAGTAATTATTTCACCTTTATTCCCTTTTATTTTATGGTACTGTATATTGTAACTAGTAACTGTTAATGCTTGCATACATCTGCATATCTGTTCTGAACTGCATGTGTTAGATGTTAATACCGACCCATTTAGGGGTTAATAAATATATAAAATTTAGAAAGTTTTTCTTGTATTTATCTTGTGAACCCGGCACTCACTGGCGGTGAGTGTGGTTTTTATATGAAAGAAGACTCAGGTGTGGCCACAGCGGTGTTGGCGCACTGAGGATCTTTCACACATCCGATAAGCACCCAACTGCTGACCATGTGCCAGGTGGTCAGGTAGGCTATGGGGATCTCATGGCCGATCCAGGTGAGGGACGGACTGCTGGTAGTGCGGTGTTAGCCTGCAGCCAGAGTGCTACAAGTTTGGGGGCGATCCGACCCTTGAACCGTTGCCTACACCACCTGGAGTCGGTGCTGAGACCGCCATGACTAGCCTCACTCCCTTGAAGCCAGAGGAGTCCAGCCGGTATGAGACATACACGTCTCTTCTGTCCAGTTCTATTCCAGGAGCGCCCATGGCCCAAGTGCAGATGGCATGGGGTACTGGAGGTGTAATCCAAGAAGGGGGTATGTCAACTGTATTACCTGTCCATGTATTGTGGGGGGATGGTTTAGGGAAGCATGATCTCAGTCATTTGCCCAAGGTATCACCATCACCCACCCAAGTACAGGAGGAACAGGATGCAGGTTTGGAAGCAAAGGGGGAGGTGCAGAACCCCCTAGAACTCTCCCAACTAGCGGCTAGTGTGAGAGAGACCCTGAGAGGCCGCCGGGATGGGGTCTCTGAACTGGTATCCCAAAGACCTGGGGTCATGAGTGTGGCTCCACAGGATGCCAGCACTCAGAAAGCGGACCCAGAACAGGCAGGAGGTAGCCAAGTGTACGTGGCTCAGGGCCTGAGCCTTAGATGTGTCCCTAGTCAGACTAAAGAGCCAGAAGGGTCTGGCAGCTATGTAACATGCACCTCTCCTTTGTCTCACTCCAGCCAAGAGTTCCGAGATGCTGTCCAAGCTGACCTTAGTCTGGACATATTGAAGGCGCGTGGCGCTCAATCACCCTCGGTGTCTGACAAGGCCCGAGTCTGCTGGGACCCCGGGGGAGGTGGGGAAGCCTTGGGGCCAGAGCCTGAGAAGCTGGAGGAGGAGGTGCTTTCAGAAGAGCCGGATTTGGATACAAAAAGATTTCCCAAACTTTAAACATCCCAAGGAGCACTGTGCAAGCGATCATATTGAAATGGAAGGAGTATCAGACCACTGCAAATCTACCAAGACCCGGCCGTCCCTCTAAACTTTCATCTCAGACAAGGAGAAGACTGATCAGAGATGCAGCCAAGAGGCCCATGATCACTCTGGATGAACTGCAGAGATCTACAGCTGAGGTGGGAGAGTCTGTCCATAGGACAACAATCAGTCGTACACTGCACAAATCTGGCCTTTATGGAAGAGTGGCAAGAAGAAAGCCATTTCTCACAGATATCCATAAAAAGCCACCTGGGAGACACCAAACATGTGGAAGAAGGTGCTCTGCTCAGATGGAACCAAAATCCAACTTTTTGGCCACAATGCAAAACGATATGTTTGGCGTAAAAGCAACACAGCTCATCCCCCTGAACACACCATCCCCACTGTCACACATGGTGGGGGCAGCATCATGGTTTGGGCCTGCTTTTCTTCAGCAGGGACAGGGAAGATGGTTAAAATTGATGGGAAGATGGATGGAGCCAAATACAGGACCATTCTGGAAGAAAACCTGTTGGAGTCTGCAAAAGACCTGAGACTGGGACGGACATTTATCTTCCAACAAGACAATGATCCCAAACATAAAGCCAAATCTACAATGGAATGGTTCCCAAATAAACGTATCCAGGTGTTAGAATGGCCAAGTCACAGTCCAGACCTGAATCCAATCGAGAATCTGTGGAAAGAGCTGAAAACTGCTGTTCACAAACGCTCTCCATCCAACCTCACTGAGCTCCAGCTGTTTTCCAAGGAAGAATGGGCAAGAACTGATAGAGACAACCCCAAGCGACTTGTAGCTGTAATCGCAGCAAAAGGGGGCGCTACAAAGTATTAACTTAAGGGAGCTGAATAATTTGGCACGCCCCACTTTCCAGTTTTTTATATTTTACAAAAGTTTAAACTATCCAATAAATTTCGTTCCACTTCACGATTGTGTCCCACTTGTTGTTGATTCTTCACCAAAAAATTTAAATTTTATATCCTTATGTTTGAAGCCTGAAATGTGGCAAAAGGTTGAAAAGTTCAAGGGGGCCAAATACTTTCGCAAGGCACTCTATCTGCATATCTGTTCTGAACTGTATGTGTTAGATGTTAATACCGACCCATTTAGGGGTTAATAAATATATAAAATTTAGAAAGCTTGTCTTGTATTTATCTTGTGGACCCAACACTCACTGGCGGTGAGTGTGGTTTTTATGAAAGAAGACTCAGGTGTGGACCAACGCGGTGTTGGCGCACTGAGGATCTTTCACAGGGGGTCTGTAGGGAGAGAGAGGGGGGGTCTGGAGAGAGAGAGAGGAGGGGTCTAGAGAGATAGAGGAGGGGTCTGGAGAGAGAGAGAGGAGGGGTCTGGAGAGAGAGAGGGGGGGGTCTGGAGAGAGAGAAAGGAGGGGTCTGGAGGGAGAGAGAGGGGGGGTCTGGAGAGAGAGAGAGGGGGGTCTGGAGAGAGAGAGAGAGAGGGGGTCTGGAGGGAGAGAGAGAGGGGGGGTCTGGAGAGAGAGAGAGGGGGGTCTGGAGAGAGAGAGAGGGGGGGTCTGGAGGGAGAGAGGGAGGGGTCTGGAGGGAGAGAGAGGGGGGTCTGGAGAGAGAGAGAGGGGGGTCTGGAGGGAGAGAGGGGGGTCTGGAGGGAGAGAGAGGGGGGTCTGGAGAGAGAGAGAGGGGGGTCTGGAGGGAGAGAGGGAGGGGTCTGGAGGGAGAGAGAGGGGGGTCTGGAGAGAGAGAGAGAGGGGGGTCTGGAGAGAGAGAGAGGGGGGGTCTGGAGAGAGAGAGAGGGGGGTCTGGAGGGAGAGAGGAGGGGTCTGGAGGGAGAGAGAGGGGGGTCTGGAGGGAGAGAGGAGGGGTCTGGAGGGAGAGAGAGGGGGGTCTGGAGAGAGAGAGAGAGGGGGGGTCTGGAGAGAGAGCAGGGGTCTGGAGGGACTAGAAGTGTCTGGAGGAGGACAGAGGAATCTTGAGGAGGACAGGGGGGTCTAGAGAGGGACAGATATGGATTTGGGGTGTCCCTGGTATTGAGCAGGATTGGGGGGGATAATTGTTGTCATTGCGGATGTTTGCCATTATCTCAGGCATCAGGCTGCTCTGGCTGAACTCGCCACATTCCGCGCTCCGGCCTCACGTGTCCAGGCTTGATGTTGACTTGCAGTCATTTCTCTGGAATCCGCAGCGCTCCTTCTCAGCTGTCCATCTTATCTCTAACATGGGTAAACCTCAGGATGACTCTGACTGTGTAAAGCATGATGGGAGTTGTAGTCTCAGAGTGATGCTGTCTGCAGACTGTGGATCTATAGGGTTAATGTGAGGAGAGGTTCACATGACTACAGACATTAACCCCATCCTGCCTGCCGCCTCACGTGTCTTCATCTCACTTTCTTTCCTGGACTCTCATCCGGTGACGATGGCGAGAAATTATTCGCATTCCAGGAAGGCAGCGAGGACAAGGCCAAGGTGCGTGATCCGCCCTGACACCATACAATGGAATCTGGGTCAGAGACGCCCCGCACCTGTGCCGCACATACCTGAGGCTGCTGTCACCTACCGCACATGGCGCAGCAAGCCGTAGATCCAGCACGGCAGAGGTCTAAAAGGTTAATGGCTTCGGGCGCCTACACGCGGACAATCTGCGGCTTGTTCCGGTTTTTATCATCCGTATTTCAGGAATGTTCACGCCATTAGGAGCCGGACGGGTCACATGACTGGCTAGAATGGGGCCTGGCGGTTTCCGCCATAGTGTCCGGCAATTTACCAAAGAGAGCACCTCGCTATTTCTGCAACGGTGCAAAACGCGGAAACACGGACAATGAAGGAGACGACGGCGCCATCTTACACTGATGTATTCTAGAAGTCTATTCATCTGCAGGTGTGAACAGGCGCCTACGCAAATACAGCGACAGTATGTATTACTGTATTATACGCAGAAGTCGTAACTGGTCAGTGCGACACCCATCATTCACTGTCACTGACAATGGATGATGGGAGTGATGACTCCTCTGCTGACAGTGGATGATGGGAGTGATGACTCCTGTGCTGACAGTGGATGATGGGAGTGATGACTCCTGTGGCTGGACAGTGGATGATGGGAGTGATGACTCTTGTGCTGACAGTGGATGATGGGAGTGATGACTCCTGTGCTGACAGTGGATGATGGGAGTGATGACTCCTGTGGCTGGACAGTGGATGATGGGAGTGATGACTCCTGTGCTGACAGTGGATGATGGGAGTGATGACTCCTGTGCTGACAGTGGATGATCGGAGTGATGACTCCAGCACTGACAGTGGATGATGGGAGTGATGACTCCAGCGCTGACAGTGGATGATGGGAGTGATGACTCCAGCGCTGACAGTGGATGATGGGAGTGATGACTCCTGTGTTGACAGTGGATGATGGGAGTGATGACTCCAGCGCTGACAGTGGATGATGGGAGTGATGACTCATGTGGCTGGACAGTGGATGATGGGAGTGATGACTCTTGTGCTGACAGTGGATGATGGGAGTGATGACTCCTGTGCTGACAGTGGATGATGGGAGTGATGACTCCTGTGCTGACAGTGGATGATGGGAGTGATGACTCCTGTGGCTGGACAGTGGATGATGGGAGTGATGACTCCAGCGCTGACAGTGGATGATGGGAGTGATGACTCCTGTGCTGACAGTGGATGATGGGAGTGATGACTCCAGCGCTGACAGTGGATGATGCGAGTGATGACTCCTGTGCTGACAGTGGATGATGGGAGTGATGACTCCTCTGCTGACAGTGGATGATGGGAGTGATGACTCCTCTGTTGACAGTGGACGATGGGAGTGATGACTCCAGTGCTGACAGTGGATGATGGGAGTGATGACTCCAGCACTGACAGTGGATGATGGGAGTGATGACTCCTGTGGCTGGACAGTGGATGATGGGAGTGATGACTCCTCTGTTGACAGTGGACGATGGGAGTGATGACTCCTCTGCTGACAGTGGATGATGGGAGTGATGACTCCAGCACTGACAGTGGATGATGGGAGTGATGACTCCTGTGCTGACAGTGGATGATGGGAGTGATGACTCCTGTGGCTGGACAGTGGATGATGGGAGTGATGACTCCTGTGGCTGGACAGTGGATGATGGGAGTGATGACTCCTGTGCTGACAGTGGATGATGGGAGTGATGACTCCTCTGCTGACAGTGGATGATGGGAGTGATGACTCCTGTGGCTGGACAGTGGATGATGGGAGTGATGACTCCTGTGGCTGGACAGTGGATGATGGGAGTGATGACTCCTCTGCTGACAGTGGATGATGGGAGTGATGACTCCAGTGCTGACAGTGGATGATGGGAGTGATGACTCCAGTGCTGACAGTGGATGATGGGAGTGATGACTCCAGTGCTGACAGTGGATGATGGGAGTGATGACTCCAGTGCTGACAGTGGATGATGGGAGTGATGACTCCAGCGCTGACAGTGGATGATGGGAGTGATGACTCCTGTGCTGTCCTGGCCTCCTGTGTCGGGTGTGTCGGGGGCGTGGCATCGCGGTGTTACCTGGCGCTACAGCCCGGGCGGGTCACTCTCAGCCCGGCATCTCTGGCGACATGACGGGAGACACTCAGCCATGAAGAAACAGGAGGGTGACCCGAGTCATGGTGACCCGCAGGCTGTCAGCCCGGCGCCCGCTGACCCTCTGCTGGGGGTTCTGCTGCCGCTGTTGCGGGTGTTGCTTCTGCTGCTGCCCGTCTATGTTTGCGGCCGGTTCGGGCTCGGACTTTCTTGGGTTCTATTCGGACTTTTCCTTTGGATTTTCTGGAACCGAAACAAGAAGTTCAAACTGGCCCGAATGCGGGCGGCCTGGGATCTGCTGGAGAACGAGGCCCTGGAGGTGACCCGCGGGCTGAGCACCCAACAGCTGCCTGCCTGGGTGAGTGAGGGGCGGAGCCGACAACCCGACGTCATGTAATGGGGTATAACATTATATATACATGTGTGGGGTCAGGCGAGGGGTATAACATTATATATACATGTGTCAGGGTCAGGCGAGGAGTATAACATTATATATACATGTGTGGGGTCAGGCGAGGAGTATAACATTATATATACATGTGTCAGGGTCAGGCGAGGGGTATAACATTATATATACATGTGTGGGGTCAGGCGAGGGGTATAACATTATATATACATGTGTGGGGTCAGGGGCGAGGAGTATAACATTATATATACATGTGTGGGGGTCAGGCGAGGGGTATAACATTATATATACATGTGTGGGGGTCAGGCGAGGAGTATAACATTATATATACATGTGTGGGGTCAGGCGAGGGGTATAACATTATATATACATGTGGGGGTCAGGCGAGGAGTATAACATTATATATACATGTGTGGGGTCAGGCGAGGAGTATAACATTATATATACATGTGTGGGGGTCAGGCGAGGGGTATAACATTATATATACATGTGTGGGGGTCAGGCGAGGGGTATAACATTATATATACATGTGTGGGGGTCAGGGGTTGTGGGGGAGGGGAGTATAACATTATATATACATGTGTCAGGGTCAGGCGAGGAGTATAACATTATATATAAGTTGTGTGGGGGTGGGGGGGGTTATATATATACATGTGTCAGGGTCAGGCGAGGAGTATAACATTATATATACATGTGTCGGGGTCAGGCGAGGAGTATAACATTATATATACATGTGTCAGGGTCAGGCGAGGGGTATAACATTATATATACATGTGTGGGGTCAGGCGAGGAGTATAACATTTATATACATGTGTGGGGTGGCGGGGGTTTTATATATACATGTGTGGGGGTCAGTATATATACAGGTGTGGGATAACATTATATATACATGTGTGGGGGTCAGGCGAGGAGTATAACATTATATATACATGGGGGGTCAGGCGAGGAGTATAACATTATATATACATGTGTGGGGGTCATTATATATACATGTGTGGGGGTCAGGATAAACATTATATATACATGTGGGGGTTCATGTGTCGGGTCAGGCGAGGAGTATAACATTATATATACATGTGTCAGGGTCAGGCGAGGGGTATAACATTATATATACATGTGTGGGGTCAGGCGAGGAGTATAACATTATATATACATGTGTGGGGGTCATTTTTCTGGGGGGAGTATAACATTATATATACATGTGTGGGGGTCAGGGCGAGGGGTATAACATTATATATACATGTGTGGGGTCAGGCGAGGGGTATAACATTATATATACATGTGTGGGGGTCATTTTCATGTGTGGGGTCAGGCGAGGGGTATAACATTATATATACATGTGTGGGGGTGGGGGGGCAGGTGGGGCGAGGAGTATAACATTATATATACATGTGTGGGGGTCAGGCGAGGAGTATAACATTATATATACATGTGTGGGGTCAGGCGAGGGGTATAACATTATATATACATGGGGGGTCAGGCGAGGAGTATAACATTATATATACATGTGTGGGGGTCAGGCGAGGAGTATAACATTATATATACATGTGTGGGGGTCAGGCGGGGGTATAACATTATATATACATGTGTGGGGGTCAGGGGTATAACATTATATATACATGTGTGGGGGTATTGTGGGGGTCGAGGGGTATAACATTATATATACATGTGTGGGGGTCAGGCGAGGGAGTATAACATTATATATACATGTGTGGGGGTCAGGCGAGGAGTATAACATTATATATACATGTGTCGGGGTCAGGCGAGGAGTATAACATTATATATACATGTGTGGGGGTCAGGCGGGAGTATAACATTATATTACTGTGGGGGGGAGTATAACATTATATATACATGTGTGGGGGTCAGGCGAGGAGTATAACATTATATATACATGTGTCAGGGTCAGGCGAGGAGTATACATTATATACATTTGGGTCACTTATATATACATGTGTGGGGGTCAGGCGAGGAGTATAACATTATATATACATGTGTGGGGGTCAGGCGAGGAGTATAACATTATATATACATGTGTGGGGGTCAGGCGAGGAGTATAACATTATATATACATGTGTGGGGGTCAGGCGTGGGGGAGTATAACATTATATATACATGTGTGGGGGTCAGGCGAGGAGTATAACATTATATATATTGGGGGGGGGGTATAACATTATAATACATGTGTGGGGGTCAGGCGAGGGGTATAACATTATATATACATGTGGGGGGTCAGGCCGAGGGGTATAACATTATATATACATGTGTGGGGGTCAGGCGAGGAGTATAACATTATATATACATGTGTGGGGTCAGGCGGGGTTATACATTTGGGGTCAGGCGAGGAGTATAACATTATATATACATGTGTGGGGGTCAGGCGAGGAGTATAACATTATATATACATGTGTGGGGCGGGGGGGGTATAACATTATATATACATGGGCGGGGGGGGGGGTATAACATTATATATACATGTGTGGGGTCAGGCGAGGGGTATAACATTATATATACATGTGTGGGGGTCAGGCGAGGGGTATAACATTATATATACATGTGTGGGGTCAGGCGGGGGGTATAACATTATATATACATGTGTGGGGGTCCGAGGAGTATAACATTATATATACATGTGTGGGGGTCAGGCCGGGGGGTATAACATTATATATACATGTGTGGGGTCAGGCGAGGAGTATAACATTATATATACATGTGTGGGGGTCAGGCGAGGGGTATAACATTATATATACATGTGGGGGGGGGGGGTTTTACATGTGTCAGGGTCAGGCGAGGAGTATAACATTATATATACATGTGTGGGGGTCAGGTCGAGGGGTATAACATTATATATACATGTGTGGGGTCAGGCGAGGGGTATAACATTATATATACATGTGTGGGGGTCAGGGGTATAACATTATATATACATGTGTGGGGTCAGGCGAGGAGTATAACATTATATATACATGTGTGGGGGTCAGGCGAGGAGTATAACATTATATATACATGTGTGGGGGTCAGGCGAGGGGTATAACATTATATATACATGTGTGGGGGTCAGGCGAGGGGTATAACATTATATATACATGTGTGGGGGTCAGGCGAGGAGTATAACATTATATATACATGTGGGGGGGGGGTATATATATACATGTGTGGGGGTCAGGCGAGGAGTATAACATTATATATACATGTGTGGGGGTCAGGCGAGGGGTATAACATTATATATACATGTGTGGGGTCAGGCGAGGGGTATAACATTATATATACATGTGTCAGGGTCAGGCGAGGAGTATAACATTATATATACATGTGTGGGGGTCAGGCGAGGGGTATAACATTATATATACATGTGTGGGGGTCAGGCGAGGAGTATAACATTATATATACATGTGTGGGGGTCAGGCGAGGAGTATAACATTATATATACATGTGTGGGGGGGTTCATTATATATATGTGTCGGGGAGGGAGTATAACATTATATATACATGTGTGGGGGGGGGGGTGATAACATTATATATACATGTGTGGGGTCAGGCGAGGAGTATATACATTATATATATATATACATGTGTGGGGGTCAGGCGAGGAGTATAACATTATATATACATGTGTGGGGGTCAGGCGAGGAGTATAACATTATATATACATGTGTGGGGGTCAGGCGAGGAGTATAACATTATATATACATGTGTGGGGTGTGTGGGGGTCAGGCGGGGGGTATAACATTATATATACATGTGTGGGGGTCAGGCGAGGGAGTATTAAATTTATATACATGTGTGGGGGTCAGGGCGAGGAGTATAACATTATATATACATGTGTGGGGGTCAGGGGGGGTATAACATTATATATACATGTGTGGGGGTCGGCGAGGAGTATAACATTATATATACATGTGTGGGGGTCAGGGCGAGGAGTATAACATTATATATACATGTGTGGGGGTCAGGCGAGGAGTATAACATTATATATACATGTGTGGGGGGTCATTTGTGTGGGGGTCGGCGAGGAGTATAACATTATATATACATGTGTGGGGGTCAGGCGAGGAGTATAACATTATATATACATGTGTGGGGGTCAGGCGAGGGGTATAACATTATATATACATGTGTGGGGGTCAGGCGAGGGGTATAACATTATATATACATGTTGGGGTTTGTGTGGGGTCAGGCGAGGAGTATAACATTATATATACATGTGTGGGGGTCAGGCGAGGAGTATAACATTATATATACATGTGTGGGGGTCAGGCGGGTGTGGGGGTAGAGGAGTATAACATTATATATACATGTGTGGGGGGGTATAACATTATATATACATGTGGGGTCGGAGGAGTATAACATTATATATACATGTGTGGGGGTCAGGCGAGGAGTATAACATTATATATACATGTGTGTCAGGGTCATATATATTGTGGGTTTTATATACATGTGTGGGGTCAGGGAGTATAACATTATATATACATGTGTGGGGGTCAGGCGAGGAGTATAACATTATATATACATGTGTGGGGGTATAACATTATATATACATGTGTGGGGGATATATATATATACATGTGTGGGGTCAGGCGGGGGGTATAACATTATATATATCATGTGTGGGGTCAGGCGAGGGGTATAACATTATATATATATGTGTACATGTGTGGGGGGGTTAACATTATATATACATGTGTGGGGTCAGGGGTTAACTTATATATACTGTGTGTCAGGGGAGTATAACATTATATATACATGTGTGGGGGTCGGGCGAGGGTATAACATTATATATACATGTGTGGGGGTCAGGGGGGTATAACATTATATATACATGTGTGGGGGTCAGGCGGGTATAACATTATATATACATGTGTGGGGGTCAGGCGAGGGGTATAACATTATATATACATGTGTGGGGGTCAGGCGAGGAGTATAACATTATATATACATGTGTGGGGGTCAGGCGAGGGGTATAACATTATATATATCATGTGTGGGGGTCAGGCGAGGTAGGTTATAACATTATATATACATGTGTCAGGGTCAGGCGAGGAGTATAACATTATATATACATGTGTGGGGTAGGGGGTATAACATTATATATACATGTGTGTGTTAACATTATATATACATGTGTCGGGGTCAGGGAGTATACTTATATTCTTGGGGCGTTCTTTTTCTGTGTGGGGGTCAGGCGGGGGGTATACATTATATATACATGTGTGGGGGTCAGGCGAGGGGTATAACATTATATATACATGGCAGGTGTATAGGTATATACATTATACCCCTGTGTCGGGGTCAGGCGAGGAGTATAACATTATATATACATGGGGGGTCAGGCGAGGGGTATAACATTATATATACATGTGTGGGGTCAGGAACCCCGCACATGTATATATACATGTGGTATATATATACATGTGTCGGGCGGGGGGAGTATACATTATATATACCATGTGGGGGGGGGCAATATATACATGTGACGGGGATAACATTATATATACATGTGTGGGCGGAGGGGGGGAGATACATTATATATACATGTGCGGGTCAGGCGAGGAGTATAACATTATATATACATGTGTGCAGGGTCGGGGGGGGTATAACGTTATATATACATGTGTCGGGGTCACCCCCGGCACATGTATATATAGGATGACTGTATATATACATGTGTGCCTCGCCGAGGACCCCACACACATGTATATATAATGTTATAGCTCCCGCCCGGACCCCCCACACATGTATATATAATGTTATACTCCCTCGCCTGACCCCCACACATGTATATATATATGTTATACTCCTCGCCTGACCCCCACACATGTATATATAATGTTATACTCCCCTCGCCCCCCCCCCGTATATATAATGTTATACCCTCGCCGACCCCGCACACATGTATATATAATGTTATACTCCTCGCCTGACCCCCACACATGTATATATAATGTTATACTCCTCGCCTGACCCCCACACATGTATATATAATGTTATACTCCTCGCCTGACCCCCACACATGTATATATAATGTGTATATACCCTGACACATGTTATATAATGTTATACTCCCTCGCCTGACCCCCCCCACATGTATATATAATGTTATACTCCTCGCCTGACCCTGACACATGTATATATAATGTTATACTCCTCGCCTGACCCCCACACATGTATATATAATGTTATACTCCTCGCCTGACCCCCCCCCATGTATATATAATGTTATACTAATGTTATATATATAATGTTATACTCCTCGCCTGACCCCCACACATGTATATATAATGTTATACTCCTCGCCTGACCCCCACACATGTATATATATATGTTATACCCCTCGCCTGACCCCCACACATGTATATATAATGTTATACTCCTCGCCTGACCCCACACATGTATATATAATGTTATACTCCTCGCCTGACCCCACACATGTATATATAATGTTATACTCCTCGCCTGACCCCACACATGTATATATAATGTTATACTCCTCGCCTGACCCCACACATGTATATATAATGTTATACCCCTCGTTCCTGACCCTGACACATGTATATATAATGTTATACTCCTCGCCTGACCCCACACATGTATATATAATGTTATACTCCTCGCCTGACCCCCACACATGTATATATAATGTTATACTCCTCGCCTGACCCCACACATGTATATATAATGTTATACTCCTCGCCTGACCCCCACACATGTATATATAATGTTATACTCCTCGCCTGACCCCACACATGTGTATATATAATGTTATACCCCTCGCCTGACCCCACACATGTATATATAATGTTATACTCCTCGCCTGACCCCCCATGTATATATAATGTTATACCCCTCGCCTGACCCTGACACATGTATATATAATGTTATACCCCTCGTCTGACCCTGACACATGTATATATAATGTTATACTCCTCGCCTGACCCCACATGTTTATATAATGTTATACTCCTCGCCTGACCCCCCCATGTATATATAATGCTATACTCCTCACCTGACCCCCCTCAAAGTTATCTAGTGTTATATAACATGTACAAGGATATAATATACAAATATTTAACGTGTGAGGATATGATGTATGGGGATGGCCGCCATGGTAAGTGGTGTATCCGATCCCCAGAATCTTTGACATCTGTTAGTTGTAGCTATAATGAACTTATAAGGTGTAATGTGGCATTATAACACTCGTACAGTCGGTGACCAGAGGGAACAGGGAATGGTGACTTGGTATGTAACCTACTCTGGGCTTCCTCGGGATATTGTGTGGCTGTGCCCACTTGTATATCTATATAAGGGAACACCTGTGGTAAAATGTATATATAATATAGACACCTGCCAACCAGCAGACTTCTGTGTGTGAACCCTCCGAACCTGTGACATCTTACTGACTGTAGTGTCGGTGTAATATCACATCAGAGCACGATGGTAATCCGTGGGGTGTCTCTGCTCTGCGCCTGTGCTCATCCTATGGTAATCTTTGTGCAGGTCGTATTTTGTGTGTCACGTGGCTGTTGTCACATTTAGGCTTCTTGATTGGGGGGTCTTTTATTAATTTATGTGTGTTAGTTTTTAGGACTTTAAGGTGTTTGCTCGGGTTAACACAGAGACAGTGATCACTACAGTCTGTATACAATTCTCACCACCCACCAGTGGTTCTTTCCATACCACCATATGGCATCACCTGACTAGCCTACCCATATCTGGACCAATACCTGAGGAAGGGACAAGCTCCCGAAACGTTAACGTTGTGAATAAACACTTTTTGCAGAGAAAAAAATGGAGTGCCGTCACATTTTTTTACATGGTTGTGAGATGGCGTCACCATTTCTCCTCGTACTGTCTTGTTTTCTATTGGAGGCCGTTGTTGGTCCCTGGGGTGCCACCCACTTTCTGCCCCGCCTCCTGCCTGGTGTTTGATTCTCAAGTCCGCTGCCTTGTCATATTGATGTATATAATGTGACGGTGACATCACATGTTGGCTTATGCCATTATAATAATAATACTTTACTGGGGAAATGTTTCAGTTTCCATCAGCTTCAGTTCGTACTTAGTGACAGTGGTATCAATTACCCTGCGGCCTAGGGAGGTGGGGGGAATTTATGCTTGGGAGTTATGGTCTTAATGGACTTGAAGTCAGCCTATCCCTCCATCTCTTCATCCTTCCATCTCTTCCTCTCTATCCCTCCATCTCTTTATCTCTCCATCGCTTCATCCCCTCAATTCCCCCATCTCTCTATCCCTCCATCCTTCCTTCCATTTCTCCATCCCTCCATCTCTTCATCCCTCCATCCATCTCTCCATCCATCTCTTCATCCCTCCATCCTTCCGTCCATCCCGCCGTCCATCCCTCCATCCATCTCTTCATCCCTCTATCCATCTCTCCATCCCTCCATACCTCCATCCATCTCTTCATCCCTTCGTCCATCCCTCCATCCCTCCATCCCTCCATCTCTCCATCTCTCCATCCATCTCTTCATCCCTCCATCCTTCCATCCATTCCTCCATCCTTCCATCCATCTCTTCATCCCTTCGTCCATCCCTCCATTTTTCCATCTCTCCATCCCTCCATCCATCTCTCCATCCCTCCATCCATCTCTCATCCCTCCCTTCATCCCTCCATCTCTCCATCTATCTCTTCATCCCTCCATCCTTCCATCCATCTTTTCATCCCTCCATCCATCTCTCCATCCATCTCTTCATCCCTCCATCCTTCCGTCCATCCCGCCGTCCTTCCGTCCATCCTTCCGTCCATCCCTCCATCCATCTCTTCATCCCTCTATCCATCTCTCCATCCCTCCATACCTCCATCCATCTCTTCATCCCTTCGTCCATCCCTCCATCCCTCCATCTCTTCATCCCTCCATCCTTCCATCCATTCCTCCATCCTTCCATCCATCTCTTCATCCCTTCGTCCATCCCTCCATTTTTCCATCTCTCCATCCCTCCATCCATCTCTCCATCCCTCCATCCATCTCTCATCCCTCCCTTCATCCCTCCATCTCTCCATCTATCTCTTCATCCCTCCATCCTTCTGTCCATCCCTCCATCCTTCCATCCATCTCTTCATCCCTCCAACCTTCCTTCCATCCCTCCTTCTCTCCATCCCTCCATCTCTCCATCCATCTCTTCATCCCTCCATCCATCTCTTCATCCCTCCATCCATCTCTCCATCCCTCCATCTCTCCATCCTACCATACCTCCATCCATCTCTTCATCCCTCCGTCCATCCCTCCATCCATCGCTTCATCCCTCCATCGCTTCATCCCTCCATCCCTCCATCTCCCATCCCCCATCTCTCCATCCCTCTCTCCATCTCTCCATCCATCTCTTCATCCCTCCATCCATCTCTTCATCCCTCCATCTTTCCGTCCATCCCTCCATCTCTTTATCCCTCCATCCTTCCGTCCATCCCTCCATCTCTTCATCCTACCATACCTCCATCCATCTCTTCATCCCTCCGTCCATCCTTCCATTTCTCCATCCGCCATCTCTACATCTTTCCATCCCTCTATCCTTATGTCCATCTCTCCATCCTTCCATCTCTTTATCCCTCCATCCTTCCTTCCGTCCATCCCTCCATCTCTCCATCCTTCCATACCTCCATCCATCTCTTCATCCCTCCGTCCATCTCTCCATCTCTTCATCCCTCCGTCCATCTCTCCGTCGGTGATTGTGCTGTTGTAGAGCTGGATCTTTTTTAACCTTCCATTTCTGCATCACACTTGGCAGACTCTGTTGCTGAACAAGCTCTTCTGGTCGAGGTGGACCTTGTGCAGAGGGTGCAGTGAATTGTCAGTGATGGCTCATAGCTACTTGAGGGTTCTCAGCTGTTGAGATGACGGGCCGTGGCTGAGAGTGCCTTTTTGATTAATTTGTCGATTCTTTGGGTTTCCCTCTTTCTGGCATTTTCTCCCCAAGCTGCGACCCCATAGAACTAGGCCCCATCCATCATAGCTTGGTAGAAAATCTCGAGTAGGTTATCCTTAACCCCGAGTGATCGGAGTAGTCGCAGGAAGTATAACCTACTGGATCCCTTCTTATAGGGTTTAGTTTCCAGTCCAGTTTGTTGTCTGGGTCATTTCCAAGGTATTTGTAGGACACAACAGATTCTACAGCCTGCCCGACTATGGTAACTGGACTAGTCTCGGTCTTGGACCTAGTGAGGTTGACAGCGAGTTCCTTAGTTTTGTCAGTGTTTCGGATGAGGCCATTTCTCCCACACCATGTTGAAAAGTCATTTCCCACTCTTTGTCATCTCCGTTTGTTGACATCCGACCACTGAAGAGTCGTTTGAAAACTTCTGAAGAAAGCAAGAGCCCGAGTCATATATGAAGTCTAAGGTGAAAATTATGAAGAGAAAGAGTTCTTTGGGGTGCTCTGATTTTGCTCAGCCTAGAGTCAGAAAAACATTTAGCTACTGTGACTAATTGGGGTCTCTCTGTAAGGTCTTCAGTGATCCAGTTTTTCATGGGTTCGGGGACTGATATTTGTCGAAGCTTCTGTGTGAGTAGCCTCAGCTGGATAGTGTTGAGGATACGGCTAAAATCAAAGAAAGTGATTCTGAGCGATGCCCCACGATTCTCTAGGTGAGAGATAGGAGGTGAATGAGCAGTACCCCCGCGCAGCACCTGAATTACAGCCAGTCAGGTCTTGAGGCTACACACCTTCTTAGGTAACAGTCGGCTTTCCAACACTGTCATGATTTGTGACATAAGCGCGATAGGGTAAAAGTTTGCTGGATCATCATATGGTATTTATCATAAACTGTATACTCCATGTACATCATATACAGTATATAGACCATATACATCATATAGAATATACAGATCACATACATCATATGCACCTTATACAGTAGCTGCATCATATCATCTAGAATATCTACACTATATACATCATACAAAAGATATACTCCATATAGATCATAAACTGTTTGTACCATATACATCATATAGAATAGAATACACTTTATACAATATCTACACATACAACATATAGAATATATATACACCATATACATTACATGAAACATATACAGTGGGGAAAAAAGTATTTAGTCAGCCCCCAATTGTGCAAGTTCTCCCACTTATACAGATGAGGCCGGCCTGTAATTGTCATCATAGGTAGACCTCAACTATGAGAGACAAAATGAGAAAAAATGAGAAGGTCTGGTGTTCTTTGGATACAACTCAGCATTCACTCTCCTCCAAACACCACGAGTTGTGTTTCTACCAAACAGTTCTACTTTGGTTTCATCTGACCATATGACATTCTCCCAATACTCTTCTGGAACATCCAAATGCTCTCTAGCAAACTTCAGCCGGGCCCGGATATGTACTGGCTTAAGCAGGGGGACACGTCTGGCACTGCAGGATCTGAGTCCCTGGCGGCGTAGTGTGTTACTGACGGTAGCCTTTGTTACGTTAGTCCCAGCTTTCTGCAGGTCTCTCACTAGGTCCCCCCGTGGGGTTCTGGGATTTTTGCTCATCGTTCTTGTGATCATTTTGACCCCACGGGGTGAGATGTTGCGTGGAGCCCCTGATGGAGGGAGATTATCAGTGGTCTTGTATGTCTTCCATTTTCTAATTATTGCTCCCACAGGTGATTTCTTCACACCAAGCTGCTTGCCTATTGCAGATTCAGTCTTCCCAGCCTGGTGCAGGGCTACAGTTTTGTTTCTGGTCCTTCCACAGCTCTTTGGTCTTCACCATAGTGGAGTTTGGAGTGTGACTGAGGTTGTGGACTGGAGTCTTTTATACTGATAACAATGTCACACAGGAGCCATTACTACAGGTAATGAGTGGAGGACAGAGGAGCCTCTTAAAGGAGAAGTTACAGGGCTGGGGGAGACAGAAATCTTGCTTGTTTGTAGGTGACCAAATACTTATTTTCCACCTTAATTTGCAAATAAATTCTTAAAAAATCAGACAATGTGATTTTCTGGATTAGTTTTCTCATTTTGTCTCTCATAGTTGAGGTCTACCTATGATGACAATTACAGGCCGGCCTCATCTTTATAAGTGGGAGAACTTGCACAATTGGTGGCTGACTAAATACTTTTTTTCCCCACTGTACTGTATATACACCATATACATTACATGAAACATATACAATATATATATATATATATATATATATATATATATATAAACACAGTTCATCACTTAGACTTGTTCTCCATTTGTAATTACTGGAAGATGAATTGATCTCGCCCTCTAATCGCTGTAATTCTCGCCCTGTGATGCGCCCACAAATCACCGCTGTGTAATTCATCATCATCACAGCTAAAAATGGAAAGAGACAATTACCCCCAGAGCCCGTGAGCACTAGGAGCGAGCGCCATTACCCTAACGTCCTTTGCCCCTCACCACAGTCCTTTTTCTATTACTGTACACACCACCATATTATTTACAGCTTCCCAGTATGAATGAGACCACATACAGCATTACACATAGCAACCATAGTCTACTTCATATATTTCAGAGGCCTGTAGTGTGGCACCTCCACCTGTCATGTGGGACTACCGCCTGGATTGTGGGCCATCCACCTATAACATGGGACCTCCTTCTGTAGTGTGAGACCTCTGCTTGCAATGGCCCTCCGACTGTAGTTTGGAGTCTCTGCTTTCAGTGTGGGATCTTCATCCTGTGGTGTCGGATCTCCGCCTCTAGTGTGGGCCACTTCTTGTTGTATGGGACCTACACCTGTAGTTTGGGTGTCTCCCTTTAATGTGAACTCTGCCTGTAGTGTGCGACTATACGCTTGTAGTGTAGCATCTCAGAATGTTGTGTTGGCTATCGACCTGTAGTGTGGGACCTTCAACCTGTAGTTTTGGGGTGTCTGCTTTATGTGTGAACTTTCTGCCTGTAGTGTGGGCCACCTGTAACATGGAACCTCCACCTGTAATGTGGCACCACCTCTTGTAGTGTGAGACATTTGTCTGTGATGAGGGCTAATCGCCAGTAACATGAGACCTCCACCTGTAGTCTGGCACCGCCGCCTGTAGTGTGGGATCTTCCTCCTTAGTGTGGAACATTCTGCCAGTAGTTTCAGCTATCTGCCTCGTATGTGAATCCTCTGCCTGTAGTGTGGGACCTAATGCCAGTAATGTTAGAGTTTCCGCCAGCAGTGTGAGACCTTCCGCCTGTATTGTGGGACCTTCTGACTGTACTGTAGACCATCCACACTTGTAGTTTGGGGTATCTGCCTTTGATGTGAACTCTCTGGATGAAAACCATTACAGCCGGCACAGGGTGATCTTCATAATTGGGAATATCTACTGTTCTGATCTCTGGGAAAGCTGGGTGCCAGCTCCTGTAGGGCTGATAATCTGGGTCTGTGTGTGTTTCGGGTGAGGCGACTGTTGTCGTTTGCAGCTTTAATCCTGTTTGATTTGTTGCTGTCGCTGTTTTCATGTTTGTTTGTTGAATCTGAAGGTGGAGCTGCAGCCATTACAGCGGCTGTCACTGCCGCCGCAGATAAGGATATCAAATAAATGTCCTCCTCAACCGGCTCAGCCGCATTAGTGTCGCATGATCATTATGGCTGATACACCGGATGATACAGAGAGGAACATTCCAGAACCCAGGAGGATACACAGCACAGTCTATTACAAGACAATGTTCACACGGAAAAAGATTCAGGCAGAAAAATCTGATGCTGAATCCGCTGGTTTCTACTGACTGTCTCACTGTACACTGAATGTCTTGCTGTACACTGACTTTCACTCTCTACTGACTGTTTCCCTGTATGTTGTATGTATGCTGGCTGTCTCACATTACATTGAAAGTCTGGCTGTATACTGGTACTCTCGGTGCACTAACTTTGTTACTGTATGCTAACTGTCTCGCTGTACACTGACTCTTACTGTATGCCAACTGTCTGACTATACCTTTTAGAGGCTAACTGAGTATATTTGATGGTGAGCTTTCGGGAGTACTCGCTCCCTTCATCAGACATGGTGTAATACAAGAAACTGAAAATTCACAGATTTTTTTATACCCTATAGGCATGGGCCTTCAAAGGATTTTAGAGTCCTTAAAAAAACAAAATACAATCTAAGTAGAGAAGTTATTTACAACCGGTCAGGAACTAAACAATCTGGAAACTTGTGGTGCGTGACGGAGGGATCAGTAATTCTTGCTGTTATCTGTTTGCTATCAGGAGGTGATTTGTGACCCTCACAGCTCATGCATAGTGTGACATGAAGCTGGCAGGAATATTAAGTCCAAATTGCAGAGTTTGAAATTTTTGCATAAATTTGTACTCCATTTCTTTTCTTTTCTCCTGTGTCTTAAAATGTCCCATTAGAACCACAACCCGCAAATCTTCAATAGAGTGGTTTTCTCCGGAGAAATGTGCGGCCACTGGGAGATCGGTTCTGCTGTTACTAATGGTGGATCTGTGTGAGTTCATGCGTTGACTGAGTCTCTGCCCTGTTTCCCCCACATAGAGGCCTGTGGTGGGACATTGCACACACATTATGAGATACACCACATTGGAAGACCTGCAGGAAAATGTCCCCTAATTCTGTGCACCTGCTGTGACTGTGGGATAGGTACACTGTCAGCGGTGTGGATGTGCTTGCAGGTCTTGCACCTTTTATGTAGGCAAGGTGAGGCGCCATTTTCAGTTGGGGCCTTCAGGGCACTCCGGACGATAATACGCCTCAGGTTTGGTGGTTGTCGAAAGGAAAGGAGAGGGGGACTGGAAATATGTCCTTGAGCCTGTTGTCCCTATGTAGCACAGGTTGGAGCTCCTTGGCAATCCTTCGTAGGATCTCTAGCTGTGGGTTGTAGGTGACAACTAGGGGCACTCGGGCTTCTTTCTGGGTCTCTGTATATGTGAGCAGACTGTCTCTGTTAATGGCTGCTGCTTTGTTTAATTGGTTGTCCGTCACTTTTGGTTTGTATCCCAATCTGAGAAATTTCATCCTCAGATCCAGGAGGTGCTTGTCCAGGTCTGCTTTGTCGGAGCAAATACGATTGTATCGTATAGCCTGGCTGTAGATTATAGATTGTCTTGTGTGCTTGGGGTGGAAGCTGTCGTTTCTCAGGTAGGCCGTTCTGTCTGTGGGTTTGTGGTATATTGATGTGAGTAGCCGGTGGTCTTTAATGTATATTGTGGTATCCAGAAAGTGAATTTCACTCCCTGAATAGCTAAGTTTAAGGTTGATGGTCGGGTGAAAGTCATTGAAGTCATTATGGAATTGAAGTAGGGCCTCCTCACCTGCAGTCCAGATGACAAGGATATCATCGATATAACGAAGGTAAATCATAGGTTTGGTGCATGTTGATAAATATGTTCCTTCCATTTCTGCCATAAAGAGATTTGCATATTGGGGTGCACATCTGGTCCCCATTGAAGTTCCCATTCGCTGTAGATATAGATCCTCTCCAAAGTACTTCCCAAAGCTCACCATCAAATATACTCAGTTAGCCTCTAACTGGCTGTCTCACTGTATGCTGACTGGGTACATGCTGGCTGTCTCACTTTATACTCACTGTATTACTTACTGTACATCGGTGGTTTCACTGTACACTAGTGGTCTTACTGTAAACTGTCTCACTGTACCCTGACTTTCTCTCTTCATGCTGACTGTCTCTCTATGCACTTCCTGTCTTGCTGTATTCTGACTGTCTCGATTAACACTGACTGTCTCAATGCTCATTGAATGACCTGCTGTACACTGTCTCGCTGTATGCTGGCTGTCCGGGTATATACAGACTGTCTTGTTGTTCGCTGACTGTCTCACTGTACACTGGCTGTCCCGCTGTTTACTGACTGTCTTGCTGTACATTGGATGTCTCACTGTACACTGGTTGTCCCACTGTATGCTGACTGTCTCACTATACACTGACTGTCTCACTGTATGCTGATTGTATTGCTGTATACTGACTGTCTCACTGTAAACTGATTGTTTGCTGTTCTGACTGTCTCACTGTACTGACTGTCCCGCTGTACAGTGGCTGTCTTGATGTATACTGACTCACTGTACACTGACTGTCTCACTGTACACAGGCTATCCCAATGTATGCTGACTGTCTCACTGTACACTAGCTGTCTCGCTGTATGCTGTTGTACACTGATTGTATTGCTGTACACTGACTGTCTCGCTGTACACTGATTGTATTGCTGTACACAAGCTATCCCGATGTATGCTGACTGTCTCGCTGTACACTGATTGTATTGCTGTACACAAGCTATCCCGATGTATGCTGACTGTCTCGCTGTACACTGATTGTATTGCTGTATGCTGACTGTCTCACTGTACACAGACTATCCCG